>CM042909.1:27790000-28030000 GCA_023653625.1 Triadica sebifera
TTATTTTCCCGTGACAAACACTGTTCATCATTTTAAATATTTTCATTTTTTAATCATTCAGATATGAATTTAAAAAAAATAAAAAAATTCACAAAGAACAGAAATTTGAGAGTTCAGTTCCTGGTTTACAGTGTCGATCTCCCATCCATGCAAAAGCTTTATTTCAAAAACCAAAAGTCTTTCTAGTAAAAAAAATAAAAAGATTTAAAATGATGAAAGCATATGGAAAGAGAATTAAAAAAAAAAAAAAGCAAAACAAATACAAGAGAAAGCAGAGAACTTGAGGCGGTAAAGAGAGATTGAGGTGACAGTGGCAAAGGAGAAAAAAATAAAATAAAATAAAATAAAATAAAAAATAATGTTGGTAAAGTGAAAACAAGGTTTTTGTGTTTTTTGCTTTATGGTTTTTTAGATAAATATGAAACCAGGAATCAAAATCTTCACCACCACCATACACGGCTGCAACTCCCTCACCACCAACAGCCATTGCCAGCATCCATGGCGTCGTTCGACCTGGTGGCAAAACGAATTGTTGCAACAGCACAGCTGAACTTTCCAATTTGCAGCAAACCTTCTTTTCTTGATATACAGATGGAACATGGAGGAGAGAGAAAATTTTAGGGTTTTAAATTGATTAAAAAGAGAATTTGAATTAAGGAGGGAGAGAGTTGAGGTGGAAAATCATTTCATTTATTTTTTTTAATATATTACAAAATCCATGCTGTTAACTTAGAATATTTTACCCTTAAGAAGATGGCTGAATTTGGGTCTTCGCAAGTTCTCGATTACCTGAATTTGAGGAATAATGTGTGTTTTTCTTTTTTAGAACTGAAGGATAATGGGTACTCAAAGCGCATTTTCGGCATGTTTCAAGTGAAAACGACGTCGTGGAGCACCCCTTTCTATAACCTTCTTGGCTTCGTGCAGCTTGCCTCATCTCCAAGCTTTGAGTTCATCCTCTATAAAGAATTTCCCTGAAAAAAAAAAACATAAATCAGTAAAAGAGTAACATTAATCTTGAAAAGGCAGCAAGATTTTTTCTTTTTACGAGTACTCTTCAATCTCATCAAAGATGGCATCAACAAGATTAACGAAATCCGCTTTTGCATCCATAAAATCATCTTCAAGACCATCGAGGCACTCTCTTTATCAATCTCCTTCTCCACTTTCACGTCCTCGCATAGTCTCTGCTTATGCATATCTTTTGGGCAATTCTTCCATCTTAATTTTTTGATGGAGTTTCAGTTTCTCCCGATGGCGATGTCATTTTCGCCAACTTTTCTTCAGTCTCATTCCCTCGCAGCTTCCACTCTTCCTCTCCTCGTTTCTCCACTGCAACTAGCTCACAGGTCATTTATGTAAAATCTTTCTGTCTTGGTTCAAGCTCATTATATTCCTTAGTTTCCTTATTGATTTTCTGTGATTTTTGGATTCAATTGGTAATGTTTTGTCGAGAATCGAGTTTTTTTATTTTTTATTTTTTTCTCTCTTAAAATTTATATCTTTGTTGATTTCTATTATGATAAATTTATAATTTCTGATATTTTTTTCTGATTCTGTTAGTTCAACTTGAATTTGGTGTCTATGATCATTTTTAGATGTCTTTTAAAGTATATATCTGCTTATCTTTTTATTTTATTTTTTGAACATATTACTGAAATTTGGAGAATTTGAACAATGACTATTGGTTTTATTTAATTATTGTAGCTCGTGTAGAATTTATAATTTTATTAAGCAAATATACAAGTTTTTGGTTCTTTATATGTTAATACCGTCCGATAGTTGCTGCAGAGTCTTGTTCTAATACAAACTTGAGGAGCAGTTCTTAAGGGGAGGATTATAATGTGTATAATTGGTAATTATTGTCAGATTTATGCATGTTAGTTGCTTTTTCTGAGAAATCAGATCCATTTGGTTACAATCGTTTGAAAATGACCGAGGATTTTGATAATTCTGGGATCATGATAACTATTTTCTTATCCGAACTGCCTTCGTTCTCTTTTCTGCTCTCTAAGCTTTTCTCTATTCCTTTTCAACTCAATATTGGTCTCTCTTGCTGAAATCCAGTAATGTGTGATTGAAACACTCGGCATTCTCTCATTGTCATTATTATAGTGCATACCTTAATGATTTGGATGCACATGATGACTGGGATTCAGCGAGGTACTTAAGTATTCTGATATGCAACATGAAATTCAAGCTACATCTTGCACTTTCCCACCCTATCTTTTATTCTCTTACATTTTGTGCTTCTATTCATATATTCCTGATTTTATATATGCCTTCTTAGGATAATCCATCAGAATTCACTGAGATGGCATGGGAGGGAATTGTTGCTGGTGTGGTGATGCAGCACGAGCTAGCAAACAACAAGTAGTGGAAACTGAGCATTTAATGAAAGCCCTTTTGGAGCATAAGGATGGATTGGCTAGGAGAACATTTACAAAGGCTGGGGTTGACATCAGTTTAGAATAGTCAGATAACTTTATTTCCCAACAACCAAAGATGCTTTTTATGCTTGCTTCATAGATTTTGCACACACAGATACCACTTCCATGCACAAGATGGCTAGGAAACTTTATATTTTTTGGCACAGGTGATGGGCGAAAAGAATCAAGTTATTATTGGTGAGCCTGGTGTGACAATGCGCAAAAGCATAAGAAAGAAATGGGAGATGATTTTGTGTCAGTATAGCATTTTGTTTTAGCATTCCATTTGGATAAGAAGTTTGGGCAGCATTTACTGAATAGCCTCCAGCATAGTGAAAAGAATCTGAGGGATGCCATCCTAGCTGTTGGTGGAAGTCAGTGAGTAATTGATCTAAGTATGAGTTTGAGTTATCTTTTTTACTTAAAACATTATATCATTCTTATGACTATAATGTTCTATAGGAAGTGCACAAAACATTAATTGCATTCAATTGGGAATTTGGGATATATAAGCTGTAGAAAGCGTAAACACATTTAGTTAGCTTCTAACCTATTCTGATGTTCTTTTTTCAATGCACACAGATCCTCAGGGGAAATATGAAGCATTGGACAAATGTGGGAATGACTTGACAGAACTTGCTAGGTATGGCAAGCTTGATCCTGTTATAGGTAGAGATGATGAAATTCAAAGGTGTATCCAGATATTGTCAAGAAAAACTAAAAACAATCAAGTTATTATTGGTGAGCCTGGTGTGGGAAAAACTGCAATTTCTGAGGGGTATGTTTGCTTTGGAGAATTTTAAACTCTATCTTGGCTTACCTTCCATTACTAGTAAAAGCTATTCATATTAGATCTACGCAAAAACTTTGTTAGGTGCTTTTAAAATGAAATTGTACTTCCACCCAAACATCATGTGGAAGAAAAATATCAATTAAATCTAAAAGTGTACATTATATACATTTCTGCAGTAGCAAAAAGATCTCATTTAGGCTTATAAATATGCAACCCATACAATAATCAACTTCGATTATTGGTCTTAAATATATAGAGAGTAAGGAGGGAGAAAATACTATACCTGACCTTTAAACAACTGTATCTACACCAAATATTATGTTAAAAGTGACCCAAGCACTCGGGACGGGGACTGAATTTTGTCCCTTGTAAAAGAAATTGATTCTCCCCATAACTGGTTCCATGCCCTTATTGAAGTAGAGTGGGGCAGAACCCCCTATCTACCTTTAATGTTTATGTAGAGTTTAGTACATTTCATTCATTTTTTTTGGTTACCATATTTTATTGCCAAGAAGAGCGAGGGAAAGAAATGTCCATGCACTTGGTACAATTCTGCAACCGGCTGTACATAGTTACTTATGCAGATTCTGTAATCTGCACCTGTGAATTCCAAGTATAAATTTATTCAATCAGCCTATTTGGAAGTTTTCTATATTATAATTTGGTGATTGCACTTGCTGCTATTAATTCATTTAGCTAACCAAATGTGCCTGAATGTAGGCATCTTTTCATGTTGATCTAGTAGCGGGATAAATGGAGTCTATCAATATCTTGTTTAGTTATCCATTTCCTTTTATGGAAATTTTCTAATGAAATTCAATTTGATGATCTAGGCTGGCCTAAAGAATTGTGTGGGGTGATGTGCCAAAGCCCCTGCTAAATCGGAAGGCTGTAGTTTGGTATTATGTATCTGTCCTCAATTATGTAGTTATATTGTGAAAACGAAATGGCATGACATGAATTTGACAGTTTATTATACAAGTTTGTTTTATGTCATAGCTTCCTTTTCTTTGTAGAATTATTTATGTTTCCAAATGCCCTTTGATCTTATGGGTGATCTGATTTGTTTGTACTCAAAATGTGGTCTTCTGATGTGTAATTCGAGTTAAATTGAAATTTTTGAGGCAAACAATTAACGCCTTCCATTTACTCACCTAAAATTTGCATAAGATTTTCTTATTTTGTACTTGTGTTTAGTATTTGACATATATAATTTTTAATTGAATCCACAGCTAATCTCGCTAGACATGGGTTCTTTTGGTTGCTGGAGCCAAGTATCATGGATATTTCTGAAGGAAGTTACAGCTTCAAATGGGCAAATCATTTCTATTCATTGATGAGATTCATACTGTAGTTGGTGCAGGTTGTGCTCTGCTTCTTCTTGCTTTTTTTCATGGTTGATTAATTGCTTTGCACACCTGAAATCATTAACCAAAATGAAAATGCAATGTTAGAGATTGTGATTGTAGACCCTTTCATATGCAGTATGTGCCCGAACTCAGGCATCTTTATTTCTAGATCTTAATGCACTATTTACTCCATAGCATAATGATGGTGAAATTTATCATTTGTTGCATAAACCCTCATGATTATTAGGGGCTACAAGTGGAGCAATGAATGCTGGGAACTTGTTGAAACCGATGCTCGGGCCAGGTGAGCTCCGGGATGTATAGGAGCTACTATCCTTAATGAGTTCAGGAAATATATTGAGAAAGATCCAGCACTTGAGGGCAGATTTCAGAAAGTTTTTTTGTAATCAGCCATCTGTCGAAGATGCAATATCCATTCTTCGTGGTCTTCGTTAGTGGTATGAGCTACATCATGGTGTTAAAATCTAGCTTCATGTTCATAGGACGTACTGGTGTTGGCAAAACTGAGCTTGCAAAGGCTTTAGCTGGTTCTCTCTTTAACACAGAAAATGCTATGGTGAGAATTGATACGGGCGAATATAGGAAAAACATGCTGTTCCACTCTTGGTTGGGGTTCCACCAGGTTCTGTTGGATATGAAGGTGGAGGTCAGCTCGCTGAAGTGGTTCGTCGAAGACCATATTCTTTAGTACTGTTTGATGAAATTAAGAAAGCTCATTATGATGTCTTCAACATTCGGTTACAGTTATTGGATGATGGAAGGATAACTGATTCTCAAGGAAGGACTGTTTTACTAATTATGTTGTGATTATGACCTCAAACATCGGTTCCCACCTTGCACTTGAAACTCTTCGCAATACAAAGGACAGCTGGGAAGCTGTTTATGATATCATGAAGTGGCAAGTTGTTGATTTGGCTAGACAAACTTTTCGCCCAGAATTCATGAATCGGAATGATGAATATATTGTTTTTCATCCTTTGGACTCCAAAGAAATCAGTAAAATTGTTGAGATGCAGATAATCCTTCCCCTAAAATATGTTCTACTTTGCAATTATTAATGATTCATTTTAAATTTGCTTTGTTTTGCACGCATGTTTTATTTGTTTCTCATGTTTGGCTACAAGCTGGAGTTTTCTGTGAAATTTACTGGTACCTCGCTTAATCCTGCTTCTAGCCTCTGAACATGCTGTTTTGAAAAACACATGCATGTGACAATTTAGAGATATCAGATCTCTTGAGACTTCTTATTTACTGTTTTGTTTATGCCATGAAAAATTTTAAATTTGAATTTAACATGTCATTGTCCGCCTCTGACAGATGAATCGAGTAAAAGAGAGGCTCAAACAAAAGAAAATCGATCTCCATTATACCGAGGGAGCGATTGATCTTTTGGCAACATTGGGCTTCGACCCAAATTTAGGAGCGAGGCCTGTCATGCGGGTGATACAGCAATTGGTTGAGAATGAAATTACAATGGGTGTCCAAAGAGGACATTTCAGGGAGGAAGATTCAGTTATTGTCGATGCTGACGTATCTTGGGACCTGCTTCCTCAAAATAGGTTGCGAGTTGGGAAGTTAGAAAGCAGCCCTTCGATGGAAGCTATGGTTGCCAATGACTGATGTTTTCTTGGTTGTCAATATGGCCGGTAAAGCCTTTGCTTTACCTTAGCGAATATCAAGTGCAGGGACAATGATCTCTTAGGACAGGAAAGTATCTGTTATGAGTTGCTGCTTTCTACTGGCAAGCTTTTGCAAAGTTTTGGTGTAAGCCCCTTCTTTTTCTTTTTCTTTTTCTTTTTATCTTTTTACTTTTTGTAAAAGACAAATAAAAATAGCAAAGCAATCTTCAAATTCCCATGATTAACAATACAAGTTACTCATGTTTCTAAGCTGATACATAAAGTAGAGTCTGAGCTAAGGTGTACATGATCTAACCCTTTTATCTTTTGTTCATGTCAACAAAGAGGAAAACCTTAGCAACATATGATTGATTAGATAATTTCATGGGAAATAACTGACAACCTTTTCCCCTATAAAAGTTTTTAACATAGAAAAGATACAATCAAACCATCAAAATTGCCCAAAAATAGGAATAATTTCTATTTAAGAACCAAAAGATGGTCCATATCTTAGCATGGGCATTTTGGAATTTGGAGTCATAGGTTGTGTATGGAGTGAGATACGATGCAAGGATTTCTTACTAGGAAGGTACTGGGTGCTTTCCATTTATGTGGGAACCTAAGAAAAAGTTCTCATGGAGGAGAGCTAGGATGAATGTAACCATAGAAACAATAATCAATACCATTGAGTTTACCTATATCTAACCTATTTCATCCCTTCTCAATGCATTTACCCCCAGATTATAATTATTATTCAGCATACAACATTTTCATGAAATCGACACACAAGCTCTTCCATACCTTTAATTGTTCAACAATAGGTTCAAGCATTCATTGGGTTAGTTAGTTTCTCTCTTAAGTATATTTTAGAGTTCTCTTTCTAAATCAAAGGTTAAAAAATGGGGAAACCATAAATTATCATATTCTATTAATAATTTCTATTTAAGAACCAAAAGATGGTCCATATATCTTAAACCCCTAATGCCGCTGGGCAGAAAGAGTGAAATTTTTGTCTGTTTTACAGTCCTTGTAGCTGTAGCCATACTGCAGATCTAGAGAGAAAAATATTTGTAAATTATTTATTTTTATGTATTAGAAAATATGTTTTTAATTCTCATTGTGTTAATTTTTTATAATCCCCAAAACGAGCTAACTAAACCAAACTTCAATGAAAATATTAATTAGTTTTCATTTTTTTTTCTTATAGATTAAGTATTGATTTATTATAATATTACGAGATTACAAATTTAAATTTTAACTTAATTACATTAAAATTAATTAAAAATGAAAATTATTTTTACTTCTTTCGTCCTTTAAAAGTAAGTTCCTTTTATTAGAGAAATCATTTACTTAACTTTACAAGGGCAAAAGTGAATTATTCGTATCAAAATTGAAAACGAGAAGGATTTTTTTTTCTTTTTTTGGGTATATGACATTATGATTTCAACCCTTTAAAGAGTTTGATACAAATATAATAAATGATAGTGTGTAAATACATTAAACTAAGTGGAATGACATGATCCACGTAAATATTTTGAAAAATTTACTTAATTAGATTACATCAATATATCTTATAATATTTATTTATAATAAAAAAATATATAAGCGAAGATATGTTAATGTTTAAGGAATTTTCAGATTTTTCTGTACGTTTTATGTTTTTTCTTTTTGACAAAAAAAACTTAATGGAGGGACTTGGGAGCCCAGGATTAAGAAATTGGAGACCTGTGACCAATTAGATTTAAATTAATAACTGAAAACTATACAAGCAAATCAAGTTCACGGTTGCAGATGTGAAGTTAACAAAGCTACTGAAAAGAGCTTGGAACAAAGTTAAGTTAAACTTATTTATAAGATGCGTTACCGTTTTGTATAGGCGGGAAAATTTTTTTCTGTTAGTTACAGTTTCTCATGATCCGGTTTTCCCGGTCATACTTGTATATAAACAAGTTTTTTTCATTCTGTTTGATTAATGAATAAAGTGTGTGAATATTTTTTCATTCTTGATTTTGATCTTAAGAGAACTCACATGGAGTTTAAGTTTTAGTCAAGTTTTGTTCATGGTATCAGAGCCTGGATCTGTAATCCTGTGCTGATTTCGTTTTTTTTCAAAATCATTTTCTACATTTTGAAGTTCACAACATCACAGATGGAGAATTTTCAACGAGATGATGGAGATCAAAGGCCAACACGAAATTCCGACGATCCATTATGCTTGCAGGGATCAGATAATCCAGGAGTACCTCTTGTTTCAATCTTACTTACAGATTCAAACTATCTTACATGGAGCAGATCAATAAAGATCGCCTTAGGTGCGAAGAATAAACTTGGTTTCATCAATGGAAAAGTGACAGAACCAGATAAAGATGATTTGGAGTATGAAAAATGGAGGAGAATCGATTTCATGGTGACTTCGTGGCTTTTGAATTCTATGAGCAAAGACATAGCAGAAACATATGTCTATTCTTCTAGTGCGAGGCAACTGTGGGAGGAGCTATAACAACAGTTTGGTGAGAGTAATGGCCCTCATATCTATCAATTACAGAGAGAGATAAGTTCGATTGAACAAGGTAATGCCTCAATTGCTATGTACTATAATAAGCTGAAGAGATTTTGGGATGAATTAAATGTGTTGCAGCCAATTCCTCATTGTGTGTGTGGAGCTGCTAAGCAATGTACATGTGATGTGATAAAGAGTGTGATGGGAATTAATGCACAAAACAAATTGATGCAGTTTCTTATGGGTTTGAATGACTCTTTTGACAACATCAGGAATCAAATCTTGGTTCTTGAACCCTTACCTAGTGTAAGTAAAGCATATTCGATGATATTGAAAGTTGAAAGACAAAGAAATGTTCATATGAACTTTGTTGACTCTGTTGAGGGAAATGTAATGATGGCTAAATGGAATAGTGGAAATGGACAGAGTTCTTGGCAAAATAAAGGGAATGTGAAAAAAAGGGAGAAAGATAACAAAGATGAGAAGTTTTGCAATTATTGTAAAAAAGGTGGACATACAAAGGAAACATGCTTCAAATTGAATGGTTATCCTGATTGGTATAATCAGTTGAGACAAAAGGAGAAAATTGGTATAAAAGGACATGCTTACATGGTTGAAAGTCCATTAGATGAAAGTCTAGATGTGGAACAAGAGAGAGCCTGGATGAACAATTCTTTTTCTGAAATGTTCAAGAAAGAAATGATGAAGTATATGAAAGAAAATCATGAACAAGCTGATGAACGGATCAATTTTGTGAAGCTTCACGAATTTGCAAGTAATAGTGTAATGAAAAGATTAAATTGCTGCAATAAAAGGAATAGTGAATGGATAGTAGACACTGGCGCGACAAATCATATATGTGCTTTCAAGGAACTTTTCATTAACCTTTGTCCTCTTAAAACTCATTTAGTTGTACATTTACCTGATGGAAGCAGAAAAAAGGTGGCTTATGCTGGAGATATCACATTACACAAAGCATTTACCCTAAAACAAGTTCTTTATATTCCTTCTTTTAACCATAATCTCTTGTCAGTTAGCAAAATAACACAGAATGAGAACATGAAATTTATTTTTCTCCCTGACTGTTGCTTGGTGCAGGACCTGAAGACTGAAAAGGTTCTAGCTGTTGGAGAAGTCATCGAGAATCTCTACACTTTGAAACCAAGTTCTTTTGCTATTGTTGAACCTTACCCTCATACACCTTACTCATATACTAATAGGAATAAAGCAATTTGCTGTATGAATAAGAATACCACAATTACAATAGATATGTGGCACCAAAGATTGGGCCACCCTTCTGTTGTAGTTTTGAATCATATGAAATTACTTACTGGTGTATATGAAAAGCATATTCCTATTTGTGAAGTTTGTCCCAAGGCCAAGCAGTCAAGACTTATGTTTTCAACTAGTGAGATAAAAACCAAAACAAATTTTGAGTTGATTCATGCTGATTTATGGGGGCCATATCAGCAAGCTACAAAGACAGGAGCCCATTATTTTTTGACTTTGGTGGATGACCATAGTAGAACTACTTGGACTTTTTTGATGCAAAATAAACACCAAACATCACAGATCTTATCAAATTACCTAAACATGATAAAAAATCAATTTCAAACTACAGTAAAGGTCATTAGATCAGATAATGGCACTGAGTTCATAAATCAGAAATGTCAAAACTTATTTTCTCAATTAGGAATTCTACATCAGAGGTCTTGTATATACTCACCACAACAAAATGGTGTGGTGGAGCGTAAACATAGACATCTTCTACAAATCACCAGAGCTTTGCTATTCCAATCTGGACTACCCAAAACTTTTTGGGGAGAAGCACTTCTCCATGCAACATATTTGATTAACAGATTGCCAAGCTCCTTACTTTCTTGGAAGACTCCTTATTACTTGCTCTATCATAAGGAACCAGATTATTCTCACTTGAAAGTTTTTGGTTGTCTTTGTTTTGCAACAAATATTCTTCCATATAAAGATAAACTTTCTGCTAGAGCATTCAGGTGTGTTCATCTAGGTCATTCACCAGGGACAAATGGGTATAAAGTATATGATTTAGAATCGAGGAAAATCATAGTTACTAGAGATGTTAAATTTCATGAAACAGAATTTCCTTATAAAACAGATAATAAAACCAAACCATATACATCTTTTCCTCTTTTCCCTCATTCTACAGATTCTGAAATCACATTTCAACCCTGTTCTACATGTACTGATATATCTCATCAATTACCTACCCAAGAGAATCAATCCTCATCATCAGCTGAATCAGTGACTGCTCCTACAGTGTCAAAACCTGCTCAGTCACAGGTATTAACAGAAAGGTATCGTTTTACTTCACCACTCTTAAGACAAAGTACTAGATCAAGAAAACCCCCATCTTGGCTTACTGATTTCATTTGTACAGTTACCCACACAACACCAAGTACTAATATTACCACATTTACTCCACCCACATATCCTTATATTTCTCCTTCACATTTTACCCCAGCACACATGTCTTTTGTTGCTAGTGTTTCTGCTATCCAGGAACCAACCTCTTATTTGCAGGCAAGGGGTCATGTAGAATGGGTAAAGGCCATGGAAATAGAATTAGCAGCACTGGAAAGCAATAACACATGGGAAATTACTGAATTGCCAAAAGGAAAGAAGGCAATTGGTTCAAAATGGGTTTATAAGGTTAAGCTCAATTCAGATGGTACAATTGAACGATTCAAAGCCAGACTAGTGGCAAAAGGGTATCATCAGGTAGAGGGGATTGATTTCAAGGACAACTTTTCACCAGTAGCAAAGTTAGTTACAGTTCGAGTCATTTTTGTTATTGCTGCTGCACATCAATGGAGCATTCACCAACTTGATATAAACAATGCTTTTCTCCATGACTATTTAGAAGAAGAAGTTTACATGGAACCTCTTGAAGGATATTTCAAGGCTAAACCAGGTCAAGTGTGCAAGTTAAAAAGATCCTTGTATGGCTTAAAACAAGCCTCAAGGCAATGGAATATTGAATTTACATCCAAGATAGAGTCATATGGTTTTCAACAGTCTAAGCATGACCACTGCTTGTTTGTTTATTCAAAAGAAACTATTTTTCTTACATTGTTGGTCTATGTTGATGATGTACTGTTGATTGGGAATTCAGACACAGCCATAGCTTCAGTTAAGAATTTTCTTCACAAAGAGTTCACAATTAAGGATCTTTCTCATGCCAAGTACTTTCTTGGGTTAGAGATAACAAGATCATATGCAGGTTTTTTTGTCAACCAAAGAAAGTATGCTTTGGATCTTATTCAAGAAACTGGACTTTCAGGAGCCAAACCAGCAACTACTCCTTTGCCTAAAGGTGTTAAACTATCGATTGATGGAGGGACAGAACTCGGAGATCCATTATCTTACAGAAGATTAATAGGAAGATTGTTATACCTGGGGTTTACCAGACCTGATCTCACCTATGCAGTCCAACAACTTAGTCAATTTGTTCAAACTCCACGAACTTCACATTGGCAGACAGCTCTTCATGTACTACGATATCTCAAAGCTAATCCCTCTTTAGGTTTATTTTTTCCCATTAAAAATAACCTGGTTCTTGAAGCCTTTTGTGATGCAGATTGGGCATCATGTCTATCTAGTAGAAGATCCTTGAGTGGATATTGTGTTTACCTTGGTTCTGCCTTAGTCTCCTGGAAAACAAAGAAACAGGCTACTGTATCAAGATCTTCAGCAGAGGCAGAATATAGAAGTATGGCATCTACAGTATGTGAACTTCAATGGCTGTCATATGTTCTTAAAGACCTTCATATCATCATCCCACTTCCTATTCAACTGTATTGTGATAATCGAGCAGCTCAACACATTGCAGCTAATCCTGTTTTCCACGAACAAACCAAACATCTGGATATCGATTGTCACATTGTAAGGGATCAAGTTCAGCAGGGATTCATCATTACAAGGCATGTATCATCCACTGAACAACTGGCAGACATCTTCACTAAAGCCCTTGCTACTCCACAATTTCACAAGTTATTATCCAAGTTGGCCCTTGCCGATTGTTACCAGGTCCAACTTGAGGGGGGGATGAAAACTATACAAGCAAATCAAGTTCACGGTTGCAGATGTGAAGTTAACAAAGCTACTGAAGAGAGCTTGGAACAAAGTTAAGTTAAACTTATTTATCAGATGCGTTACCGTTTTGTATAGGCGGAAAATTTTTTTTCTGTTAGTTACAGTTTCTCATGATCCGGTTTTCCCGGTCATACTTGTATATAAACAAGTTTTTTTCATTCTGTTTGATTAATGAATAAAGTGTGTGAATATTTTTTCATTCTTGATTTTGATCTTAAGAGAACTCACATGGAGTTTAAGTTTTAGTCAAGTTTTGTTCAATAACCCCACAGGATATTTTCATGGACCCATGCAATTTTCTTTGGAAACAAATGGATTAGTAATGATTAGGGAGAAAAATACTGAACTTAATTAATATTAACCAATACTAATAAATTTTGTACACTTTTTCCACGAAAAAAAGTCTCAACACCATTTTTCTTCTGTCAAGCATTTTCATACCAATAATTTGATTGGTCTTTTTTGTCTAGTCTCATTTGCTTCTTAGTGTCTATGGCAATTTTATGCACAATCACGGGATAGCTAATTTTTATTTATAGGAAAAGGTATTAATTAATATATTAAAATTAATTTTTTATAATTTATAAAATTCAAGTTGAGAAAAATTATATTTATAATTGCACCTTCGTTTTCCTTCATTTCGTTTTCAAAGGAATATGTTGTAATTGCACCTTCTTTAATTAATAATAAATCACTCCCATCCAACATATATACACACACCTTGTGTTTTATTATATAATCATAGATATTTAATTTTTAAAACATATAAGCATTTTAATTGTAAACCATTTTTGCTAATTTAAAATCTGATGAATAAATAAAAAGTTTGTAGATAAACAAAAGATAATTTATTTATAAATTAATTCACATATTTAAATAAATTACTTCCTCATTTAATATATACCGACAGCTCGGTTAATGAATAAGTTTCAAGTATTGGAGTGATTAATATATAATAATGGTAAATAAAGTAATTTGGAGGAAAAGTGATGGGTAAAAGGGGAAAAGTAGGTGAGATAGTACATCTTCCTTTTATTGAAGTCAGAGAAAAGAAGAGAAGCATGCACAAATATTTTAGTAGAAATTGACACGCAGCTCTCCAACGAGCCATCCGTCACCATACTTCGCATCCTACTGTAGTAAGTATTAACATACTCCCATCGAGTGGGCCCCATCCGATCGCGCATCGTTGTCAGGTTCACACGGAATTTCTTTGATGGACGGAGGAAAGGACGGGATTGAGGGGTCAGCACCATGCGATGCACTGTGATCACACATTACCATAATTCTAATATTATCTTTTCTTAACAAGCAGTATGGTCATTTAGCTTCTTTAACAAGCCTTTTTAGCCCCTCTATTATTATTAATTTATTATGCCTTGTTTGGTAAAATCATACCCCACTTTCTTCTCTCCTTTCCTCAGCTTTAAGCCTTTTAACGGAAATTTTTGACCTAAATCATGTTCCCTTATTATATTCATATTCGTTCATATATATTTATATATACACCAAATTATTATTCTATTTATTTTACTAAAAATGTTTTTTTTATTTGTCTGAATTTTATAACTTTTTTTGACATTGTCTTTATTTTTTTAAGTTTTTAATATATTTTTATTCAATATATAGTTAAATAAGCAAATAACTGTAAAATATGGGTCAAAAAATACATAATCTTATAATAAAATTCTATCTAATTGGTTCTCGTAATAACAATTCTGCTCAAATGACTCCATATTATAATTTTAGAGTGCAGAATAGTCCAGAATTGAAAGACCAATAGGGGGTCAATTAAATTAAATTTTTGTATTGAAATTTGAATGTGTAAAATGATTAAAAAGTATATTGATCTTCCAATTGACTTTATATATATATATATATATATATATATATATATATATATATATATGGTGAAATGATATGAATGACTTTAGTAGTTTTAATCAAATTTTATTATATCGTATGAAATTATAAAATTGAGTCTACTAAATGAATAATTAGCAAGATTTTACATGTATATATAAAAAATTATTGGATGAACTGAATTTTATTTCTTTTTTTTAAGAAGGTTAAATAATCATATTAAAAATAGAAAAAAAAAAGTAAATAGAAAAATAATTCTTGAGTATTTAAAAAAAATGATTTACTATCACTCTTTATTTTTATTTTTAATTTTTTAAAATACATTCTATAAAAAAGAAAACGAAAATATAAGCCAAACGGACCGTTAACTAGCAACTTTTGTAGCCGTTTTAGAAACATGTCATATAAGGAAGCATCCAAACAGATCCTCTCCTCTCTGATTTACTGCCTCACTGATATAAATAATCCCCAAAAGAAAAAAAAAATAAAAAGAAAGGGAAAAAAACTCTGTTTCTCCTCTTCACTTTGTAAGGAGTGAAGACTAAAGAGCATACTCAGTCTTCAACTTGGCGTCTCTGCTTCCATATTTTACTCCGCAATGTAGCTTCCCGACAAATTTTTTTGTTTGTTTGTTGCAAATATGGCTAAGTGTCACCGGAATAACATCGGATCTTTAATTCTTGATCTTTCTCCCGCCACCTCTACCTCCGCCGGCGACTTCCACCATTTCCGTCTCTGGACCGCTTTCTCCGCTTCCGCATTCCGCCGTAAAATATTTGACGCTATCAGTTGTGGCGGTAGCTCTCGGTATCGCCACCATGACGAGGATTTATCTTCTTCCTCCACTCCTACCGGTACCATCACCATGGCTAAGTCGGCTTTGGTTAAGGGTAATGGCAATGCAAGTGGGAGAGTAAGAAATGGAAAGTCGGAGAAGTTGTCGGATCTGCTGAGTATTGCTGAGGTTGAGACTGAGGTTGAGACTAAGATTGAGACGAAGAAGAAAGTGGAGGCGTTGGAGGAGCTCAAGAAAGTGGTGAAAGAGTTGCAGTTTGAGGAGCATTGTAAGAGAAGAGAAGCTGCTTTCAGAGTAAGATTGCTTGCCAAGGAAAATTCGGAAGTTAGATGCACTCTTGCTATGTTAGGAGCCATCCCTCCTTTAGTTGGAATCCTCGATTTGGAAGATTTTCAGTCTCAGATCGCTTCTCTTTATGCCTTGCTTAATCTTGGGATCGGCAATGATGCGTGAGTAATTTTTTACTAATTTTGACAGTTTTTTATCTTCAAATTTCAGTTTTAGTCTTAATTTATGTTTATCTTGATGTGGTCTACTGGATTATCAAATTTAAACTCTATACCATAATGTGATCCGAGGAGAAGTCGTTTTTCTTTGCCGTGCTTGTGTTAGAGTATAACTTTGAAGGAGTTGTTTCCTTCAGTCAGGCATATCATTGAATTTTGCGGGATTGTTTGGTTTTAGATCGATATGTGCCGTCACTTTCTTGTATTTGTTGTTTTCTGTTTGTTTATTGTTATACTTTCTTTTAAGTATTGCCAATTTTCTTCACCTAAATTTTAGAAACTATATATATCTCAGTATTTGTTTCGACAAGTCACTTTCAATGTTTCCAAAGCTATTTTCTGGAAATAGTGTCGTTGGAAGTTAGTTTGGATTGCTAATCCATTTGCATTTCTTTTGCGATTATCTTGTTTTTCTCTTCGATTTGGATCTGTTGCAGGAAATTGAATTAAACAACACTTTTCCTGTACTTTGTGCAGGAACAAGGCTGCAATTGTTAAAGCAGGTGCTGTTCACAAAATGCTGAAGATTATAGAATCTCCAAATCCTCCTAACCCATCTGTATCTGAAGCTATAGTAGCTAATTTTCTTGGCTTGAGCGCATTGGACTCAAATAAACCCATTATAGGGTCTTCAGGTGCAATTCCCTTCTTGGTGAAGGCCCTCAAGGATTTGGACGATGAAAGTAGCGCCCAAGCAAAACAAGATGCTCTTAGAGCTCTATACAACCTTTCAATATTCTCATCCAATGTTTCGTTTATTATAGAAACGGATTTAATCCCATTTCTCATGAAAAGACTGGGAGACATGGAAGTGAGTGAAAGAATTCTTTCCATTTTGAGCAATTTAGTATCAACCCCGGAAGGTAGAAAGGCAATTAGCATTGTGCCTGATGCTTTCCCTATTCTGGTAGATGTTTTGAACTGGACAGACTCACCTGGATGCCAGGAGAAAGCATCTTACATATTAATGGTGATGGCACACAAAGCCTATGGGGACAGACAGGCCATGATTGAGGCAGGAATAGTATCGTCTTTGCTTGAGTTAACACTTTTGGGTAGCACATTAGCACAGAAGAGGGCTTCAAGGATTCTGGAATGTTTGAGAATTGGTAAGGGGAAGCAAGTTTCGGAGAATTATGGTGGGAATTTGGGGGCTGCAATGTCTGCTCCTATTTATGGGTCTTCATCTTCTACGAATCCAAATAGGGTCGCAAAGGAGTGCTTGGAGGAGACAGAAGATATGATGAGTGAGGAAAAGAAAGCAGTGAAACAACTAGTCCAACAGAGTTTGCAGAATAATATGAGGAGAATTGCCAAGAGGGCCAATTTACCACAAGATTTTGTCCCATCAGAACATTTTAAGTCCCTCACATCAAGTTCAACCTCGAAGAGTTTACCATTTTGAGGAGATTGGATGCCACAACGTAGGGGCAGAGATCGAAGAGGATCACCTTGAAGTTAGTCTTCTTATCATTATTCCAATTGTCCTCATTGTCTCTTAGTAGCATTGTTAGCATATGAATTAGCCATCAATTTGTCAAAATTTGTATAATTTCAGTATCGTATAGTTAATATTTTAATTTTCTTCCTGAACGTTCTTAATTGAGTTACATAATCGTGGTGATACTGTTTTGGTTGGAATCTGGATTCTGGGTGGATAATCGGGATGGACAAAGGGTCAAAATTGATATTCACTTTTAAATGATAAATATATTTCCCTAAGATGCTTTCCTGTCAGTAGTGTGCTCTGCAAATTGGAAAAATAGGAGGGTTTATTTTTTTGTTTGCGTCATATATACAGCAACAGCATTCCCAAAATTAAGCGGTCATTTTCCAAGTACATATCTATTTTTTGAAAGAGGTGTTGGTTACTTTCTTTTGTATAAAAATATAGACTATTCACTGACTGCCTAACTTCATCGGGGGGATCTTTCACTGTCTCAGTTTTCTATTCATAAGCTGCAGATTTCATCGGGAATCTTTGGATTTACTCGGTTAAATAAATTGTATTTATTTCCATGTTTGTAGCAGAAGCTAGGAACATGGATAGTTAATCCCTCTTTTATTTAATTAGTTTAAAGTCGTTTGTGGCCATATCTGTTGTTTCATTAGTTTAAAGTCATTTTTTGTGACCTTCTGCGTAACATGTGCTTTGGCCTGGTTTACTGATCTGTTATGTTCTTTTATGTCTCTATTTACTTACAGGTGAGTGAGGGAAGAAGGAAGAAGAATCTAAGATTAGCTGTCTGCTTACAAAATTTGTTCACCTTTTTCTCAGGTATATATTTTAAGTGATGATTACATGGTGGGGAATGGTCATTTTGTAATCTTTTAGGTTTATATCATTTGACTGTCGTCTCTTGTTCTCCTCTGTTGCTTCTTTTTTCACTATCTTGCTGTAAATATTTGTGGTAATATATTTCTCATTCCTGCAATTTTGGATAATTTCTGTTCGTGTACAAAAAGCCTGAAACTTGTGTGTTTGATTTAAATTGGGCTAATTCTATCATTGGTTTGGTCGATCTTAAAGAACGAGGCTATTTATCATTGGCTTTGTCCATTGTAAAACGGATTGAGAAGATGCATGACTGGTTTGGCTTGTCTAGGAGCGGGTGTGGATCCTACTTGAACCCTAGGAAAGAAGTTAGCCAGTTGTTCGAGCATAGCTTGAGGAACTAAAAGACAATGCCTGAATTATTATCTCTGTTGCCATCTCTTGATTTATAAATGATTTCATCTTTCGGCTTGTCTGTGTTCTCATTTATTTATTTTTGGGTTCTAAATTTAGCTGTCTACGAGAATAATGGAAAACTTGTTGCTATTATTACTATATATGTGAGGGTAATAAATTTCATTTCTGCCCGATTCTGGTGACTGGTGGCATCTTAAACTGTCCTCTTGCAGCTGAATAATTTGCAGTGCCGTCCGTATCTTGAATCGGTATTGTTAGGGCCAACTTCTCGATAATGCAAAAATTATTTTCTTTGCTGTGTGAAAGCTAAGACATTAGACATCACCACTGAGCTTGCTGGATTCATCTAAAGAATTATGAAATTGCAAAGTCAAATTGAATCAGAATATTATGAAACATCAGAAAAAATGTTTGTTGGGCACCGTAGCTCTTCCTTGGACAGTAAAAAAGTATATGGCAATTCATGGTTTATTTGATTCTTAAATAAATTTATGAACTCTATAAGCAATTTGAGCTGATAGACTCTTTATTTCGCGAGTAGTTTTCGTACCCTTTTCTAGACTTAATAATAATCGTAATAATTACAATATCTCTCAATTTTTATTTATAATAATTTTAATTTTTATAAAAAATGAAATCCTTTTAAAGTTGTTTTTTCATTCACGTGGGAGAGATGAAAAAAATAAAGGAGAAAATATTTAATAAAAAATTGACTACACATTACTATTAATAAATGTAAAATCGAAAAATAGGGGAACAAAATTTCCCTCATACTGGCGGTTGATACTAAACAATTAAAATAAAAAGGTAATGATAATTGATTGTACTGGGAAGAGAGTAAAGAAGTGTGGGTCTATTTGAACAAAAAAGAAAAAGAGTGGGTCTAGTTGCCTTTTTTTTTCTGACTTTGCCTTGCTCATGAAAAGAAAAATAAAGGAAAAAAGGCTGTTGACTTTTCCTTTATTCGAGAGCTTCGATGCGTGCATTTGTGTGGGGACTATTTATTAATTAAATTGATAAAATAGTACAAATTGATTTTGCTGTATCAATTTCTATTTTTCTATATAAAAACAAGTCTATGTATGAATGAGATTCCCTTCTACTTATCATTAATTACTATAATTTGAAAGATCTATACTGCTCCATCTAGTGTGCCGTCGGCTTTTTTTTTTCAACCCCCAATGAATTTATGTTGGATATGTCCATTAAAACATAAAAAGTTTAATTTCAAATTTTAAAAATATTTTATATATAAAGTTCGAAATTGAGGATTCTACTAAAAAAAATAAAATATTTTTACTATCTCATTTCACTTCACATCATAAGAATATTGGATCATTAGTTTTTATCTTCATTATTTTTTTATTAAATAAAAGGAGAGTTGTACTTCGATTCTCTGGTAATCTATTAGAGAATTAAGTTATTTTCAGCTTGGAAATTTAAAAAAAGAAAAAAGATGACTAGCATTTTTTAATTTAATTCTAAAATATTTTTATTGCTAATATTATAAATAAAATATATTTTTAATTGTAAATCCAATAAGCAATTCATTGTCCTGTGAAATAAATAGCATTTATAATTATTTTTATATTTATAAAGCGCAAATTAAATTTTTATATAGTAATATATTATTAATTTAATTTATAAATAAATATATGAATATGATTTTAGAAAACTTTTTTATTATTTTTCTGTCATAAAAGGTGCTGAGTCCCCCATAATAAACTGGTAAAAAGGTGGGAAATCAATCTTAAAAGATGTGATTGTAATAGAAATTATAGACATAGTTTAAATCAAATACAGAATTTCATGATCGTAAAAGAATTCATCAACGGCTTAGATTAAAATATATGATTTTGAATGGTGCACTATTTATACCGTATGTAGGGCCCATGCTAATTGCTTTAATGCAGCAGACGATCACAGATTCTATCAAAATTGGTCCTGCACCTCTTGCGTACGATCCATGCGATATGTCAATTTCCTGATCTAACCGTCCGATTTGATGGGCCCACCCTTGCTCATATTAAGTAGAGGCTGGGCTCACCTTTTACAACCCATGGGTGTGCATTTCTATTTCTTCTTGCTCATCCAAATCC
Organism: Triadica sebifera; assembly: GCA_023653625.1. Classification (NCBI taxonomy): domain Eukaryota; kingdom Viridiplantae; phylum Streptophyta; class Magnoliopsida; order Malpighiales; family Euphorbiaceae; genus Triadica; species Triadica sebifera. The sequence continues at coordinate 27,810,796 of CM042909.1, forward strand.
CTGTCCGCCACCGACAAACAATTTCTCTTTCCTAGCACGAATAAAGAATAAATTAAGTTCTCATGCAATGTATTACAATATTTTTTTAAAAAAAAAATTAGAGCAGTTTAATAATTATAAAATAATAATTATTTTGTATTAATAATGAGATATAATTGAATTTATTCGTGACACTTTCTCCATGTATTAAATAAGTTATGATAGTTTATAAATATATATTAACTGTTTAAACATAAATATTTCAATTTACAAAAATTAATTTTAACTTACTGATAAATTTCATGAAAACGGTGTTGTATCTCGAATTCCTTCCAGAATTTATATATATATATATTTGTTTTGAATACTCTGTATCTAATGCCTTCATCATCAATGATGAGTGAAGAATCAACATGAAATCTGAAACATAAATACAAGCAAGTACAACACTAAGAGCAGTGGACCAGATTTTTCCATGCTTCAACCCAATATCTAACCTATTAATTATGCTGCAACCAACATAGAAAATGTGGTTCATTCCTTGTCTAATGTTCCAAAAGAATTAAATGGAGAAACTTCTTGTTCAAATTGCGGGACTGAAAGATCAATTTAATATGCGAGGGCAATGGACTTTAACCACCTTGTCCATGGTTTTACTTTAGAAAGGGGTTAATTTCAGAGGCAGTTACTGATTTTGTACCCTTTTTTAGTTAGAAAAAAAATTATAACAAAAAATACTTAAATTTTAAAAATTTAGCTCAAAAATTATGTTTGGCAGGTTTTGATAAGTCATTAACCGAAAATATGAGATTAAATGTTTTATGATGCCAAAAAAAATTTTAAATTCTTAAATTTTAGATAAATTCTTAAATTTAAAATGAGTTAATTCCTTAGTGTAGGTTTTCAACTTGTCTTACACCTATCTTCCTTAAAATATAAATTCAGGTCAAAGTAGGCCTCAAAACTTTCAATATTTTATTTACTACCCAAAACACAATCCAAAAGAATTTAGAGCTGTCCAAAATTTTACTTTAAGTTGAGTAGAAAAATTTTGCGAATTTGCTTTTACAATTTTCTCATTATAGTTATAATTTTAATGTTAAATCACTTAAAAAAAAAAAAAAAGAAGAAGGGACTTTTCTGCATATATAAACAGAATTGACTTGTCCCTTAAAATCGGATCTTCATGAACTAATTATATAAATATATATTATGAGTATACGATAACACTCATCCAATCCATTTAATTCATGAGCAGTCCATTCATTCTCCTTCATTAAGTCCATTTTTCCTTTAACTCAAGACTGAACGCTGAAAGAAGATAAACTTTTTTCCCGACTCATGCCACATCACAAACAATCTGCATCTGGATTTGATAGAGTTTTTTGTTTTCATTTCTGGCTGTAATGAAACGATTCATTGCTGCAGAAAATCTTGAACTTCATTGATTGTAGAATCGGATGTTCGGTAGATAGCAGCTGATGGTTCTTGATCAGATAGGCAATTGTCATGCTTATACACTGTTAAAGAAACAAATAACAAAAGCCTAGTGTTTTCTTCAGGGGAATAAAGATGTTGCATATGGTACATGAAAACAAACCATTAGTTGTTACATAATATGACTACAGGCACCAGCCGCCCCCTATAAAATTCAAAGCCCGTGCACCTGTTCTTCTTACTAAGTGAAACTCAAAGTATCTTCTACTTGCTTTCAGTGACAGGGAGGTACACCCCTTCAGATGCCAGCCAAACATTATCAGCACGCTTCTCGCTGACACCACAAACCTGGATATGCTCAGAGATCAGTAACAGAAAAGTGCAACGACTGGAACCATAAACATGAAATAGCATAAAGTTTATGATTGCTGCTGCCAGGGACATCACTGTTTAATTAACCTTTAATGGAAAGTTGATCAGACCAGGTTGGCTAGATGAGAATTTTAGATAGAAAAATAAATCAAACATGTATGATTACAGAGATTTACAGCTCTCTGCTAAATGAAACAATCTAGTGACTGAATTAATTGGATCTCTAACAATTTAATTAAAACAAAACCAGTGTTGTTCCTCACCTCTTGCTGTCCCCCAGCTATACGCTGGTATTTCTTGTCGTGGCTATGCAGGTAGCCACCAGTGTCAACATGCTGTAGCCGAATCCTTTGATCTTGCTTCCAGGTTTTTCCACTCCCCTCAATCAAAAGCCTGAAACAGAATCCAAAATGAATTTGCCAAACAAAAGAAAGATGAAGGCAGACAGATTGGAAAACATGAACTGTTATTTCAATCTGACCTCCAGAAATCCCCAGTGTCAGATTCAGATTCTCCACCAAAGCAGCTTACCTATGCTCAAGAAAATATGTGGCTTGAGTTATTAGTGCAATCAACAACACCAAGAGTCAGAAAAGGTTAGCTTAATGACTGCTGAAGTAAGATTTTTATTGCACAGTATAAAAATTAGCAGCTCCATTGCTTGTCCACAAAACCATTTGTACAGCAGACTTCTTAATGCAAAATTATTGTGTATCAAGTCAATAAAATGCTTAGCTAAAAGGACTGTTGCACCAAAATAAATACAAATTCCCGAAAAGGATGGTGCCTGGGGGACTCAACAAATCTGTAACATCCCAAGATCATTTAAACACTTTCTTAATACGAATGCTTGCGAGCAATTATTAAATCTATTTATTTGTATGAGAACATATGTATTATTGATATCCCTCACATGTTCTCTACTTAGTCATTGAGCATGCATTGCATCTTAGAATAGAGGAGCTTTCAATTAGACATGTCCATTAATGTTCTTGATCACCACCTTATAAATTAAAAAAGCACTTTGAAAATTGTGGGGAACATTAGTATAAAAGTAGAACCTGTACTGACCTCAAGGTTGCCTGATATTGGGGATGCATGCAAATGACTGTGCAACCATTTCCTAGTCCTCTTGTGTTGCAAGCGAATAATTGTCCCACTTTTAATTGTATCTCCTTGTTTAGCATTTGAGCCTGGCTGAGGCCTAACAATCTAGGCAACAGATTCCAAGTATAATATATAGGTAAAAAATCCACAACCTTTTAACTATAAATAGTCTATTTCCTCTATAAAGCAGTGACCAATGTTCAAAGGAAAAGAGAAGAGAATTACCCAGTAGCTATTGGAATCATCAACATTAGGAAATCCTGTAACAGACTGCTGTCCACTGCCGGAGCCATATGGCACATCGTGAGAATGGAGCCGAAATTTTGTCCTCTCGTGCATCAGTTTGAGAACTGTTCCGTAAGTAATCTGAAATGAAGAAAACACTGCACCTGAGAACTAAATAGACACAATTTTCATATCCAATTCCATTATTGCTTCACAGTAAGAGGAATATATTCATCCCAGCCAACTTTACAACAGTAGTTTTGCTTCACAGGCCAATCTTATTGCAATTCTACGTAAACACTTAGTAGTTCAAGTTTAAAAGATAACAACTTTATAACAATAAAAACAAGAACAACAATACCAAGCAATGACTTCAACGCCGTCTATTAAATTTTTCCACAAAATCACCTAAATGCTAAACAGATTAAAACTAGAGTATTGATCCAAAAAATTGAAATTGAACCAATCAAAACAACAATCATCAAATAAACTAAGCACTTCGAGTCTAAAAGATAACAACTTTATAACAATAAAAGCATGACCAATGATAACCAACAATGATTTTCAATATTGTCGATTAGATTTCTCCACCAAAAACCGAAATTGAACCAATTAAAGTATCGATTAAGAAATAAGAATGAAACCTCAACGCCTTCAGTGGAGGAAGCAGCAGAAGCAGAGGAAAATGAACCCTGTTCGAGATCGAGGTTGAGGAAGAGGAAAATAGAGAGAGCAAAGAAAGCGAAAGCCATGACAAAAAGCAACGCAATGAACCAGTTCTGCTGCCAGAAAGGTATGGGCTCTCTATACACTATTCTTGTCGGAGTTGCTCTTGAAGGCGAAGATGATTGCGATTGCGATGATGATGCAGAAGAGGGTTTCCTTCGAGAAGGACCTTGCGGGCCTGAAGGAGCCACGGTTAAAGGACCTTTTCGAAAATGCGCCTAAGTACAGAAGAAATTCATTAAGCTTCTTAGGGCTTTTGCGATCCTGTTTTCCTTTGTTTCTAACTAAAACTGAGATCGGAAGGTGTGTATTTCTGTTGGAGGAGGGAGTGGAGAGGTCTTTCAGCGTGAGACGCGTTGAATGACATGGTTTTTTCCAATAGGATTAGTACAAGTGGCAAGTCGGTTACGTGGAGATTTCCTATTAGACTTCGCGAGTCTTCTTGACATGGAGTCTTGACTTTGACTTAACAGAAAATGAAAAGAGACTAAAAATGGGATGGAGAATTTTTTTTTTTTAAATAAAACAACAAACAAAATTTTGGCCCAACAAATTTCCAAAATTTAAAAGATATCACTTTAGAATAGCCCGACAATTTTCTATGGCACAATTAATTAAATGACATGATAGTATATATAAATTTGAATTAAATAAATATGTGTCATGAGTATATTAATATGAATTTGACTTATTTAATTTGTATCATATCAGCTAATATATTCTATTATAATTAATTATATTAATATATATGAATAAAAATTAATAAATTAGTGATATAATTTATATTATAAATAATTAGATGAATAAATTTTATTATACTAACAAATTTTTTCTTATATACCTAATATACCTTATTTTGAAAAATAACTCTGTCTTTGATATCAATAAAATCCCTAATGATCACTGTTGATGTCATATTGTAGAAGTGGTCCTAATTGAGCTTGTTTCGGAATGCACTACTCCAGTATATCCTGACTTATGCCCATAAAATATAAACAATAGGTATGTTAGCCAATAACAATCTTTCTTAGACACTTAATGGATATGTCTTTTAGTTATTTACTTTAATATATCAATAGTATTATCCGGAAGTCATATGCATTTCTGGTTATGATTATTTAAGAAAAAAATTGTATGAATATGTATAGAAACTGATTCAAGATTGAAAAAAAAATAAAGATTCAAAAAGATATAGTTATAAAAAACTGATTTTTTTTTTTAATTTCTAAGGTGTTATGCCTTTTTACAATCTAAAAGCTTTATTATATAGAATTATCATAAGATACAAACAAACTAGAGTTATTAAAGTAGAGATTTATAAGATATTTACTTTTACAAAATAAACTATAATTATTACAAAAGATGCATCAATAAATAGTAAAAATATAATTTTACAAGAAAACTACTAACACTTTATTATCAGTTGATTTATATGGTTCAAAATCATGTCATATATAGTTGTTTTTGTATCAAATGATATTTTATTAATAATAGCATATGCACATAAAGTTTCAACCTGTGTGCATATTTTCAAATAGATTTCTCGTGATAAGCTTTCAAAGTTGTTATTTGAAATTTGGGTAACAAATTATGAAAAAATACAAAGAAATGCACAACCTTATTTCTAAGGTGTTTTGCTCTTTTACAAACTAAAAGTCTCATTATATATAATGCTCTTAAGATATAAACAAACTAGAATTATTAAAGTAGAGATTAATAAGATATTTACTTTTACAAAACATACTATAATTATTACAAAATACACATCGATAAATAGTAAAAACATAATTATACAAAGAAACTACAACACTTCATTATCAGTTGATTTATAAGGTTCAAAATCATGTCATATCTAGTTGTTCTTGTATCAAATGATGTTTTATTAATAATAGCAGATGCATATAAGGTTTCAACCTGTGTGCATATTTTCAAATAGAGTTCTCGTGATAAGCTTCCAAAGTTGTTATTTGAAACTTGAGTAATAAATTATGAAAAAATACAAAGCAATGCACAACCTGTCCAATATTAATAATCACAGTTCTTCAAAAAGTCAGATGAAACTGTTGAAATCAAATTTGTTTGATCTATAAAACTGAGCACCAACACTCTTATATTCTCTACTCAATTTATGATTGAGCCTTGTGAAAACGATAAGATATTTGCAATCAATGGATTTGATGCAAAAAGAAAACCTACATATGTTAAGTACAAAGGGACATATAAGGTACTGAATATAGACTGTGATTATGAAGATGACATAAATAACACTTATTATGATTATTGTGAAAAAGAATACTTAACTCATAAAAGAAGAAAAAATAAGGGTTTATCTGAAAAAACCATAAAGAAAATATTTGATGATAGTAATCAATTAGTGGATTACTGGCTAACTTTTAGGAAAATATGACTACATAGTCAATTATTTTGAACTAACATCATTCAAATTAAAGATGTATACTCCATCATTATCGTAATGAAATGAACTATAAATGAAACCACCAAAGTTAGAACTACTTTCATCGTCTCTTATTCTAATCTACAAAAAAAGATTGAAATTGATTCAAAAGCATAAACTTCAACAGTGAGTTTCAAAGTCTTGCACTTTTCAAGCTATTACTCAAATCCCATCAAGAAAAACTAATCTTACCCCTACTCCAGTAGTATACATGTTCCAACTATGAGAGCATGATTTTCCACCACTTCAAGAAATTATTGATCCAAATATTCATGTAAATAAAACTTATTAGGTTAAATCTTTTAGTCCTGATGCATATGGTATACCTAAAAAAATTACAGTAGGACATCCGTTCTAAATTGGTAGACAGATAATGCCTTGGTACAAAATAAAAATATTGAAAAAATTGATAAAGGGTGGATTAAGTCTTACAACACCTTAATTAGTTAGGATCTGATGTAAATCGACAATTCAATTGGTAGCAAGAGTTTATACTTTGTCTCCAAAAGCAGATTATGTCTCTTTATTAAAAAATCATTAAGAGGATTCAAAATCAAATTGAAATAGACAAATTCAAAAACAAAAAGAAATTGTAAGATTGAAAAAGCTGTTTTCTTAAATTGAAAATGATTAGCAAGTTAAAATTCTGTTTAACCCTTTCTTTTTCACAAGTACTCAACTTTTACCAAAACCTATTATTCAAACTCAGCTAAAAGTTGATCCAACTCTTTTTCAGCATCAAAAATTTCAAAAGATGATACGAGCTAAAACTCTTTTCACAAAAATCTCTAGAGAAAAAACCAATCACATCTCTTCATACAACATCTATTATGACTCTACTCACCTCCTCATCTGAAAACACAACTCATTCCTAAAAGACCTAACAAACAACTGAGTTTAGACATTTTTCAAGATTCGTAAAATCTTTATAAATATATGGTTCAACCTACTCCAAACAATATTATATCTTTCATCAAATCCTGTGTCGATCAAACTTAAAATATTCATCAAGTTTATCTACAATATGATTCATCTAAAATTTTCTTGGAGACCAAGTCCATATTTTTTATGAAATAATTTCATCTATCAAGATGAATGGAGTAACATAATCAACTCCACAATTTGGACAAATTCAGTCCATATCACCACTACCACCACCATATGAGACAACGTCTATTGTCGAAAAACCGTGAGAAGAACAAAGGGATGAATCTTTCTATAGTCAAAAAACTTCCAATAGTCCATAAAATATATACATATTATATTATACTAAATTATTAACAAATTATAAAAATTAACATATATTTACGAAATATTAACTTTATTGGTATATAGTTATATATGTGTTGAAATATATTTATAACTATGTTAAATATTTAAACCCCGATATATTTATAAGGAGGGATACATAATACATATATTACACAAAATAACACGAATTATCAGCCTATTTAGAACATAAAAGTCAGACCGCGAATACCAAGCCCAACCAATTATCCAGCCATGGGGAAAGGAAAACAAACGTTGGGCCTCAATAAGATAGTTGACTGTAGATTTCTTAAGCTCAATAGACTATGATAGATTGATAGAATAAAATTAAAAGTTAAAAGTTTTAATAAAATAAAATGAAAAAATTCAAGGCTTATTCAAAGATGATACATGTATTTTTTTTTCAATTTTTTTATATTGTTTTAAAAATATCATTTTATTTTTTATCGAATAAATGGATTGAAATTATAAAATTAATAGATTAAAAAAATTAAGTTAAAAATATAATAAATTTGATATGGGACTTTTTATTTATTAAAATAAAATTAGAAATTATAGAATAACTACAATTATACTGATATAAACTTTAATTAATTTTATTATCAATAGTACTGTATGTACTATTTAAAAAAAGAATTTTAAGAAAAAAAAAGGAAAATATAGGACAAGTGATTGAAGTCTCTAGACCAACTGGCACATTCTCAGCCACCTCTCGGTACGAGCAGCCGCAGGCAGACCACAGTAAATTCAAAAGAGCCGTGGCTTTAGAAGGGTCCAGTCCACGACTAAACCATCATCAAGATCCTTCCTCTTTGGCAAATTATAATTAAAGACGAGTGCTGTAGCACACAACTTGCTTACTACAGCTAGAAATGGTTGGAAGTGGAGTTTTTGCAGAGATTGTTGATGGGGATGGTGTTTATAAATTCTATACAGATGGTGAGTGGAGAAGTTCTTCCTCTGGAAAATCAGTACCCATCATCAATCCCACTACTAGAAAGACCCACTTCAAAGTCCAAGGTACATCCTTTATCTAATTCTTTTTCTCCTGTTATATGTTAATGGCAGATAAATATTTATAGTTCTTTTTTAAAAAAAAAAAAAATTGCACTGAATTGGAGCAGCTTGTACTCAAGAAGAGGTGAACAAGATCATAGAATCAGCTAAAATAGCTCAGAAATTTTGGGCAAAGACTCCACTTTGGAAAAGGGCAGAATTGCTTCACAAAGCAGCAACAATTTTGAAAGAGCACAAAGCCCCAATTGCTGAGTGCCTTGTTAAGGAGATTGCAAAACCGGCTAAGGATGCAGCGACTGAAGTATGTTGATGATTAAGAAAGACTGTTTGGTTACTTAATTAGAATGTTGGGGTTTCTTCTTCTTGATTTCTTATTATCTTTAATAATTTTTGAAGGACTCATATTGCTTAAAAGAGCCAATATGCAAATAAATTCTTTAAAAATATGCCTTGAATGCTATATATGCTTCTGAAATAGGTGGTGAGATCTGGGGATTTGGTGTCATATTGCGCTGAAGAAGGGGTTAGGATTCTTGGAGAAGGAAAGTTTCTGGTTTCTGATAGTTTTCCTGGGAATGAAAGAACCAAATATTGCCTCACTTCAAAGGTAATTTGACTTTTTTTTTTTCCTCTTATTTCATGCATTTAAGTGGAAATTTGGGAATTCTCTCTTTGGGAAAGTGGGATTGGCAGTTAGACTTGGTCACTGTTTTTTTTTTTATGTTCATATAATTTGTTTTGGCCACGTGGACATGCATTCACCCATTGATTGAGGCATCGTCCCTAATTTGTGTATATCATCACATTAAAGTCAAGGTCTTGCACATTTTTCCAGAAGAATATAAAAATGCACAAAGTATATCCATCCGCAGGAGGAGAAAATGCCATAAAGATACCACTCTAATTTTTGCTGGTGAAAATGAAGTATTAGATTACATGTATTCCCATATTCACATGGACAAGTTCACAGGTCACCTTTGTCCTTGATGGAAGGACAGTGCCATGTAGATGTCCCACATGAATAAACTTGTCTACTGGAGAATCTTTCTTACATCATCCTAATTTTGTATGAATTTCGATCGTTTTTACAAATAATTACCTAAATGTTGAAACTATTCCCTTGTACGAAATATGATGACCAGACTGATAGAGTCCTGTAATTCTAACTATGATATTTTGAATCAAGCTCATTAAAGAAGAGCTGTGAAATCTAGTATTAAAAGTATCAAAATATAAGATCTGCCAAGAATTTGAGAAGTATGAATGATATCATCTGGATTGTCACAAAAAGTTGCAAATTCTGAAGAATTGAGTTATAAAGTTTTGAGTAAATAGAATGAAAAATTTAGTAGCTAAAACTAAAAGCAATTGATTTTCTAAAGTGAAAACTATTTAGTGGAGCAGAACATTCTGGCTTTCTTTTGTCTTTGATGTATTTGATGCAATGAAAGCTCCAAAAAGATTCATGTTTTTGATGTACAAGATGCTTCCTTCATATGGCCCTAACTGGATCACTCCCGTACTGTATTTGGTTTTTTGTAGTGATCACTGTTAACAATATTAAATGCCCCACTGCGTAAAGAAAATTCTTTAACTTTCCTTTTCATCTCTGAATATGGAGATATTAGGGATTCAAACTGCTTTTATGTTTCTTGATTTTCATGTATCTGTAGTGTTGAATTTCCGTTTGCGTAGTTATCCTAGTTTCTAATCCTTGTTTTGACTGCTGGAATATTATGATTGTTCAGATTGAGCTGTGATCCATTGGGTTGGCGGGAGCAGTTAGTATATGCTGTATTTCTATCACGCAGAGGGGCATTAAAAATATGTAGATAGGATGCTCAAATATGTTGCATTTATCAGTTTGTCAGTCACTCCTGTTTTCCCATAACTGTTTGCCTATTGGAAAGTAGATTGCTTGTTGAATTTAGGTTCTTCCTTCTCATGTGACTTTGGCTAAGACCACAGCAATATTTGAAGTTTGCTTTAGTCTGTCTTGTTTTGCAATCCTCATATGCATTTTACTTATGGTTCCTCCTGAATGCAGATTCCTCTAGGGGTTGTTCTAGCTATCCCACCCTTCAACTATCCCGTCAATCTTGCTGTTTCTAAAATTGCTCCTGCATTAATTTCTGGAAACTCCCTTGTGCTTAAGCCTCCAACCCAGGTACTGATCCAATATTCCACTGCTCGTTTGCATGTGTAAACAGTATATTGCAATAGTGTTTTTGTATTCTATATATGTAACCAACTTAAGACACCATGTCCAATTATATCCTAAAACCTATGCCTCTATTCCCTGCAGGGTGCTGTAGCTGCGCTTCACATGATCCATTGCTTTCACTTGGCTGGTTTTCCCAAGGGCCTTATTGGCTGTGTTACTGGAAAGGGTTCAGAGATTGGTGACTTCCTCACGATGCATCCTGGAATTAACTGTATAAGGTAACATTTTGATCTCTTGAAGGTCTCTTGAAGGTTCTTTGTGCTAAAGAACTTTTCTGTTTCTTCATCCATATTGGTCAATTTCTTTGATTATAAATCTGTCATGCTGCCTTAATTCATTAGCGATGCATGTGATAAGCCATGTATATAATCATTCCTTCAGTTGATAATTATACTATTCACTCTCATTTCTCTTCTTCTTTTCTGGGAGCATAGAGCTTTTCTCCTATCTGATGGACTCTCTTGATCAGCTTCACAGGTGGAGACACTGGAATAGCAATCTCCAAGAAGGCAGGCATGATACCTCTTCAGATGGAATTGGGTGGCAAAGATGCTTGTATCATTTTAGAAGATGCTGATTTGGATTTAGCTGCTGCAAATATTGTTAAAGGAGGCTTCTCATACAGGTGAGAGAAAGGACTTCTTGTCAAATAGTTAAATGTAGTTAACTATAAACTTAGATTCATTTCAAGTAAATCAGGATACCAAGTGCCAAAACAGTTGTCTATGCTTTCCATGGTTCAATTTTTCCACAATCGTACATATCTTAATAACTTATATTGTCATCTGAATCAGTGGCCAAAGGTGCACAGCTGTCAAGGTTGTTCTAGTCATGGAATCAGTAGCTGATATCCTTGTAGAGAAAGTTAAAGCAAAAATTTTGAAACTGACTGTTGGACCACCCGAGGATGACTGTGATATCACGCCAGTTGTTACTGAGTCCTCTGCAAACTTTATTGAAGGTTTGGTGATGGATGCGAAGCAAAAAGGAGCGACATTCTGTCAGGAGTACAAACGAGAAGGCAACCTCATATGGCCATTGTTGTTGGATAACGTTCGACCTGATATGAGGGTAGCATGGGAGGAGCCTTTTGGTCCTGTTTTACCAGTTATCAGGCTAAACTCTGTCGACGAGGGAATCCACCATTGTAACGCTAGCAATTTGGGTCTTCAGGTATATACATTGCTTATATACATTGCTTAGCCTTTGCTCATTCAATTTCTAAGCATTTTCACATTGTCTCTAATTTTAGTGGAATTTTATGTTCGTTTCTGGCTATCTGAGATTTCCAACTCTTTGGAACTTCTATAATGTATCATTTGCATTTTCCCCTTTGTTATTGTAATATAAAATTTATTTTCCCCTTAGGATAATAAGCTGGAAAATTGTTGCAGGGATGTGTCTTTACAAGAGATATAAACAAAGCAATATTGATCAGTGATGCTATGGAGACAGGAACTGTACAGATAAATTCAGCGCCAGCTCGTGGACCAGATCACTTTCCATTCCAGGTGAATTATCTCTTCAATTTCAAAACTTACAGGTAGATTTATTTATTTTTCACTCTTTCCAGATTGGAAACAGTAATAGGGCTATAATTGCATTACTTAAAATTCTTTCATGAACCGAATTGAACCTAAATTTTGAGTTGGTAAACAACTGTACATGATTGGCAGAATTTCATCCTTGAAAACAGATCTTATTTTAAGAAACATGCACAATTGCAACCCACAATTTAAATGATATTTTGAAATTTAACCACAGTAAAAAACTTGCAGGGTGTGAAGGACAGTGGAATTGGCTCCCAGGGAATAACTAATAGCATTAATATGATGACCAAGGTTAAGAGTACTGTGATCAATTTACCTACCCCTTCTTATACTATGGGTTGAGTGTATAATATTTTACACGAAACAACTAATAAATAGAAAATTTCTTACTTAGATCGGTTTCATGAATAAACTAGTGTCTACGTTACTCTATTTTTCTTGTATATCAGTTTATTGGGTGGTGGTCTAGGTGAGAGTATTTTCTGGGTAACTATGGCCATGAGGCCTAAATAAGCGGCACAAAATGGGTATAAGCAATCTTGTAGCTGGCTTGTATAATCAGTAGATCGGTTGGAGTGGAGCTTTCATGGTTCTTGTAGTTGTATAAAGGAGAATAATGGATCTAGTTATCTTCTCTGAGTATTGAAAACTTATTTCTGTTTCTTGTTATGATGATGGCTGATTAACAAGAGTTTTGAATGGACATTTATAATTTATTAGGAACTCATTGATCACGAAATACTTCTGCTATTTTTGCATATGCATGCATTAATTTGATAATGTTTATTATGGATTTTTAAGTTTGAATTAGGGAGATCAGAAATCCTGATTATGAGATGGAACATTATTAATGGCCAATTCATACGTCCAAAAAAGGCCATAAAAATACGGACATCTCACCAAATTACTTAACAAATTATCCAAGACCGTCATAATATATTCTCAAGATAAGCCTCCCTAATTCAATCACAATTATTTATATAAAATAATGAAAATAATAATTATTTTTCATAAAGAGGAGTAATTACATATTTTACTTGAGCAATAATTTCTAAGTCAGCAATATGCTTCATAGGTATATTAATTCATTAAAAAGTTCAAAATTAATGATTTATAATTCGATATAAAAGGTAACATATGAAGGAGAATGACAAAATATAATTTCTATTTAAGTATCTAAATTTAATTTCTCTCTATCCCTCTATCTATAACGATATAAATAATTATTAAAATTAACTAAAAAAATACTAATTTAATAATTCAAAACAATATATTGTTCAAAATTGCACATTAGAAAGAGAAAAAGAGACAGCAATGATATAAAAAAACGGATGTGATTATTTTTTTTAAGAGATAAAAAGAATGTGTTGCTAATTAATAGCATTATACTGTATTATAAATCTATTGAAATTTATATATAAGGTATTTTTGCAGCTAAATATGCTATCCTAAATGTGTTTTATTTGATTAGTTTCGACTCAAGTTATAGAAAATAAATATGGAAGAGTTAACACCAATGATAATTTTTTTTTATTTTATTGCCATGTCAATGAGTATTTATTATTATGTATCTTACTCTGTTTAAAAAAATATTTGAAAATTTAAATGTTAAATTGTTTAAATAAATGCTCAAAAAATTTAGGGTTTTGCAAAGAAAAAAGAAAGCCAAGCTTAAAAGAAAAAAAAAATCAGCTATGTACAAAAGACAAAAAGAAAAAACATATTATTATTTTTACAAGTGTGTTTAAAATGGAATTTTTTCGATAAAAGGCTGCAGAATTAAAAATATGTCATAATTTTAAAACTAAAAAAGAAACATTTACCGAGAAAAAAAATAGAAAAAAAAATGGAGGAGACGCAGCAGCAGCCAAGCAACAGAGACAGTCCAACTCCAAGCCCAGGGGGGAGGTGTGGTCCCCGCCTGGAGCCTGAAAATCCAAAGGGACGGATTTGAATCCCTTAATAAAGCCCGAATTCACAAGCGCGGCAGAATCCGAGCCAAGGCATCGCTGGATTCTCCTTTAAAGCCTACGAAATAAATAACCTGAAAAAAGTAGATTTTTTTTTTTCAATATATTAAATATTCCCTCACGCTAATTTAGGCTTTTTTTTTTCTTCCTCAAAATTTACATCGAAAGCCAAAAATTATCACCCTCTCGAAACCCCTCCTCTGATATAAAAAATAATAATAATAAAAAACCCTAACACCGCACTCTCCATCTTCTTTTAAATCCCCAAATCTCTTTATCCTAATTCTGTTTTCAGCTTTGATTTGTGGTTTTCAGGTCCATTTCTAGGGTTCAATGGTTTGAGTGTAAAGCGCGATTCTGAGATTTCCCAGGATCTGCACATATAAGTTATATTGTCTTCATTTGCAGAGAGAAGAGGCGACGGAAACAATGGCGTCCTCTGATAAAGAGCTCGAGCAACAGCTTGTGGAATCTGGAAATAAGCTTGCTAGTCCTCCTCCTTCGGTCGATGAACTTCTTCCTCTTCTCGACGTAAACCCTAATTTTTCCCTTTTTTCCGAATATCTGCGTTAGTCTGGACATTTGTTTTGCGCTTATAATGTAATTAAAAAAATAAGTGGATTTCGTGATCTGCGTTTTTTCTTTTTCTTTTCTTTTGTTTGTTCAGTTAGTATTTTCTTTTGTTGCTTCGTTGATATTTTCCTGTATAGTACTGTTGGTCTTTGCAATGCTGTAGTTACACGTATAGTAATAAAAGAGTATGTTTGATATAAATGTCGCGTCAATTGGTGGGAATTATGGGGTGTGGAACTGAGTGGCTTCACTGTTTAGTAGTCTACTGCTTAGACATAAATTTTAAGTTTTTTTTTAGGTGGAATATTTGTGTCAAGTAGTTGAAGAACAATGAATCCTTTCAAAAAGTTCTTAATTGGGAAGTGAATTGAATGGTATAATCATTTTGATATTCTTTATGTATCATAATGCATGCATATTGCACTCTATTCGCGCCCTTTTTTAAATATGTTTATTATCTGTTTTTTACATACCTAATGGAGCAAGAAATTGAATTTGGCATTGAAAACAACCCATATCAGCAATGACATTTCTCAAGATTATCGTTCATCATGTAATTAAAGTTCTACCTTTTATTCGTTTGCTGAAATAAAACATAAATGATGTTCACTGTCAGTTTTGATTAACGGTATAGTTGTTCAATGGGAAACATTGCATAAATTTAATACAGTGACGTTAGTATCTGGAGCTTCATTTAAAATTAAATGACAAATTGAAGCTGGACACAGTAAGTGAAGAAAACCTTTGAAGATGGTATCTTGTGTTTTGCGGTTGGCCGCAGTGGATATCTTGGGGCAGAATATTTGGTATATTATCTAATTTGGCAAGTTTTTTTTTTTCTCCTGCCCCCTTCCATAAAGAGAGATAGTATGGATTGAGCATTTCTCGCTTTCCAAATTTAGTTGTGTTCCTTAGACATAAATATCTATTAATTTATATGAACAGTTCTGTAAACGCACCTTTATTTTTTGATGAATCCAGATTAACAGGTGTTCCCTTTTTATGTCGTCTATTTTCTTTTTTATCATTGGGGAGGCCCTCCTTTGCTATAATGACGTCAATTTCATCTTCTCTGGAATAATTTGCAGTAGGTGTTTTGTTTTTGTCATTTGTTAAATTGGTAAATGCGCTGTATATAGATGCAATGAACATTACTATGTGCTTCATCCTTGTGAGTTTTCTATTAGGGCTTAGGTGCAGTGCCGATGTATTTTTGAAGCATCACATGCCTTCCTACCTCTTATTTTTAACAGAAGTTTATATGTACAAAATGTGGGAGATCCCCTCATAGACTATTCTCCTTTTTTCCTTACCAGATTTCTATTTGACCAGTTTGTTATTATTTTGAAAATAATGCCATTTCATTTGCATCCCTTGAAGGCTTGGGATTTCATTCTGAATTGGGATCAGAGAAATTTAATTTGTCTATATGTATGTCTCTGAGTAGAGAAATGGGGGGCTGGTTATCAAGTATGGTTGGGGATGGAGTGTGGCATAGTGGATAGTTGTGCCAATCTTTTTACACAGTGTATTTATGGGGAATGTGCAGCCCAAACTAGTTAATTTGCTGGTTTTGATCTTTTACTTACTGTGGTTGATTGATGTCAAGAAATGGTCTTGATTGCACTATAGCCATTGCTTTTGTTCTGTGGAAAATATTTCATGTATGTGTTTTTATGTTAAAGTGGTTTGTTCAAAGTAATCCTGTTTTATTTAGGTGTCCTATTTGTCATATACGTGTTATGCATATCATCTTTAGGGATTGGTCAAACGTTCTTAAACTAAGCACAATACTAGGTGGGATTTGTAAGTTTTTGAAGATTGAATAATTATCAGAAAGCTCATGTGCAAGTTTTCTGGATAAGTTTCTATTAGGAATTTGTGTTCCTAAGGTGCCAATTTGTTATTATTATGCTTAAAGTTGGTCTCTTTGAGCAGTAGACTTTAACATGCATGTTTGTTTGTTTTAACTGGCAAATGCATTTGCTTATTCTTGTGCTTTCCTCCATCTCATGTTACTGCAGCAAGTTGAGAATTGTCTATCAAAAGTCGATCAGTCCCCTACAAAATCAATGCAAAGTGCACTTGCCCCAGCACTGAAAGCATTGGTTGCAGATCAACTATTCAGGCATTCAGATGTTGATGTGAAAGTAGCAGTTGCCTCTTGCATTAGTGAAATAACCAGAATTACTGCACCAGATGCTCCTTATGATGATGATCAGATGAAGGTTCGTCCGAGCTTGTGGTTTTTTCATTATTAAAACTTCTATAGATTTAAGAATATTTGATATTGTATTTATTTTGGATCATCTGACTTCATTTATATATTCATTTATTTTTTGTTTCATTTGAATGCAGGATGTTTTTCAGCTAATTGTATCATCATTTGAAAATCTATCTGACAAGTCTGGTCGATCATATAGTAAAAGGACTTCAATTCTTGAGACTGTTGCAAAAGTTAGGTCATGTGTGGTGATGTTAGATCTTGAATGTGATGCACTGATAATTGAGATGTTCCAGCATTTTCTTAACACTATAAGGTATGGAATAATAGCTTTAGTGGAATAATTATTTTTCCTTGCTAATGTTTTATCTTCTACTTAATTGGTATGTTTTTTGCTAATGTTATTTTTATACTTATTGTCTTCTGCATCTTACATCAATTATTTGCATATGGTGCTAAAGTTGGCTATAGTTTCATGATCTTGAACGTTTATTTTCGCAAATGAATAGTTCTTTTTCCATTGTAGAAGTATGGTTGACGGTTTGGGCTTTGGAATTATTATTTGAGGTCTAACTGCAGTAATAACTGCTGAAATGCATGATTTTAAAGAATTTATGGTAAAATTTCTTCTCAGCATGGTGCAAGAGTTGCACTCTGATAGCTAAAGTTGGTGATAGGTTCATGATCTTGAATGTTTGGTTTCATAGATAAACGGTTGCTTTTTCATTATAGAAGTATGCCTGAGGGTCTGGACTTTAGAGTTTATATTTTAAGGTTCTGACTCCAGAATTGATTGCTGAAATGCATGATTTGAAGTATTTATGGTAAAATTTCTGCTCAGCATGGTGCAAGAATTGCACTGTGATACTGTGATATCTATTATATTCTATCATGCAGACACTGACAATATTATGTTTTAGAACCTTGTTACTTTAATCTACTATCCCTCTCTCACAGCATTTATTTCATTAGTGCACTTTTGCTATTGTAAGGTTATGCTACTTGGTTTATGTAATTGTTTATTTCACTGGGGCGTAAATATGTTTTTCAATTAAGGATCCGTTTTGTGTTTCAGAGATTATCACCCAGAGAATGTCTTTTCATCTATGGAGACCATCATGACCCTTGTCTTAGAAGAAAGTGAAGAAATCTCTCAAGAATTACTTTCTCCTCTTTTAGCTAGTGTGAAAAGGGGCAATGAGGTCAATACCATTGCTATGGTCATTTCTTAATATTCATTTCTTTTTATTTTTTATTTTTTGCTAATTTCTTTACTGTTTTCAGGAGGTTCTACCTGTTGCTCGTAAATTGGCAGAGAAAGTCCTTGAAAGCTGTGCTAATAAAGTTAAGCCTTACTTGCAACTTGCTGTGAAATCTTTGGGCATCTCATTAGACGACTACAGTGATGTAGTTGCCTCCATATGCCAAGTTTCTGGTTTGATTGAGCAAAATGATGCCCTTGGAGCTGATGAAAATAAAGTAATTTTCTGATCCTCATTTTAGTCCATGTTGTGATGATTTTAGTTAGTGGCAAACATATGGTTTATTCGACTAATCAAGATATAGAATTGTTTGTTTACGTTATTTTAACTTGTTTCCTTCTTTGTGCTGTCTTGAACATTTTTTCCTCCATGTTAAGAGATTTTTATTTTTGTAACTAAGCATGGGCCTAAAGAGTGTCTTTTTCAATATAATAATTTTCATTTATTGATGTCTTAAGTCTTGGTGGATGCAAAAGTTTCCATTTTAATAAGCAACTATAGAGTTATAGGTTTGAAGAGACACCCAATCTGTTTGTCTTTGTACTGCAGTTTATTGCCAACTCTTGCATCTTATGTGCTTGGAACATAGTTGTTTACTATAGTTGCATCATATTCCTTGCTTGTGTAGTGCTGGAATGAATCCTTGTCTCTCCCTTGGCAAAGCTTTCTTTTACTAGAACTTTAACAGGAAGTTTACTATTTCTATGGCATTTGGCATTTTACGGTTTGTGCATGTTTCTTGTGCACGTGTTGTTCGTAATTGATGTTTGGATATAACATTCCAGGTTCAAATTGGTGTTTGTCTACTGGTGCTACTCTCTCTCTTCTGACCTAAATCCTGTTAATTTTTTTTTTGTTTAATTAACTGCAGGTTGAAGAGAGCAAGCCAGTTGTTGCAACATCCAATGAGACTGTGCAGGCATGTCTCTTCCATTATTTTATTTGTCATTTCTTTTGCATGTGTTTTCTTATTTATATTTTTATCCAGGCTGGTAAAGAGATAGCAGTGGAAGCAGGTTCTCCTGAACCATCTGAGCCTACGAATGATAAATCTCCAAAGTCGGTTGTCAGCAATGGTGTTGCACAGACTTGTGAAGAAGATTCCTTAGCAGATTCATCTTCCTTGAAGAAGCAGGATGATAGTAACCATGCTGATCGGTCAAGAAGTGCTGATACTTCAAGAAATGCTGAGCATGATGTTTTGAATGGTGAAAAGTTAGTTAATGACGAAACCAAGCCAGAAGAGGCTACCAAGATCAGAGAGAAGAAAGTTAATTCATTGAAGTTGGCTGAACCTTCTGATAGTGCCCATGTTGATGCTGAAAAGGAAGATCAGAAACCGTTGGATGAGAAAACTCACAGCAAGGATATTCCTAGGTTGCTTCATGAGGAACCAGCTGTTGCAGCTGCCGTATCTTCTGAAAATAAAAAAGAGGCTGGTACTAGTCAGCCTTCATCTCCGAAGGCACTAGAAGGCGAGTCTGTGTCTGTTGCTTCTCCATCTGAAAGTGTGAGCCTTCTTGATGAAACCCTTTCCAAGAAGGTTGGGCAATCAAAGAAGGAGGGTTCTATCAAAGATTCTGAACCATCACCTGTTGATGTTTCCAGAAAGGCATCTGAGGGAACAAGTGATTCAGAAGCAAAGCCAAATAAGCGATCATCAAGAAAGGCACCTGCTAAGATATCCAAAGGGGAAAAGGCCCCTGGTAGGATTTCCAATGAGGAAAAGACGCCAACAGCAGATGTGTCCAAGAAGTTAAGTGCTACTCCTAGTGAAGCAGAGGCAAAACCACTAAAGCAGCCCTCTAAGAAGGTGGATGTGAGCAGTAACAATGCTGATGGATCATCTTTAAATACAAATGAGGATAAGAAACAGCGAAGTCGTGGAAAATCTGTTTCTGAAAAGAATGTGACCAAAAGTTCAACTAAAGATGATGATAAGGTAACAGCCTTCAATCAGTTGCTGTTCTTTTAAATGTTTATGTGTGCAAATTTTATTTGCTAAATCCATAAATAAAGGTAATGGTTGGCATTTTTGTTGAAGGTGGTCTCTTCGCCAAAATCAACGGCAAAATTAACAAAAGATGTGCATCAATTAGAGACCCCCAAGATCGATTCCAAGAGGAAGCGTGCATCAAGCAATGATAAGGTATGCACTCAGGAGGTTGAAAGTCTTGCATGTCTCTTGTGATTGTCAGATTTTCGTGAGGAGTCGGGAGTGTATATTTTTTTATGTAGGAAAGGCAGCATAGCTGATGCTATGGTCTTCTTTTGTTCTTTAGAATCGTTCCTCTGCATTTTCTTGATGTAGTTCCAGATCATTTTCTAATTTTTTGAATGAGAGCGTTAATACATGTAACATTCCACAAACTTTTGAATGTGGCATTTGAATATATTGTCCTCTCCCCTGGAAATATAACCTTTGACAAACTGTCATCTAATGTTTATTTGTTACCTAAATACATCACATCTATTTATTTGTTCATTTTAGGAATATGATTTGTTCTGTTTTATCTTGTATACAGAAATTGTAATATCCCCAAGTACAAAGCACACTGAAACATGTGTTTTTGGATTGTCAGCATCCACACTTTCTTTTGTACTGATCAGTTCATATATATGAATTTTAGTGGCATAACTGACCATATTGTCAATATTTCCTGTGTCAAACAAGTGTAATTTTCTCAATCGCCATTATTAATTCAGTCATTATCTACCATGCCCTTGTAAATAAATCTTTGAGTTAGAAGTCTCTTCAAGGAATTGTTTTTGCAAATGCTACTTGTTTGGTCCTTGTATTTCCAAGTGAATATCTCAATTAAGCAATTGCTATGCCAGATATCTGAGATTCAAGATGATGACGCTGATCTGGTTGGTTTAAGGGTTAAAGTCTGGTGGCCAAAAGATCGCCAGTAAGTTCTGCCCTTTCCTCAGGAAATTCTTTTCCCAAAGCCATTGTTCAAACCAATATTTATACTTCTGTTGAACGTTGTATATGAATATCTGTTTTTATGTAATGTTGATATGCTTGACTATGCAAGTCTTGATAATTGGAAATTGCTTTTGAGAGACTTCTTGGATCTTTCCTTACCTCAGGCTTTGTTTTCTATGTTAGTTTCTCTTAATGCATGGAATGTTAGTGGATTGTTGATTTTAACCAAAAATTTATGTCAAGATATATCAATCATGTGTTTTCTACTGAATGCATAATGCTGCCTGTAATAATGCCTAATAAGTGGGTTGTTTCTTGTGCTGAAGGGATTGAGATCTCCCTTCAGGGTTTTTTCACCATTGAGCAAGCTCTTAAGCTTTCTAACCTGCACCTCTTGTGTAAGTTATGGCCCAAGGACTTATAGCAACTGCGGTTCTTACCAATTTAGAGATTAAAAAATTGTATTTGTAATATTTGGATCTTATTGTCCTCTTTATCTGTTAACTGCTTGTACCCCATAAGATTCAAATGCATTGTGAATTAACTTTCCATATTTTCACATGGTTCTGCAGATATTATAAAGGCAAAATCCATTCTTATGATGCTGTTAAAAAGAAGCATACGGTGAAGACTCAAATGCCTGATCTCCATTTTTTTCCTTATATGGTTTCTATTTTTGCTTTTAGCTTCCTTGGATCTCTCCTCTATGAAAAGATTATTTTTCGGTTCCATCGACATTTTTTACTCATGTATATACTACTGACTATATATGTATTTTTTTACGTAGGTTCTCTATGATGACGGGGATAAAGAAATTTTATTTCTCAAAAAGGAAAAGTGGGAAATTATCAATGATGACCCTATGCAAGTTGAAGTGAGTGGCTACCTTGCTCGCTCTACTGGATTTTCTAGATTTTGTGCTAACACTTTTTTGTTTACAGGGAGAAGAAGCAGCTGATCCCCAAAGTCCAGATGTTCCTTCTGAAACGTAGGTTTCTGTTGTTTACATTAGACAACTATATTAGCTTTTAAATTTGGAGTTCTCTTTTTGCCAACCGAATTGATCATTGTGAAGAAAGTTTCTTGTTGGCTTGTGTTAGTAGTATGCATATTGTGTATTGCATTTAATCAATGTCCTCAAGGGTCAGGGTTGAGTCTGTCTGTACTTCTCTGGATTCCTGCTTTGTTTTGAAATTACACTCACTGTGTTGATTATCATAATCAGGCCTCCAAAGAAGAAAGCAAAAACAAATACTGATCAGTCTGCCAAGCAAGGGAAGGTGGAGGCTATCAAGTGAGGTTTTTCAATTTTTTGTTTTATTTCCTTAGCTTGTGTCAGTGTTATAAACTCGGATTCTTGATGGATGTATGTATTCAACTGGCAGGGGTGGAGGAGCTTCCTCCAGTAAATCCAAAAGTGCAGTAGCGAAGTCAGGACAGAAGTCAAAGGAAACTGGTAAAACAGATAAAAAATCTATGGATGGTTCAAAAGATGATGAGAAAGCTGAGGGTGACAATGTTAGCAAAACCAAGGATAATACTACGAAATTAGGAAGTAAATCTGCTGATTTTACTCCAAAAGCAAGCAGCACCAAATTGAAAAATGATGATGTCTCAACATCCAAGTCTGGTAAGTCAAAGGAGGAGGGCACTAAAACGCCCAAATCCACCAAGTCCAAGCAAGAAATGGTGAAGACTGGCAAATCCAAGCAGGATACCCCAAAGGTTACCTCAAATGCTAAGAATAATTCCCCCAAAACTGGTGGTAAATCAAGCACTAATGGTACTGGAAAGTTGAAATCTGGTTCAAAAGCAAAAGAAACTGAAGATGAGAACTCGACAGATTCAGGTAAACCTCAAGAAAGTACAAAGGTAAAGTCTCTGAGCTCATCTAAGGGACAGGGAAGTGAGGTGAAGAGTGGGAAGAAGCGACGTAGAATTTATAGCTAAATCATTTATCAGAACTGGTAGTTGTTGCAACAAAGCCCCAGTGCCATTTGTTGCGAGCTTTCTTTTGATGTTTGAGCACCAAATTTACACATTGCAGTGAGCTCATGTTAGGGTTGGTGTCATCCATCTTTTGAACATAAAAAAAAAAATTCTTAGGGTGTGGCTAGCTAAATATCGAACAGTTTTAGTCTTAGTCTATAGTGGTGGTAGGGGGTAGTTTTCCTTCTCTCCTAGTATTGTTTCTAGATGAAATTTATGTTTATTTGGGAGCGACAGTAGAATGCATTGGGTTAGCTTTGTCAAATAGATGTTTCTATAGATAAAATGTTACAGATTAACAATCTTGCTCTCAGCAATGCCTTCGACTCGAATTCTCTGCTGTAGCCATTGAGTTGCTATATTATTTCTATATTTGATATCCTACAACTAATGCATTTATTGCGTCGAATATGAAAATTTATCAATCCGACTTCTGCATATTAAGCTCATGGTAATATTTAAATTTGGTTCATGTAAGAACCCTTGTTTTTTGTTGGGATTTATATTAAGATTTTGAGTGTTTGAGAATTCATGTGGTTATAGGAAGTTATCGTATACTCTTATCAAGTATTGCGGAATTACCCTTTGATAACATAAAAGGGTTGGAGATAGAATAGAACGTCTCTCTCATGACAAAGTGACGAAATTCTCAAACGTTGAGCTACTAAACTCAAGCAATAGATCGAACCATCCAAATCGAGCTCAATATCAACGGACAGAAGAAAAGCAACCGAGAACTGCGCTGAAGCAAAAGCTTAATATGTAAAGTGTTAACAAATGGAGCTCAATAGCCAGTCGATTTTGATGTTGAAGCTTTGCTCTATTTACTTCATTGAAACACATGTAAATTCCTTGTTTTACTTGGTTGAGATTTCCAAAAACTAAATTATATTATACACATCTAAATAAATAAACAAATAAAAGGGCATAATATATCTTATGAATTATTTGATCTCATCCCACAAAATGTCTTTAAGAATCCAACATTATTAATTTTATGTTATTGGCATTGACTTGCAACCCTCCACACGTTTCTTTAAAAAAAAACACAAAATTGACTTCCATTTCAACAATAGTAATGTATTTAATATTTCTGTCTTATAAAAAAATGTTAATGTTGTACGTCACCTTCACACCCCCCATATTGCAACTGCAATTATATATATATATATATATATGCTTTTCAGTGCTGCCTGCAAATTATTTAATTGAATCTGCTGTTACACCATCATTTGCTTCTTTTTTCCATATATTGCTTGCAATTTGCAATAATTATTCTTTTTCAGCCACTTTCATTCCTCTGCTAGTGCCTAAGTTGTGTCTTGTCCACTTGTTTTCTTCTTTCTTTTTCCTTTTTCTTTTCCTTACATAATTGCTTGCTCTTTCTCACAATATTTATTTATATTTAATTTATATAATTGCATCAACTGAACTAATAATTTATTATCGTATAAAAGTAATTTTATAGTTAATTTTATGCCTATAAAATAAGCATTAATTTCTTTATATAGCAATATATGATTGCCCTATTTATAAATAAATATATAGGCTCGTTCAAGCATAAAAATTCATTAATATACAAAATTTTTTACTTAATCCCAGCATTATTATAGGTAATTTCTTAACTAGGTTCCTATTTTGGTTTTTCATTGAGAAAATCATTTGTTAACATTTTAAGTTTTAAGAAAATTAATTTTATATTTATAAAATAAAATTTATTTTTTTACATGCCATATTGTTAATTTTGTATATAAATGAATACATAATTTCCATTATCAATATAAATTAATTTCCCCCATTGATTTTGTAGAGGAATTAGATGATAGGCCTAACTTTATGTGAAAATGGCTTGGCCCCAATCCCCACATGCAAAGGCAACATATTCCCGCCCCCCGCTTGGGCAGCCTCTTAGTGGATATATTGCTCTTCGCTTGTTGCTTAGTTGTTGAAACTCAAATTCCAACTCCCCCTTTTTTTTGTGTAGTATATTTTTTTAATTAATAATAATAATAATAATAATAATAGTCTAGATAATAATAATAATAATAATAATATTATTATTATTATTATTATTATTATTATTATTATTATTATCTAGACTTTATTTGGTCAAAGGTTAATGCAAAGTAAAATTCTATGTATCTTTTTGTGAGCTTACTTGAAGATATGGTTGATTAAGTTAAGCAGAGTATTAGTTATCTTTTTTGTATTTTTTTTCATTCCTCAAATAATATAAATCTCTATTTTTTCTCATGTATGTTGATATTTACTCATTAATAATGTGCAATATTCTCTTTTATTTTTTTTAAACTAAGTACACGTGTTTTAATTCATGTTTACAATGTATTAATTATGTCATTTAATTATTTGTCTAAACTAATCCATTAATTTATAATAAGTAATTTTTACTTTACAAACATAAATGCTATATTTTAATTTACATAAAAAAAATTTGATTCAATTGAAATAATTTTCTTTTTTTCTTTTTTTTGGTCTCAAGGGAGGAATTGAATATACTTTTATTCTTCAAAATCTTAAAAATGGATACATGGAAAATATATGGATGTATTTTTATTCTTTGAAATCCTAAAAATGGGTATATATTGCACAAAATTGATGGTTGAAATTATGCTAATTAGTAATTAATTAGCATGAGATAATTAGATAATTGAAAATATGAGAATGATGGATGGCAATAATGCCATTTGTGGACGTGAGTTTCCTTTTTAAGGGAGAGTAGACGTGCACGTTTATTTTGAAGTATGATGGAAGAAGACTTTCTACTCCATTTATGGGCACTCAGAATATTCACAAATTTCACAAGACTATGGGGATTCCTTTTCACTCACAAATAGGGATCTGAGGTGTCCATTATATATAATTTAAATAGTAATAGATTAATTACACCTTGCAATCAATCGGATCCGATTCCAATTCAGTTATATTCATATTAGAGTATTTCCAATAATATTCTTTATTTTAAAGAATATTTTTGTATAATTAATAGTATCTTAAAATATCTCTATTTGGCAATTCTTTATTTTAAAGAGCATTTTTTGTGTAATGAATAACATCTTAAAGCATATTTAAATATATAGAGTAAAAAAAATTTCAAGTCCAATAGGTTTTCATTTTGTTTTATCTCATACAAATTAATATTTATCAAAAGAAAAAAAGTAAAAGACTTTTATTATAAAGAAAGAGAAATGCATTTCTAGAGAAACATCATGGCTCCATTTGAGCATCTCTAATAGTGTTTTTTATTTTAAATAACATATTTGATAGAATAAATAACATCTTAAAATATTTTTAAATATAAAGAGTAATTTTTTTTTACAAATCCAATACTCTTTATATTTTTACTCTTCATTTTACTTTATTCCGTATAAATTAATATATATAAAAAGAAATAAATAAATAATTTTTATTATAAATAAATAGAAAATTATTTTTTGAAAATTACAGCAATAAAAAGATAGAAAATGCATAAAAAATGGATGCATATTAATTACAATTAGAATAGAGAATAAATATTGAGTTTCTATATTACTGTTTACTCTAAATTTTGAAGATAAAAAGTATATTGAAAACTTTTTTTTATGAAATGATTATTTAAAATAAAGAATATAACTCAAATAAAAAGCATATTGTAAATACTCTTATTAGAGATAAAATTTTTATTGAAATTGTTTTTTATTATATGACTTTTTAATATAAAAATTTGACTTAAATAGCTAGTCTAATGGAGGTGGTATTAATAGTATGTATTTACTCTTGATTGTTTATGATTAATAGTGAGATTTTTTGTACTCTATTCAGTAGTCTTGTTTATATTTGTTTTTGTAAGAATTTATGTTAATTTTTATATCATTCACTGTAAGATTATAATTAATATATAGATATTTATAGTAAACAAGAATTTTGAGGAAAAAAATCTTGACACTTGGCACATGGGTTTGCAATCCACGTCAAAGGTTGAATCCAAGTCAAAGGTTTCTACTGATATAGAGTGTTGGGATAGGCGATAAACACCAAGGACTCTTGTCATTCCTATATTGTCACATATATTAGAAAAATTAATTAAGTACAAAGTTTCACATATATTGTTCTAATGTTTTGATGATAAAAAATAAAAATCTTAGCAAACTACACTCTTCCATGAAGTGATTAAGGTAACCAAAGGATTATTGTTTATATAAATTGTTCATATATGATGATGATGATGATGATATATGAAAGTGGTCCATTGCAATTTGCAAGAGCTATAAAGTTGGAAGCTTTTCAAGAATTAATTTAAATAAATGAGGGAATGAGAAATTAGATGTGTGGGTCATTAGGAGCTTTTAGCCTTTAAGGGCGTGGTCTCTGCTCCCTATAAATCCCTTCCTCTCTTATCTCTTTCTTTCTTTCTTTCTTTTTTTTTTTTAATTTTTTTTATAAATTTGTCGCTCATTCTGTGTGTATATATATATATATATATATATATATATATATATATATAGAACTTTTGGCTAAAGATAGTAATTTGATTTTCAATTTTTTTTGAATCAAATTACACCATGCAAATTGCAATTTGCAATCAATTTAATATGTTTCTTTTAAAAAAACAATTTTGATCTTATATATATATATATATATATATATATATATATATATATATATATATATATATATGTAAAAGAGTTTCAGACAATCAAATTAATACTTAATCTTATTACTCTTTCCTTCCATTTATATGTTTAACTTGTGTATAAAAATATTTATCTATATTTATGAGATGTATTCTTCAATATATTCAGGTGCAAAAATTATTATTATTTTATAAGTATTTAATTGATTATAAAAAAAATTATTTTTTTAATATATTAACAAATTATTGGCACCATATATGGTGCATCGCTTTTACTAAACATTTTTATTAGAATATTTCCCTTCATATGAATGAAAATTACTTTTACGTCACCAATGAAATTAATAAAGGGAGACAGTGAGGCACATACATATTTAGTGACAGCGAAGCCAAAACATCTAATTAATTTGATGAAATCAAAGCTTTATATAAAATAACATTTATCTTCAAAAAAAAATGAAAATATTACTTTTGTTTTTTTTTCTTTTTATACATACTTATATATATATATATATATGTATTACTTGAGTATTACATTTAAATGTTTCGGAGAATATTAATTTTATATATTATAAGTAAAATAAAATATTTTTAACTGGATGCGATATAAGTTATTCAATATTTTTAAAGCTTAAAATTAAATGAAAAAACAAAAATGAGATTTGAAAGATAGCTTATAATTCAGATTTTTTTTGTTGTTGTAATCTTTCAATTTAATGAAGGAAAAATATTTCGTTATTTTCTTAATATTACGAGAAAGGTTGCAAAAGAATAGTGTTTATAAGAAAACTTGAATAACAACATATTCTTCAAAACTTAAAAAGCATTTTAAAAAGGAAACATCAAAGAAAGGATTAAAATAGAATAAAATAGGGCTACGTTTGGTCCCAGATTATGAATACATGTCATGTCCCCTTGGCAGGTTTAAAGCCCACTCTTTCTCTCTGTTCCATTCAAAGATTAAATTATCTAAAAAAAATTTAGTTTTTCTTTTATTAATTTGTATTTTCCTAAAAGATGGATCATTTGTTATCTGGTTAACGTTATAAATTGCAAATAATTTTTAAATAAAAAATTAATTAATTCTTTATAATTATACGCTAATGGAGTAGCTGCCATTAATTAATTTCTGCAATTAAGCTTTTATGCATCACGACTTTGTTTAATTAACAAGCTCATATAAATTTTAACAATGCAAAAAATGTTCTTTTTTGTTTAGTATTTTTCTATGCCTAATGAAATGATATCATTAATTAACTTCAATATAGTACTCCATATATATTTTCAAATAGATGATTTTTAAAATTTTTATTTTTGTTCCAAAATATTTCACATTTCACAAATATCTATAAAAATTAATTGTTTTTTTATCCATTATATGCTTATTTAAAGCTTTTTCTTTCATACACAAATATTTATTAAAAGCTCTCTCTCAGGGGCGGAACTTCATGATGGTATGAAGGGGCTATAGTCTCTCCAAAATTTTGAAATTTTCTTTTTCATATATATATAATGTAATTAAAAATTATGAAAAATATTTTTCATATATTTTTAATATTTAGCGCTATTATTATAAAGTAAAAAAAGATAAGTATCAATATTAAAGTGATATGTAGTTATCTAATTTTTAATAAATTTTTTACTTGACTTTCATTTATATCAAGTTATAAATCTATATGTTTAGAACTTCTAATAAATTATATTTTTTAAATTTCTAAAACAATCTAAAATTCACAAAAATAAAGGATCATAAATAACTTACAAAATTAACAAATAAAATGTTCAATTTAGAGTGTTACTTTACATTTCTTCAATACCACGAAGTCATCAATAATATAGTCTAAATCAAAATTTTTGTAATTTTTTCGATATGAATCATTACAATATCTGTAAAATATTATTTTTTGTTATTTGCTTTTAGCGTAGTAATTTATATAATTCTATTTTGACCCCCTAAAAATTGGAAGTCAAAATCTGTCATTGCTCTCTCTTTCATATACAAATAATTAATTATTTAAGTTTAATATATTATTTTATTTATATTTTAAACAATTTTTTTGATTATCATGCGAAAAATTTAAACGATATCTATTTAGAAAAAAGGAAGTTTGATTCAATTAATGAAAAATTAATCAGATTTTATTAATTTAAGATCATTGTTTGGAAAATAATACATTTATTTTAATTTGATCCCATAACTTTAAACTCTCTATCTCTTATACGCACGTGCGCATATATATATATATATATATATATCAAGATCCATATATTTTTTTTAATTATTAACTGAGGAATTTATTGCTTAATGTAGATCGTAATTCTATTGAGACTATATTGCTGCCTCCTGAACTCAATCATATCAGGTCATTAAATTAAAAAATATATAATTATTTCATTATAAGGTCCACAAATAATAAAAATTACTATATTTTACAATATTATATTAATTTATTGCTATAATAATGAATTTTTGTTTATAAAATTATATTTATAATTGCATGGTTAAAAGAAAAAAATAAAAAAAAAACTCTATTTATTTTAAAAATTAAAAAAACTCATTTCCTTTTTCATTTGTTTTGATTTATAATTCAAGTTCCTTTTTTAAAAATGTACATAATCGATTTTTTTAATAATCAATTTGTTTATTATACATGACCCTATTTAATATATTTTATTGTTATCAATAAATATAAATTATTATTTTTTAAATTTAAAATTATTATTAATTAAAATTTTATTTTGTTTTTGGAACAAAGAAGCAATTTCTTTTATTTATCATTAATTTTATTTATAAATGAAGAGTACTACCAACATTTTTTCATACACGGTTCACTATACTTTTTAATAAAAAAATTTATTTTTTATTAAAAAACTAATTTTTATTATTAAAACTATTTATATTTTATAAATAAAGAGAGATATATATATTTTATATTAAAAATAGATAATAAAAAATATATAAAAAATATTAATTTTTTTACAGATAAAAATTGGAAAATCTACAATAAAACATAGCGGGGAGAAATAGGAACTTCAAACGTTAGAACTTGCTTCCCAGAGAGACGCAGGCGAATCAGGCCCAGTTTCCAAGGCAAAGAAAGAGCTTCACAATCCAACGGCAGGGAATAAGATAAAAATATCTGACGGCCAGAAAATGAATCAAAAATGACGAGGCGACTTAGTCTATGAAAGCAACAAGTACTCTCCAAAAATTCTCAGCCAGTCAATCACATCCATAAAATACTTTACTTCTTTACTCTTTTTCTCTCCTACTCGCAATCCCATTTCTTGAAAAAAAGAAAGCAACAATTAAAAAAAAAAAAAGAGAGCTTTTCGAGTAGTCTTTCTTCACCAAGAGAAGAGAACCAATCATCTCCACAACAAAAACCCATTTTTACTTAAAACTGATTCTTTTGTCTATTGGTGGATTGTGTTTTATAAATCTTTCTATTATCTTTGTGTATTTATATGTGTGCTTGGTTTTTCGCCATTATATTGTCTGTCCATATTCTTGTTCAGTGGTTGGGTGTATTTACTGTTTGATTTGTTCAGATAAAAAGGACACTTGGTACGTGTCACCGACACCTGTGCGTCATGCATGAGAGAGAGAGAGAGATGAGTAGAGAGAGAGGGCAAAGTTTGTGCCTTTGTGCGATTCTTTCTAAGTTTTAATAAGAGAGAGAAAGAAGGTTCTTGAGTCTTCACTCTTTGGTGGGTGGGTGGCCTTTTTTTTTAAAATAAAAATAAAAAGTTTTTGGTTGTCTTGCTCCCAATAAAAACCCTAAAAATCTTTCATTAATTAGCCTTTCATTCTTGCAGAAAAAACGTGTGGATCAGATTTTTGGTCACTTTGCTTAAATAGGTACAACTGTATTCTCAGATCTGACTCCATTCTTTTGTACATTTTATGCTTATTTTCTTTTCCTTTTCTGGGGTGTAGGTTTTTAACTTCAGATTCTTTCTTCTTTTCCTTTCTTATTGCTCCGGTACACTGATCAGAATTTCTTCTTCTTCTTCTTCTTCTTCTTCTTCTTCTTCTTCTGGGACATAGAAATTGACAGAAGAGAGTGAGCACACGGAGGCATTTGTATAAATCTATACCCTTGCTTTTGCGTGCTCACTTCTCTTTCTGTCAGCTTCCAGCGCCGGAATTGGATCTTTCCCCGGTCATATAATTCCTGGCCTGTTTTGTTCCAGTTTCATAAAGGGTAACCCTTTTCTTTTTTTCCTCTTTAATCTATCCACTCTACATTCCTATGACGTTTTTGGCTTTTGCAAGAGGAAGAAGATAACGGTTGAGCAGAAGAAAATGGTGACAAACCTTTCATACCAAAAGGGGTTACTAGCATATTTTGTTTTTGTATAAAATTTTGATTAGTTTATAGATTAAATTATATTTAATAGCTTGAATTACTGTGCATAATAAACAGTGTAATACTACGTTATCTAAGTAATAGCATGGTCCTCACTCGCAAATACCTTCTCTCCACTTTTGACTTCTTGTTATTATCATTATCATCCTTGCGTTTTGCATTAACTTTTTTATTTTGCGCATGCGATTATATTAGATATGACTCTTACTCGATTTTTTTTCACCTGAATCTAACAAGAATCTGTTTTTCTTCGAACTTTCTTTAGAAAATGGGTTTTCTTTTTAATGGGTTGTAAAACCTTATTCTACCCAGTATAGGGTTGCTTGTGTTGATTTTGTACAAAGGATTTATTGAGGGTTTTAGCTTTTAATTTTCAACATTATCTGGTCACTTCCACATTGATTACTTGAGTTGGAAAAGTTTCATTTTTTTTTTTTACTTTGTTCATTGTTTTGAAGATAGATTTTTCTGTTGGTGTGTGAGTGTGTTGTTATTCGATTTGATATGTTGTTTCTGTGCGTAGAAAAGAGGTAGGCGACTGTAGATTAGGTACGGCAGTCATGATTGTTTCCTCATTTAGGAAAATTTCTGCATCTATTTTTTCCTTGCTTGTATGCCGTTTGAGTTCTTGCAGAGAGGCATGGATTCTCCAAGGAATAGTCGAGTCAGGAAAATTTGATCGAACAGGTCGGAAAGTACTTGCGAAAATATATTTTGCTTTGCATTTATATCCTGCGCTTGCTTGTGTTTATTTCATGAATTTCATTTATACATTGTACTAGCAAAAAAAATATGACCAGTAACTATGATAAAGTAAGTTGTGATCGGAGAAATTACAAGAAATTAGCATTTATCAGATTATGGCATCATAGCTTTCTCAACTATTTTTGGAATTGTGCATGGTAGCTTTGTCACAAGCATGAGATTTTTGTTTATATCACATCTTCACAAGTTTATTTCTTTAGCATTATACTGCTCTGACTACATGGAATAATTTTTTGTGTATTTATACTTTTCAAATTTATTGACAAGAATCAATTCAGAAAAAAGTTCATTGGCAAGAACCTACGTAATTTGATATTTTTGTATTATATACACTCATTTCATGTAAAGGAACATACAATTAATTTTTCTAAATTCATCGCAGATGTCATCCAGTCATCTCTGATGTTTTAGGAAGCGAATTAAAATGGCCAATAGATTTATCGGTATTCCTTGTTTCACAGGGAAAAGGTATATATATATTTTCACTTTGCTTCAATTCACTAATTTTCTTATTCATTGAGTTGAGTTGTTAGAGTTTGTGTGTAGCAGATCAACCACTATTTTAATTGTGAAACAAAATATGATTCCATATCTAGTTCTAGCATTATCTGTCACTACAATTCGAATACAATTAGGATGTAAGTGTAATCTTTGACCAACGCATAGTACCACCCTGAAATTTTCAACTATTAAATATTTTATTATCAAATCACAGGTTTAGCATCATGCATTCATAAATATGATTTTTTTTTATTGGCTGGATGCTAACAAGGAATAATTTAAATAGAGTCCAAGATACCACAAAATGTTGATAAGCACACAGCTCCAATAAAACTGACCGAAATCAATCTTATACAAAATAATTTTAATTGTTTTAATTTGTTTTATTATTCAGGTGGTCAGTGTGCTGTTTAGGGGTGAGAACAATCTGCTTATTCCTTTTTCTCATTTATTTTTTGCGTTTACCTTGTTGATTAATGGGGTGCTTTTCCACAAATATGTTAATCAGATATGAGATTCAATTATCTACTGTGAGATGAAAAAATTACAAAGCTACATGTAGTGTTTGGTGTATGGAACTTTTTATGTATTTAATATTATCAATATTATTTGAGATAATATGCTGATGTCCTAAGGTCTTTAAGATGATAAGAATATGAATTCGATAGCCATAACATAGTTAAAAGGAAATAAGGCATAATGTCTATGCATAAAAATACTTCTACGCATATACTAAAGCAGAGATTGATCTAGAATTTATTTTTAGTGGGGCAAACTTAATTTAATAAATAATAAACCGATGTATAAAAAATATAAATATTTTAGTACTCATATGTTTTGGTATAAAAAAAAGTTTCACATTCATAATGATATAATAATATAAATTCTAAATTATTACAATAATACTCTTCAAGTACTCATATTTTGATACCTTTACATAATTTTTTATTGTCAATGGAGACAAGATACTATATATATAAGGAATTTTTTTAGGGACTTAAAGAGACACTGGGAAATATTTTAGGGGGCAATGGGGGCACCTAGATCCATCCTTGTACTGGAGAGGTGTGAAATATAAATCAAGTGCTTGTAATACTATCTTTCTCCATTCCTAGCATGGTTCCTC
The DNA here is from genome assembly GCA_023653625.1 of Triadica sebifera. Taxonomy (NCBI): domain Eukaryota; kingdom Viridiplantae; phylum Streptophyta; class Magnoliopsida; order Malpighiales; family Euphorbiaceae; genus Triadica; species Triadica sebifera. Next base: position 27,845,502 of record CM042909.1, read on the forward strand.
ATAAGATGGAAAGGACTTGAAGTGGTTTGGATTCGAGGCACAAAAAAAAAAAAAGTGTCTGTAATCTGAAATGTGTTTTGGAGTTAAGATTTGCGTCAATACTAAAGCAGTTACATCTATCTCTCCTAAACAGTTTATGGTAGACAACAGTGTACTTGGAGTTAAGATGTGTGTCAATACTAAAGCAGTTGCATTTCTGTCTCTACAAAACAATTTATACTAAAGCAGTTACATTTCTGTCTCTACTTGCCTTGTGAAAAGAGGGGTATATATATCAATACTTGACTATTTAATGCACTCCATCTGACTATTAATCAAATAACATGACCAAATTATATGTTATATTTTTCATTTTTCTTAAAAAAGATTGTGTATAACAAGTAAATTTCACTTGATAAAAGAAAGAATGGAGTATATTAAAAAAAGATTGGAGAGGAATAAGCATGCTGTTTTTGTTTTGTCACAGAATTTTTAATATTGTATGTTTTGTCACAGAATTTTTAATATTGTTTTAACCATTGTTTGTGTGTGTTAAGACTTTGTCACAAGGCAAGGGAACGGTTGTCTCTACCTCGCAATTCTTTGCTGAATTTTTTCCATGTAAAAAATGATTTTGTTTTGATTAACTCTATATTACACAAAAACTCAATAGGATTTCAGAATTATCTAGTGCTTTTGCATTTTTTTAATTTCTTTTCCAGCTCTCTATATGAATATGAGCTAAGAATTGTCACATTCTTTCATCTTGTTAAGTTAGTTTAGCTACCCATCTTTTTTGTGTAGCAAACTTTCGATGAATCCTAAGGCTGATTTGACCGGACCGGTACATTTCAATTCCTAGCACAAGGTAGTTGCATGTGGTTACTCCAACCATTGTGGTAACCCACAGTGCTATGGCCCGTTTACCTTTGTTTTTGACTATTTTTGTCACTATATCTCGTTCTCAACAGGGTAAATCAAGGGAAGGAGAATGAGTTTTCTTTTTTATTTTTTTTATTCTTGATTTTTTAATTGCCTATGATGAGCTCATTCGAAGGTTAACAGGAAAAAGAAACCTATCATGTAGTAGAAAGGAGTATATGGCCTAATTTTTGGGTGCATAGATATCAACATTTTAAGGAAAGTTCGATCTAGGACTACAATATCATGTAGGTGAAAGTTTAATCTATGCTTATTAGAGAGACCAAAGAGGGTCTGAAGAAATGACAAAGATGGCTTATAAAATTATTTTCATGTGTAAGAATGACCTATCCACTAGGTTATAACCGTTGATTGCCAGGGGGATGGGGCATGGAGAATTAGCTATAATTAAATGTGGGCACCAACTTTTCAAAGTAAGAAAGAAATTATTTAAAATCAACCATATAATTAATTAGGATTGTCATTGAAATGCATTCTTATAAGTTTTAGAAATATAAAGTTGCTAAAAAAAGGACATTGGCTGTATTGGGTCAGTATGGAAGTTGCATGAGAAACTATTTGATGTTGAGGAAATTATGCTTCTGTTATAGAATATCAGTGACTAATATATATTTATAGCATATTTGCCTCTGGTACATCAAAGGATTAAACTTTAGCATTCGGACCATCTCAAAAGAAAAAATGATGATGATTTAGTTGAAGTTAATTGATTGGCTTGAGGAACTTCGATGCACATGATTTGTTTGCAAGAATTCTGAAATCACAACGAAGGAATTATTTTATCACTATTTTCATTTAAAAAAAAAGATACCATAAAGTATGTTTTTATGAAAGATACCATTTTTTTTTGTACATCAGAACTCTTGCATAACAAGCTTGTCGCGGAATAAGATGGTTTTCAACAAAATCCTTCAAATTAATATGTTTTTAAATTACTGTTACATTAATTTTTTCAATTAAATCCTTCAAATTAATATGTTTTGAATTACTGTTAAGTTAATATCTTCAACTAAATCCTTCAGATATGTTTTCAGATGGTCCAAATGCCAAAACTCAACTTCCTCCAGCATAGCAAAGAAATAACTGCTGCAAATATATATGTAGTGAATCTCAAGTAAAGAATAATGTTCTTTGTCATTGATCAACATGCTGAGCAAATCATTTAATTAACACATTGATCCATCACTTCTTGATTCCCAGCTTGGCAAGAAATTTTGGCATATTTTTCTTTCTAAATCTCATTTTAGTGACTTTCAATAGTGGCAGTAGGTATAAAGCTTGCCTATTTTCTTTGGAAACTAACAAAGTTGTTCCCAAAATGAAAGTGGTAGTCTTAGTTTCATTCTTTAGTACATGAAGTTACCATGGCCTTTTGGATAGTTCTTTACTTCTTTTTAAGGGCATAAAGATGTGTTATTATAATTTCTACTTAACCCCTTCTTCTCGCTTGCATTCCATTTTCTTTTTTAAATTGATCAGCCTTCACTGGACTGTACTAACAGTAGCTATGATACTACTTCCCTTTTGGTCTATAAAGTCATCAAGCATGTTTCAATGTTAGTTTAGACCTTAAATTATACGTATGAGGAATGCTAAAGACATTTTCCAATTTTGGACACTCTCTAACACTTACTTCATTATTGGTTGGTAAGGAGAGAGAAAAATATAAAAATAAGGAAAGATAAAAAAGAAAATCATTTTGAAAATTATACTATCTCCTCACCAACCAATCAAAAAATGAGTATTGAAAAATGTCCAAAATTAAAAAATGTCTAAAATTCTAGAGTATCCTTAGCATTTCTCTTATTATTATGACATTGTAATAGTGAACCTTACGATTAAGTTTATATATTGTTGTGCACAAATTGAGAGTAAAAGAGAATAGAAAAAAATGGAAAGAACTTGTTTTGATTCTTCACTAGTACTAATTGTTACTAATTGTTTTGGTAACCTTATTGAGAATAGAAGCATTTTCTAGTATATTCTGTTTACGAGTGGAGAAAATCTGATTAATACAAAGAGGGTTAGAGGAAAAATGAGGGAAAACTTAATTCTGTTTATGTGTGAAGTCAAGAGGGATTTTTAATTCTATCCTATTAGGAGATAAGCCTCAACTTACACTTATGGTTGTTGCTCCTCCATTATCTAAAAATGTGGGCTTGCCAATTGCTCATAGTGAGGATTAATGCCAAATTATTGGTGCTTTGCAATATGTGTCAGTTTATGCATCGTCCAATGGATGTTCATTGGAAAGCTATCAAGCACTTGCTTTTGATATCTCAAAGCTACATTGTGATTTGGCTTGCATTAGGTTTGGTAAACTAATCTCAGCCTTCATTGCTTTGCTGACAGTGACTGAGGAGGTTGTCCAGACATTAGAAGATCTACAAGTGGTTATAGGATTTATCTGGGCCGAAATCTTGTTGGTCTTGGCTGCCAAAAAGCAACTCACTATTACCCGGCCTTCCACAGAAGGGGAATACAAAGCACTTGCTAATGGTGCTAGTGAAACTATTTGGTTAAAGTCACTATTGTGTGAAATTGGACTTTTCAATCAAAGACCAATACAGTTTTGTGTTAAATTGTACTTTTCAATCAAAGACCAATCTGGTTTTGGTGTGATAATCTTGGGGCAATATATTTATCTTCAAATCCTATATTTCATGCTCGAATTTCGAGCTTGACTTCCATTTTGTGAGGGAACGGGTGACTAACAAAGAATTTCAGATTCAATTTTTTTCCTCAAAAGACCAGATTTGTTGACATCTTTACCAAGCCTGTGCCTACTTAGCACTTTCTTCAATTCCTACCACTTATTTCTGTCAAGGCTGCTCTGGCTTCGGCTTGATGGGGGTATTAGGAAATAAGTGATAACTTCACTCTTATCCTTATCTAGATTACTTTTTGTTGTGTAATTATCTCTTCTAAGGCTGCCATATCTAGTTGTTGTAACTGAATTAATTTAGGTAGTTATATATACTCTCTTTGTACGGTTAATATTCAATCAGTACAAGTGAAATACTTTCTTGTCCTAATAAATAGATATTTTGGCCTTGCAGGGGTAAAAGGCAAAGGTTAAATCTCTATTCAGATAGAACATTATATTATACTTGCATGGAAATGGTTATAAGGGACAATTGAAGGGAATGGAAGAAAGAATTTAAGGTATGTTTAGAAGGTTCCTAGGTGTTTTCTTCATAATCCTCTTATTCTCTACGATCTTTTTTTATTGTATCTGTGTAGAGCTATTGAACCATTACATGCCAAATGCAGTTTTCAAGTTGAAGCTGTTGATCTTTTTGAAGGACTGGTTGGGAGGATGGATTGAGTGCAAGGAACAGGAAAAGAAGACGTATAAGATGTGTTAGTTATTCAAAGGTGACGAAGGTAAGGTTTCAATTGTTAGGAGTTAAAGGGAGAATGAAATTTTCAAGGACAGCTAAAAATGTGATTGAAAGATTGGTATGAGCTATTAGCTGTGCATAAGTTAGGAGTATGAGCGATTAGCTGTACCATGGGAGGAATTATTACTTTCCACTTGCAATATTGCTGTCCACATACCTGAAAGAAAACTTGTTGGTTATTTATGAAATGGCAATGTGAATTTTAATTGTAAATTTGTCTTTGTTTATAGAAACAAATATAAAGAAGTTGAAGCATAAGCTTGATCTATCTGTTCTTGCAAGTCGAATACAGTAGGCCACTTATTTTGGACGATCAGATGTTTCCTATGCAGTATTCGAAGTGGTAGGGAACATTTATTTTGAGCAAAGTGTGATTTCTGCCTTGAGTTGAAGCTCATTAGTGCCATGGGAACAATTTACAGTTACAATTTGTATGCATTACAGAACGACACTTTGAAACTCTACTGATTCCTAATTAAATAGTACAAAGTGTCCAATATGTTAGAGAGTTCTAAACGGTGGCAATTCCTAGATGGTAGAGAGCTGAGGATTAATTCAAACACCTCAGGAATTCCTTTATAAGGATGAGGTTGCAGGTTGCCAAGCATTCAAGAGTTCACGTTTGCGCATAATTAACAAAGAAGAATTTGAGTAAACTTTTATCATCATGTTTTCAAGTGAATGAACTCGCAGAGTAAGTAGTTTAGGGTTCCATCATACACAGATACACACACAAAGAAAAAACAAAAAGAGATGGAAGATATCAGACTAAAATAGTAAAAATTCCTTTCAGATACAGAAATTTAAAATCACAGCGTATAATCAGTTCATCAGTTGTGCTGTTTAGACCAAGAAAAAGCAGTAATTTACCTTGAGTATGATATGTAACTGATGCCTCGCTTGAGAAATTATACTGGTGCAGAAGATCTTGCACAGGACGAAGAAGGAAATTTGGAGAAAACATTACAAGTGACATATCATACGAGCAAGAAAATCATTAACTATCTCAATGTTTTTTTTTTCTTTTGAAGATCAAAGCTCTCTCTCTTGTGCGATTGTCATCCCTTGGTTGAAAATTCCATAGATGGGGTGTGCTATGGCGGGAAAGAGGGAGAAAACTGGCTGCAATTTTCACAGTTGGGTGTGTGTACCGTTAATCACTGTGTAAAAGTACTATACTTTTTCATGTCCTTGGAGCATTTCAGTCCTCTTGGATTGATTCTCACTTTTTCTTAGAAAAATACATAAATAATAATTACAGTATGATTATCGATTGGTATGTGACATATTGGGCTGGCTGGTACAAGGAGGGTCCATTCTATAAGTTCCGTCCAAATTACCTGGGTAGTTTAAATTAATATTACGTCAAGCTGTTGGGCATATGACGTCCTTCATTCTCATATTTATTCATTATCTTTATTGTGAAGTCCAAATTCGTTACTATTACCATTACTGGTAGAATGCGTCGGGTTTTTGGTTCCAACAGAATATAAAACTAAGTTGGGTTTATGTCGAGCCATTATTTAATTTAATTACTTTACGATTTTGTAGAATTGAATTGGATTTATGTCGATTATGAAACACGATTTTGATCTTCAACTAGGTTATGATCATGTCCATGATCAAATTGGACGTGTAAATAGCTAGATTAAAATCTTATCTATAATCAATTTGAATTCATATCGACCTGGATGTACATCCAACGGAATCAAGCAGACTTATCAAGCTCTTTCTAAGACAGTTGTATCACAATACTTATATTGTGCATTGTGCATTCACAGGTATACCCAACTTCAAATTACAGAACAGTTGCAGCAGTAGTCTCTTCCCACCTTGAATCCCATCCACTTTAAGACCAAGTAATTGACAACCCTATCGGTAGAAATCACCTCTCTCAAGAAAATTAGTTGCTGGCTGAAAGAAATTAACTTAGCAGGCACGCGTTTAAGGTATTTCATCTGAACTAAACATGCGATAGATTTCCTGCACCAGATTGCCCCAGACACAACTTGTAGTTGGCGTATGCTGTGTCTCACATTTCAAGCAGCTCAACTCCAGACTGGAACATCTCATTTTAGCAATTAAATTAGAAATTGAAGACAGTTTCAAGTCTACCATAAATTCCGACTATCAATTCCTTCAACTTGTGCCTTACCTTTACAAATAATTAATAATTGATGGTGGGGAAATCTCTGTAGATTCTACAACATATTCTGATAATCGACAGTGTAGGCCAGTTCCAAAAAATGTCAGCTGACCTTTTTCTAATCCTAATTCTCACCACCATTTTAATTGGTCGACATCTTCAGTCACATCATGCTTTAATAATGCAGTCCTCTTTAAGCACTTTTTGAAAGGACTCCCGCGGCAAACAAAAGATTCCTCCGAGAAAACTGCTACCAGAACAAGATACAAACTGTTATATACTCCCAGAAACACACGCACCTCCCTCATATATGCACATAACAGGCACAGTGGAAGGATATCATGTAAAAGAATTTTATCATTTGGGAAATTATTACCCTTAAAGTATAGACTGGAGTTAATTTCGTTGGCAGAGTTTTCAATGATCTCAATCTGTTTGCACTTCCACTTTTGCTGATTAATGCAATATATCCTGTCAGTATCCCCGGAAAAACAGAAGGTTCGTGCTTTCAGGTACTTTGAAGAGGAAGAGTTTACCTTTCTTCAGCCCTTGTCACCTTTGTGCTTGTGGTTACATCCCATAACTTCACAGTACAATCCGCAGAACCAGATGCAAGTAGTGAACCTTCACAACTGATAAAGAGAAAATGGAAAACTCTATCATGATTACTCTGCTAATAATTGAGATAATTTACTTAAAAATTCAGTTCCATCATGATTTCATGAAAAAAGGAGAATTTGTACCTGAAAGCTAGAGCCCACACACATGAATTATGGCCCATCAAAGGTGAAACACAGCGGCCACTTGAAAGGTCCCACATCATAATTGTACCATCTTCATCGGCAGATGCCATATACCTGCCATCAGGTGACATTGCCAGTGATAAAATCATACTCCTATGACCAATGAATATCCGGACACACTCCCCACTCTGTACATCCCACAGTCGAACTGTTTTGTCACTAGAGCCAGTGGCAATGTAGTTACAGTTGGCATGCCACTGCACACACTGAAATAAATCATCCAATTCAATGTCATTGATTCTGCAGAACTAGAAAAAAACACAAATAACAAATATATGTATGACCAAGCTCAGTACACAAGCATGGAATCATTGATTCTGAGAATAAGTTGTCACATTAGATGTAATAGAATTATTTTGCAGTTCAGATAATTGGCAGCAAATGATAGCAGTGATGCCCAAAAAAAGCAAGAGTATGTTGCAAGTGATTGGGAGTCAGGGATTGGAAAAATTTGATAAGGTAATTAGATACCAAGATCACTTCCACAGGACATCATCCGAAAACAGAATGGACAAGGTAGTAAGTGGGACTTGCTTTTACACCAATGAAATTATGTCTTTTGTTTTTAGAATAAATGTATCCTACAATTTACTTTCTCAAGCATTTCATAACAGCCAGGTAAGGGTTTTGCGTTGTAAAATGCTTTCATCTAAGATAACTTAAACAATAGCCGAAAGGCAGTTTTTGACTGAAGCATTAGGAAAGAATAACTAGTTAATCACTTGAACCTATACAAGCAATTGACAAACAAAAGATTAAATTCAAAAAAATAAAAAAAAATCTTACATCAACGTCAGATAGGTGACCTGCCAATATCCTTAAAGGCTGTATTCTATCCATGGACCAAATTCTTGCTGTCCGATCATGTGAAGCACTGGCAAAATAATGTCCTACAGGACTAAACTGCACCAGCATATAAAGCAGAATGCATAAAAAAATGATTCTGCCACTCAGTTATATGATCCACAGCTTTTAATATTAAATACAAGGGGCATATTAGACATATTAAGCAATAAATAAAATAAATATGAAATGCATACCTGAACATCCCAAACAGGATAATTATGACCCTTGTAGCAAACGAGATTTGCATTTAGTTTTGTGTTCCATAATCGAACTGCAAAAGAATGTAAAGTTTACATATGCAACAAAATAAATATGACTGAAGAGACCATGCAATGTAATAAGATGCATAAAAAATGAAGGCAAAACATATGCTTGCTCTCTCTGTTTCTCCCTCTCACTCTCACATGCAGACGTGTATTTGCAGATAAGGTTACGCACAATAGGAAAACATACTCGTTGTGTCTGCCGAAGAGGAAAGGATAAAATCCCCAAGCGGACTAAACGTGGCAGAATAAACAGGCCCTGAGTGACCCTGAAATAATGTGTAAGATCTTTTCACACCATTTGGCCCTAGGATATGTTCACTTGCAGTATCATTTTCACCCTGCAAAACAGCTGACAGCAGAACTGTTTAATACCAAATTTCCTCTTTCAAAAAATGTGAGATTGCATGAATAAATTAATATATAATAAGCCCAGGTACATACAATATGACTATATCAGAACAGATGCATGAATAGCCATTAAGCACTAGATACCATTAAATACAAAATGTCCTATTGTAGTCATAAAATATTGAAGATCAAGGTAATCTATGCTAGAAGTGAAGGTTTTAGCTACAAGAAGCAATTCCGTAAGAGCATAATTGGAGATGCTTTGCATTAACTACTCAGAAATGAGCAGAAAAATCATAATTGCCACAACCACAAATTCTTGACCACTACCTAACATACTCTTCACACTAACATAATTTGTGCATGCACTGCACTTCTGTTATTTAATACTAGAATAATGAAAAAACTTCTCATTGGGAAATCAGTACATAAAGTACAAATACAGAAGGTTGTCATTTACTAAATGCAGGCACGCACATACAACTCCACCAATAATATAGCAATCATGTAAAGATAATTTTTTATACCCAGATTCCATGTTTGCACTCACAATAGTGTGTCAAACAAAGAAATGACAAACTATTGCAGAAATTAGCTCCTACTGGTATAAACTTACAACTGCCAGTTTGTTGACCAAGTTTAGCCATATCCCAAACCTGTGAGGGACAGTGAGAAATTAGCAATTAAAACTGGCTAACATGGTATAAAATAGAATAGTGTGAGGACAAAACCTTCAGTGAGGAGTCTGAGAATCCACCAGCAACCAAAGATCCATCCTGGGATATTGAAGAACAGTTCAAACTGGGGAAATTGCAGGAAGATTGATAAGGAATTGAATAAAGATCAAATAAAACCAGATAAAAATTAATCCTCAGATAATGATAATTACCTGTTATGTGTGTTGATAAATGTATAAAAGCTAACAGATGGCAGTGCTGCACTACTCAATTGTACACGGTTCCTCAAATCTTCAAGAATAGACTGTTCCACCTCTGTTGGACTGAAGAAATCATTAAGACATTAATAATTTTAATTCAGCAATAACTTTAGCATTATGAACTTCACTGGTTATTCCCAAACCAGACAATCATGCAACAGCCTTAGTTGCATGAATTGAAAAAAAATTCTTTATGTAGATTGCAGGAGCATGACTAAGTTCAAATTGAGGATAAACAGTGAAATTAAATTTCATCCAAAAGATCCATGGCATAGAACATCGAAAAAACAGCCAATGAGAGAGAGAGAGAGTAAACATACGTAATTATTTTGGAGGGGTAATACAAAATACTGGTAAACATTTAACTGATCACCTAAGTAATTCTACATTAAAAATAAGAAACTACATTTGTTCATATTATGATGCTAAACCTTTTGAGTGGATTCTACATGCAAAACATACCATCTAACACAGGGCATATTAACTTAATATGACTGCAATACCATATATTTATTATAGAAAGTGATAATAGGATCAACAAAATACATCACAGGCAAAGGAAGCTCTGCCTTGACTCTGACTGCTGTAGATGCAATATTACTCTCAGGACGCACAACTTTCGCTGTTGTGCTAGCAGCTTTGTCCTTTTTCATCTTTTTGACAGAGGAACCTTGCTTTCCACCTTCTGCTGATCTTTTCTGAAGAAAAAACAGATAGCAACAAAACAGGCATGAACCATTAGTGGAATGGAAACTAATAACAGCATGTTTTTACAAGCTAACTGAAAAGCACAGAATTCAACTATTAAAATATTTGTATACATTATGCAAAGAATAGATACTTTACAAAAGTTTATGAATTATAAGCAAACGAACCTTGGTTTCGTCCATTTCTCCCTCTTTGGCTTCTTCTGTCTTTTCAGAATCTGAGAGCAAACCACCAGCCTTCTCTAAGCGTTCCTCTAAAGAATCCTCAAGCAGCTACAACAAATATACGATAGAAGCTCAAAATAAACACCTATGAGAAAGAAAAAAGAATGCTAGAGAAGGCAAGGAACAAGTTACAATAAACAATGCCTCTATTTACTATTCATGACATCTCTATGTAGCAACTAATACAGTCAATTTCCTACACTAAGAATCCCTTGTTAACAAAATGAGAGGGCTCATGAGTTGTAAGTACAATTCACATTATCCACTTAAAGATCAACATATAAGGCATGCAAAGTCTAATATGCAAGCTGTTGAGAAAGCACACGTATTTGATTTACTCACCCCCCAATGTATTTCTTTCTTATTTATCTGATTAGCTGCATCCTGGCTGCTTCCAATTAGTGTTACAACTTCGGCGTCATCTGAAATTGAGCTGGGCTGTCCAGGAGAAACTGCCAAGAAATCAGAACACTAATTATATGTGCAGCAAATTCTAATCTTAACAAGTATTTAAGGAAAATAAAAGGAAAGTAAAGAGAAGTACCTTGGAAGTTAACATGCGCATTAACAATCCCAAGCATCATAGTAGATTTTGTGTTGCGGAGATACTGCATAAGGAGCTCATTGGAGTACTGGAAATTTGATTTACAACAAGCTTTCATCAATTTGCATGAGTTGATGAATAGATTTCTACTACACTATTTGAGTAATAAATTGAAATTTATCACAGTTTTTTCACATCTGCAAAGATAAAATTTAACAGCTATAGAACTAAATCAAAACTGCAGATCCTCCACTATAAAAAGAAATGAGGAGAATTCCCAGGGTGAAGATCTTAGCTTTGCAACATGAATAATCACTTCATAAAAATTAAAATGAAGAAAAAACACATGTAGATGCACTCCTATGCATTATTTTCACAATCCAGGACAATTCTTTGATGGTTATATGAATATATACCCACACAAAAATGTAGGTAATGATGCATGCAAATGTACAAGTATGACCTCCGTATATATTATTTCAAAATTCAATGCTTAATGAATTCATATACTGTGAAAAATGTGAAGAAATTCCAAAGGAGAAATCTTTGCACAGTACTTCAGGATGATAGAAAATCCTGAGAATTGCCTAGCCATGCTAGACAAATATAACTGATAACTCCTAATTATAATTGAAACAGAAGCTATGATAAATACACCAAATAAGCAAGATGCTTTAGTGAGTAAGTCTTGAATCTTGGGACTGTAACAGGTGGCTTGCCTTAGCTGAATTTCAATACAATTAACATATAAGCCATGACAATAAACCAAGCATAATGGATATAAATTTACATTAACTCATCATAATTAGATAGATCAGAATATAACTGCAGGAAAAGCGAGATATTACCTGACATATCTTTATGTTGACTTTGCTCTGCCTCAGAGTATGCGCAAATTCCATCTCCTATAAAATAAAATCATAAGACTTTTATTATTCTAAAGAAGTAATTTAAGCATATGAAAAATAGAAATGTCACACAACTCTGAATGATGGTATAAACCTCCAAATGAGAGGGAGAAAGAACTCCTTCCAATTTTTGAAGGTCTCGCGAATGCATTGTTTCATGATCTTCACGAAACCTGTTGAAAAAGTTTCTAGCTGCAAATGTAAACCAATACAACATAAAATAAACATGTCAGAATTTTTGCACTAATGAGCCACTTCAAAGCCAAAGATTAGAAGTTCAAAATCTTACCCTCTTGGATATGTCCTTTTGCTACCAGATCCATATAACAATGAACAAATACAGGATAAAGCACACGAAGTAACTCAGGCTGCATATTTCAAACGCCATAAGTACATGTCAAAAATGCTTAGCGAGCATCCACCAAAATAAATAACTCCAACAACCAGGTACCTTGTACAAATCAAGTGAACTATGCGTCCATGACCTCAGTTTACCATATTCATCATGGTATCGCGCCGGAGTATCCTCTGACCTGGAAAAAAAAAGGTCAGTTAAAGGGCAGAATTAGACCGTTAGTGCTGTATGAGTAACCCAAAAGAAAATCATTTGGCATTCCTTGCAAATATAAATCTCCTAATTCAACATTTCGACATTTTTTACCAAACTACCATGCCTATCATCCAACTGAGTCTACTTTACTCATTAAAAAAATTAAACCCGTAACAGTTTTCAGTCCTGTTCAAGACCTTTTGCATTTCCATATAGCAACTGACACTATTTCATTGAGGGAAGTACTATATTTGTATTATTCATGACCATTTTTTAATGCATTTATAGGTTTTTGAACGTCGATTAAAAGAGCATACCTTATGCAATTAAAATCCCTAATTAACAAAGGAATGAAGAGACACGAAGCTCTGTGAAAGTGAGAGAGAGTGAAAAGAAGAAATTACTGGGAGATGGCGAGAAGAAGAGTGGAGAGATCGGGATCGGAGTGAACATCGACGGAGTTAGTATTAGAGTTTTGCTGAACTTCGTCTTGAAAAGCGAGCTCCGCTTGCTTGAATCCTTTCTTCTTCAGATACGTCTCCACGAATTTCACTACTTGCTCTTCGTCCATTCTGCTCTTCTTCTGCCTCTTCCTCCAACTGAAACAAAGACCTTTCTTTCTCTGTTCCTCTTCTTCAAAATGCCCTCCTTCCCTACATCGAGGCAGAACTCGGCATTTCCGCTCTCTCGATAGTTGGGCTTGGACTTCTGGAATTCAACCCAGTGGACGAGCCCTAGGCCGGATAAGAACAGCTACACAATGTCTTAATTTATTGGGCTTAAGCCCAAAACAGTCCGTTTTATTTATTTGTGTATTCACATAGGGTAAAACAATTCTTAATATGGTTTCGGATTCTAACGTATATCTTCATTTGTAAATGTAAGAGTACCTTTAATTTTTTATATATATTTTAAAAATTAAAATTTTTCATCATTTAAATAAATATGCAATATAATTTGAGAGGGTAAAGTATCAATTTAGTTCTGCACTATTTGATAATTATCCATTTTACCTCCAAAAGCAATGAGATTAGCATTCATCTTTTTAATTTTTATTTAATACAAATAATTGTTGGTGTCTAAACCCCAATATTTATTATTAAACAATATAATTACATCACCCATATACCACAGGCGTAGATAGTTTCCAACTGTCCACCACCTTGGGAGGTATTGGGTGGGACCCTATCCACAACATTCAGATTCAATGGTTTTTGAAGATCATATTCATTAGAGAAAAGGAAGTTTTGCATTATGGGTTAATGGCATTGAATTATTGAAGAGATGTAACTATCTGATCTAACAGAATATTCCCCCTCTCCACTAAACTATATTTTCTAAAAGAAATTGTTCAATTATTATTGTTTTTATTAATATCATTTTTTAATTTCCCAATTATATTATATAATTAAGTGAAGTTATGCAGCTCCAAGCGCCAAACCAATTAGACTGAAGGCTGAATCTGTATTAACTTGACAAATGAAAGGGCTTTAGTTAAATAAACTGAATTCAATTCCAAATTTCCAATCAATTAAGTTCTCTCTCTATATATCTATACACATTATATAGAAACTTGTTTGATTGCTAACTAATCCCCTTTAATTTTAAAAACAGAATGAGAAAATATATTATTATATTTCTGAGTAATGCAAGTCCCTTAAAATTTATATATTGTTTTGGTAAAATTGATACATGCATGCCAATTAATTAATTATTTATTTATTTTGCAAAGACACATGCATATGATTATACCAAAAACCACCATATTTTTGGGACCCAAAACTCAATTATTTCATTCATGGGTGCCCTGCTGTTTTTATATATCTTTAATTAAGGCAATTTTAAATTATGTTCTGACATAAATTAAGCACCTAATAAAAATCTCTATTATAATTATTGATTATTATATTCAAAATGAAAATTAGGGGTGCACAGTCATAGTAACAAAAAATTTTACGGCCCAGATGCAATAAAAAAAAATCAAAATTATACAAAAATTAGTTATATGATGTCATAGCACAGCAGTGAATTTGTGCTTGCCAATCATGTTTTCTTATAGTATTTTATTTTCAAGATATCGAATCAAATAAATTCACAGTAATTATAAAAATGAAAATTTAAATAAATTTTGAATACAGTAATAAAACATTACAAAAAAGAATTTTGTAATTTTGTTTACATAACTCATAGAAAATGGGAAAGATGGTGCCGAGGTAAAGGAAATTGTGCGAAAAATTTTCAATTTATGATGACTGACGAGAGCCACCAATTGCTTGATTTTATTTTCCCTTAATAAATTAATTAATTAAACAAAAATAAATATCAATTAGGTTTTACTTTCATTGTAGAACTCTATTTGAGAGATGGGTTCGAAACTTCTTTACCTGTTTTAACAAGTCAAAAATATATTATAATTAAAAAGGTGAAATTCATAGACTCTTTTCAAATCGTATTTTCTACTCGAAAATAAAAATAAATAAAACTCCAACTGTTTAAAAAAGTTGGTTTGGGGAAATAAATTAGAAAACCACTACCACTGCACTAATGTCAATAATATTTTTTTTTCCTGTTTTCAATGATTAAAAAATTAGACTTTGAATAATATTATTTTATTGTCTTTCATAGTATTAGTTTAGTAATTGCGCGTATAGATATTTTTGGGATATAAATATTAAATAATATTCTAATAATATAATTTTAGAATATAAATATTAAATAATTTATTAAATTTTGTAAATTAAAAATTTACTTGCATAAATCAATTATATAATAAAGTATT
Source organism: Triadica sebifera (assembly GCA_023653625.1). NCBI lineage: Eukaryota > Viridiplantae > Streptophyta > Magnoliopsida > Malpighiales > Euphorbiaceae > Triadica > Triadica sebifera. Next base: position 27,860,886 of record CM042909.1, read on the forward strand.
GAAAAAAATAGTAATATTTCTTTTAAAGAAATAGTATCAATCTAACATTTTGGCAATTATTTTTTTAATTAAAAACCAAAAGAAAAACAAGAGAAAAACCTCGAGATCAAATTAACTCCAGTCCATTAAATCTATCCACTGACGTCCAATCTAAGATTTTGCTATTAGAACTTTAGAAAAAATAATATCAATACAGAACTGCGCATAGACTGTCAAAAAATGAGAACCGCCATGAGACATAGCTACCCGCGCAACAGCATGAAGGAATTGTCATATTAGCTTGTTCGAATTCATGATAAGTTGACCCCCAAGCTAAAGTGTTTACAGGGACGTAAATATATCGAATTGAGCTGAATATTGGTAAATTTAAGTTTATCTTATTTAAATTTATTATAAATTTAAATTCGATTCAAAATTTTATACTTAAACTCGAATTCAATTCATTTGAAAATTATCAAATTTGCGAGCAATTTGAACTCGGCTAAAAAAAACTCATTTATTATATTTAATGAATTTACCTCAAGTTTGACTCATTAACTAATAGCGATAAAAACTCGAATTCGGATTGTTAATTAATAATGACAAAAATTTGAGTTCGACTCGTTAATTAATAATGACAAAATATCAGTTCGTCTTGTTAACTAATAATGACAAAAATTATAATTCTACTCGTTAATTAATAATGACAAAATTTCGAGTTCGATAACAAAATATAAAATAAATGAACCCTAAATAAATATATTCGTAAGTTTTTAAACGAATTGCGAGCTCATAAACAAATATATTCGTAAATTTGTAAACGACACATATTCGCAAGCTGATAAACCAAACAATATTAAGCTGAAGTTCGATTTCAATAAAATTTTCAAGTTCATTTCGTTAACAATAATAAATGATTTTGAATAAATTTTTTTTTTCGAATCGATATCCAAATATCTCATGAGTGTCATGATTAGATGACCAAATACCCTTAAATTTTACTACAGTATCACGATTCAATACATTACGCTCCGCTTGTGCATATGCATTATCCGACCCACGTAACTTATCTTTTACTGACGAAGAATATGAAACCTTTTTGAAAATTGAGCGGATCAAAGTCGAGATTTAAAGGTCGCTCTTTAAACTCTGACAAAATTTAATTTCGCAACTTTAGTTGTTATACCATCATTATTCTTAAGAATTATGCAAATAATAATCCAGAGAAAAAAATAAATAGTAAATTTCCTTTTTTTCTTATTTAATTTAATTAGAAATAACTGTTTAAACCAAAAAAAATAAAAATTATAGAGGGCATCTTGCTTCTGGTCAGACGTCATACTCGACTTCTAAATTTCACCTGACAACAGTTTTTTTTTTTTTTTTTCAAATTTAATATTCGTTCTGTTCATTTGCTGTTTAATTCCTTTCTTTGCTAATTAACATGACCAGAATAAAGCTTACAAGCAATATATTCTCCAAAAACGAATTTCCAAGAAGTGCACGAATATTTTTGTTTGCAAGAATAGAGAACTCATAAATCATAATATTAATAATTGCTGCTAGAGGCAATTTTTTTAATGGAAATATAAATATAAATCCAATCTAGGTAAAACAATTAATAACATGAAAAAATATTTATAATAATTTCTTACATTTATAAAATAATTTCACATAATAATTTTCTTATGAATTTAATACTCAAATAAAAACATAGAATTATTATAATTTTATAACGTCTATTCTTTTTTTAAAAAAAAAGAAAACTGTAAATCATCATCTAGTCTCATTAATTGTGTTAGTTTTTGATATTTATAAAATCAGTTGAGTTAGGGTTATCATCTAAAATGTTTATTACATTTTATTATTATAGTTTGAGCATTAAAACTAAATTGGAAGTCTAAACATTATAATCCTAATGTGTTTTGAATTTAAGTATGAGTTCTATGCCTTTTTGGACTAGGAAGTATATTAGAATTATGATGAGGTAGCGTAATGGCTATTTATATTATATATAGGTGACTTCCCCTTTCTATTGTCAATATTATTAGATTATCTCTACCTATTAAGAGTGGGTTGATATAGAGAGGAAGCAGCATAAAGATTGAGCGAGTTATTATAATTTACATGTAATATGATTTTAATTTTGTGAATGATTTTTCTGGTAAAGGTCAACCACAAAAGTTAATAGACTTGTAATCATCAAAACCTAATTCCGGTGGTTTCTCCTTATTTGTTGGTTTTCCCCTTTTAAAGTTAAAAGAACCAATTTTTTTATTATTATTTTTCCATTCTGTGGGCTGTGGGCTGTGTGCTCCTTGCGGCTCTCTCGAATAGAAAAGCAAAAAAGAAAACATCACTAGGTGCCCCATTAATGGCTGCACAATACCCTTTTCCTCTCTCACTCTTCTACATCCCTTAAAATCCACACTTAATTTCAAACATTTTCTCCAAGTAACCCCCCCACCCCCCCATATACTGCAATACCCATTTCATGGAATCCGTCCATTCAGCTGTTATTTCATGGATTCCTTTGATGAAGAAGCAAAATTAATTAAATCTGAATCTTGGGTTTTGTTTTGAGTGTTCAATCATGGAGGGAAGACATGTTCTTTTTGACAAGTATGAGATGGGAAGGCTATTGGGAAAGGGGACTTTTGCCAAGGTTTATTATGGGAAAAACATGGAAACTGGAGAAAGCGTCGCCATTAAAATGATCAGTAAAGATCAGGTGAAGAAGGAGGGAATGATGGAGCAAATCAAGCGAGAAATCTCTGTCATGAGATTGGTTCGTCATCCTAATATTGTGGAGCTTAAAGAAGTATTAGCCACAAAGACTAAGATCTTCTTTATCATGGAGTATGTCCGCGGCGGCGAGCTTTTCGCTAAGGTCGCCAGAGGAAAGCTCAAAGAAGATACTGCTCGCAAATATTTTCAACAGCTAGTCAGCGCCGTCGATTTCTGCCACAGCAGAGGCGTTTCTCACCGGGACTTAAAGCCGGAGAATTTGTTACTCGACGATAACGAGGATCTCAAAATCTCCGATTTTGGACTCTCCGCCTTGCCGGAACAATTACGCAACGACGGCCTCCTCCACACTGCGTGTGGAACGCCGGCTTATGTGGCGCCGGAGGTTGTAAGAAAGAAGGGATACGACGGATCTAAAGCTGATATTTGGTCTTGTGGAGTGATTCTCTACGTTCTCCTCGCCGGATTCTTGCCGTTTCAAGATGAGAATATCATGAAGATGTATAGGAAAGTTTTCAAAGCAGAATTTGAATGTCCGCCATGGTTTTCCACAGAAGCTAAGCGTTTGATATCAAAACTTCTGGTTGCTGACCCAGAAAGAAGAATCACCATCGCAGCAATCATGAGAGTCCCCTGGTTTCGAAAGGGATTTTCAAGACCATTAGCTTTCTCCGTTCAAGAATCAAACCCAGAAAGAACAGAGGAAGAAGATGAATCTTTATCAGTCATAAACAAAGTTTCCTCCCCGAAATTCTTCAACGCATTCGAATTCATCTCATCGATGTCTTCTGGGTTTAATTTATCGAGTTTGTTCGAGAACAAGAGAAAGATAGGGTCGATTTTCACTTCCAAGTTCTCTGCAATTTCAATAATGAACAGAATCGAAGGGCTTGCTAAAGTTTTGAACTTTAAGGTCGCCAAGGTTAAAGATTTCAAAGTGAGACTACAGGGCCAGTCGGAAGGAAGAAAAGGGCGGCTGCTAATAACCGCCGAGGTGTTCGAGGTGGCTCCGGAGGTCGCTGTGGTAGAGTTCTGTAAGTCCGCCGGCGATACTTTAGAGTATGCTAAATTTTGCGAGGAAGATGTTAGGCCTGCATTGAAAGACATTGTCTGGACTTGGCAAGGCGACACCGTTTGTAACGCTAACGGTGTTGATCAAAACAGCGTCGCCATAGAACGCCAAACTGATCCTCATTTACACTAATTAGGCTCCTTATTACTTTTTCATTTTGCTTTACTTTTCCTTTTTTGTTTGTGAAGATAGATTTTGAGATATGATCTGTAAATAAGCTGTGATTACAAAGTTAATGCGTGGATTACTATACAAAGCGGTGAAGAGTTCAACATAATGTTGGAGCATGATTCATTACAAGTATTTAGTTTTGTTGAATTGCATGGGATTTTTTATTAATATCCATTAAAATTCTTATCAATATGGATAAATATAAATAGAAGAAAAAAACTTGTAAATGTAGTCAAAATTTATTTACTTTTATTTCTTGTCAAAATTGAGTTATAAAATAATTATATATTGTTTTTAAATTGAATAATAAAGATTAGATATTTTAGAATTTCTAGTAGTTATTGTAAATTTGTAATCATGGAGCAAACAACCAATTTTCCACTAAAGAGAAATTCTAGAGCACAAAAGGCTGGTAGTTGAAAAGATGAAAAAGAAAGAATGAATGACGGGGAATCACAAATGGGAAATGTGAATTCAAAATTTATCCCTAAAATATAATAGAAATCTCATTACGTGGCAAACAAATGGGTGGAGAAGTTGCTGGCAGTTGAGACTGGAGACTTTCCAAATTCCTGAAAGCTACTAATAGATTAATTTTTTGTTTTATTTTTACTAAGATTCCTAACAAATGAAATTATGCCAGGCACAAAAGTGGAAAAGGGAAACACATCTTTCTGGGTTCAGGGAAAATACATCTTTCTAGTTATTATTTATCCAGCTTCCTTGGTGGCTCAATTTCCGACGTGTGTCCAAATTCCACCAACCTTTGTTTATTTATTTAAATTAATATTTCCAACAAATGCATGGGGCTTCAATTTTGACTAGAAATGGATCAAATAAAATTGAAAAGGAAGATCTAGAATTTGTAATTCTTGGATCCATTCTCGCATCACTAAACTACTGATTTGACAATATTTCTCTTCTCATTGTGTGATCAATGAGAAATCACCACTTGTTCTTTCTGTTTTCTAATGTTAATTATTAATAATATGAGGGTGTTTGCCACATAATTGAACACAAAGAGACAATCAATCCATTGACGTTGAGTTCGCATCAACTAAAAATCATGAATCATGGAGTCACAGTTCTAAATCCTTCCTTTAATCCTACAAAAAAATAAAAATAAAATTTCATAATTATGATGTCTACTTACATTTTATATTCCAAGGCAACCCATAAATATAAAATATTCAATCGAGTCTATATTTTTATTTATATAGAATTAATAGTATATTATTGTACTAAAAAAATACAATAATTATATATATATAAATATAAACATTAGTTTTATCACAAATTAAAGCTAGTAGATATATCGTTTTGAATTGATTTTTCATCAAATTAGTTTTAAAAGATCTGTCTGTCCACTTACCTATCAATAAACTAAAAAATTCCATCATCGCCCTCTTTGTTGACTTTTTCCTATGTTTACTGGACTTCAAGCTCGTTTGCTAATTTATTTCATGTTTGATTTCCTTCTAATTATTTTATCACAATAAAATACTAGTTCTGTTTTAATTTTTTAATAATTATTATTTTTTATACAAATTATTCTCTATATTTTTTTTTCATTTGAGTATTAATATGGAAAAAAAATTACAATCAATTTGATATCTATATCATAATTATTAACTAGGATCGTAAATTGATAGATATATAGTCAGAAATTTCCATTAACAACTCTTAAATTTGTATATAACACAGAGTGTGAATGTTAGACTGTCCAGTTGCATTTTGTCTGTCACCACTCACCAACAACTACCAAGAAAAATGCTCCAATAAATATAGAGTTACTATAGGTTAATTTGAACTATATATTTATTACATTGCTCTTATTACAGTAAATCTCATCCCAAAAAATTATTGAACTATATATTTATTACATTTTACTAAAATGACTTTCAATTAATTTTTTAATTTAATTAATCAGAAGCTGACGAAATAGTTGATGTGTTACCTAAAATCTAACGTAACTGTTAATATATTACTGAAAATATGACGTGCCATTAAAAATTAATCATAAGTAATTTTAATGAATAAAAATATAATTCAGTGATATTTTGAGGACAAAAAAAATTGTGATTTTACTACAATAAGAGAAAAATTCAGCGATAATATATGAAATTAATCCAATAATATTTTAAAATTGCATGTTAATTGGTTTTAGATTGTTGAAAACAACATACATATGGACGAGATAATCAATTTACAATTTACATTTATGATTTTTCCCAAAAAATAAAAATAAAAACCGTTGAATGTTGATGTCGGCTTACATGCCTGGAAAATTTTAACTTGGCCAAGGAAAGTTATATGTTGGAATATTTTATTGACATCCTATAACTCATGTAACAAAATAAAGCGAATTAATTAATTGGATTAAATTAATTTTTTTATGAAAATGTCATATACATATACGTTTCATGTCATTATAATTTAGATTATCGAGAGAGTGTTTATTATTCAATAAAATTGATTGATATTTTATACATATAAAATTGATTTATTATGACCATTGTATATTAGGGTTTATGATTAACTGTTACCTCTTGTTATTATTATGATTTTGGGTTCGATTTGGATTATCTATTTATGTTAGGAGGCTAATGAAGGATAGCCATGTGAGCATTTTATAAAAGAATGAGAGGATCTAACAAGATATCATCATAATACGATATCCTGTGCAATGACAGTACATTACTGATGCTAATTAATTAAATTATTAAGCATAATTTGTTTATTGCATCTTGTATAATTATTGTTAATTTATTAATATAAAATTAATTGCAAAATTTTTATTTTTAATTTAATATTAAATAATTATTTAATTTCATGAATAAAATCGCGAATTAAATTTAATATACTTTGGCTTTCCAACCATTTTTACGATCATCAATTTAATTATTTTAAAATAAATATTTTTCATAACATTAGAATGTGAATTTTAATTTACGGTCATTTTACTCTCATTCATATTTTAAAAAAAATTAACGTGTTTCTTTTGTTTTGTTTTTACACTGTGATTAAGAGAGAGATACAATTTTTATGATTTATCCATTTGTTTTTTTTTTCCTCCATCCATTAGCACTCTCCATGTGTCTTTGAATCATTTGAAAATTTTCAATTTTGTCCACTCTTTTTCTTGTGTTGGAAACTGATACAATCTTAGCTTTATTGTTTTTAATTAATTAAGTTATTCTTACTATTTTTTTATGTTTTTTTAAGGAAGATGATCAAAGCTTACAAACAAACAAAAAACTAACAACAATAAATTACACAGATAAACATGTGTTACTATTAATTACTGGTCAAATATTTGAAAATTTACATTATAGTATATAATATATTAACCTTAAAATTGAGATGTTTATAAATTTTTCTTTCCCAAAATTTATATTGTAAGAAAAGTAAAGAAAGAAACTTAGATGTAAAGATAATACAAAAAAAATATTATTTCAGTATGACCATTAGCGACGCTTATTCACATCTAATATTAATGCACTGTCAGGCGTCCCCAAATCTATCCTACAAAGTCAGTGCTGCCATCATAGGCAACCCATGTTATTTGTTTATGCAAATTATATAATAGATCTTGTGCTATTTATTTAAATTATGACTGATTTTTGTTATTTAAAATATATAAATAAATAAATAAATGCACCTTTATATCCATAATACAATATGAATTTGAATCAATGATTTAAGAATTGATTTCAGTGGCTAAAAGTCAATCTACTAAAGGGATTTAAAACTTGTTGCCAATACTATCTTAAGATATTAGCTATGTACATGTTAACAATGCAGTTCATCTTGATATGTGGCATATATGCTGACAATGTGTTGGCATTTAGATGTATATATATATATATATATATATATTCAAATATTGCGATGCCTACTTTATAAGCATCTCAAAATTAACTATGCCATTTTTATAAACAGCGCAAGCGTACCTACCAAAAAGCACTGATTTTGTTACTAAATTTACTTTATAATTACAATATATTAACTACATACGTTCATAAGGAAATTTTCTTTTCCGAAAATTTCATTGTAATGATAATATTAAAAAAAAACTTGATAAAGATAAACACAAAGACTATTATTTTTTTTGAAATGATAAAGTCCACGAATAAATAGAATGAATTGTAAAATGTCATTAATAATTTCAAGTTCTCGTGGACTTGGATATAATTACAACCAAATGGGTTGTCGTTTACAAGCATTGGGCTAAAGTTATATTCTGTGACAATGAAAGAAAAAAACAACTTTCAACAGGCAAAGGGCCTTTTTATTTAAACTATTAGTTGATGGCCGAATTGGCCCATTTCAGGTTGAATTAGTGGGTGCAATTAAGAGATATTGGGGCAAAAGGGCCTTTTTAAATTTATAGATACATCCCAACCCTATTGGTTAATAAGTTTTTTCATTATTATTCAACTAATTAGTTGAAGATTTTTCTTGTTATTTAAAACATAGTACAACAATGTTTTTTTTTCTTTTTAATTTAAATGAACAGTACAAAACTTATAGGCCCATAAACAATTATTTCCAAGATTTTCTCAATCTTTTCATTCATTGATCAAAATTGATAACTTAATTTTAAATAAAAAAATAATTTTTATTATAATTTTCAAATTCGTGTTATGTAGAATTGAAATTTTCTTTTTGCACTTGCATGACATTATATATTGATTGGATTAATAAGTAAATATATGAACTATTAAGATAAAAAATTTACTACAACCAGAAAGGTAAATGGGTATAATTAATTGAGTGCTAAGATCTTAAACGTGGATTTTAATTTAGTAATTTGAATTAAAAATTTGCATTTTGATCTAACTTACTGGTTAGGTTGATTACATAATTAAGCAAGCAAATTCTTTTGAATCCAAAATAAACAAAGAATTGTTCCCTCTCCAACTTGCACAAAAGTCTTCCAAACTGGGTTGGTGCACAAATAAATTAATACGACCTAAAAAGACTTTGGATATGGGGTTCTTGCCTCTTGGTGAGTACCAAAAAGCAACAATATTATGATAAAACAGAAACATAATATGTACATAAACTCCATATTTATCTAAATCAAGCATATGAGTTTATTTGCTAACTAATAACAGACTATATCATGTAAAATAGACCAAATTTATTTGCAAACTCCATATATCGGAATTTTCGTGGCTTAGACCAAATTTTTATGAGTCAATCCAATAATATCCTATTATATATGTAAAATAATCAATACTGTTTTTGTAAATTGCAAATAAAAAATAAATTATATATATATATATATATATATATATATATATATGCTGTAAAGTATGACTATATTAATTCATAATTAATACAATCTATATAAATATTATTGTCTAGCAATTTATCATAATAATATTACTTTATACATATATATGATAAAATATGATTAAATTTATTCATGATGAGCTTAAACTAAGCATTTCCCATGAATAAATATATAGAGCTAGTGCAAGAAATTTCCTTAAAACAAATTAATTGAGAAACAAAACAACCCACATCGGCACATATGATATTTTGATTAATTTTATGTGGAAACTAATTAGTTGCATTTTGCATACATCATTATGATTACGTAATGGGTATTGCTGATCTCGTGCATTACCACACGAAAAATCAAAGCCAACTTTGGCACGAAACCGTTGGTTCAGGATGGACTTTTGACTTAATTAATTAAAGAAAGGAAAATAGATATTGCGTTGACTCATAATTCTTCTTATAAGTTTTAAAGTCTTTCACGTTCTAGCTAGATTATACATATATAACAACATAAACTTCTTTTTCTTTTATATATATATATATATATATATTGTAGAGGCTTCTACATTTTGTTATATAGTAAGTGTACCAATTGAGTTAACTCAAATTAGTTACAGGACAAAGCAAAATGTACCCATATATATAGACATGATGATAACATGATTTTTAATTAAATTTATTTTTCGTTATTATGTGGAAATATTTGTGCAATTTCTTTTTATTTCAACCCTTAAATATTGTGGTCCGTTTGTAATTGTATATATATTTTTCATGGCTGGCCACAAACACTGAATAGGCAAAAGTGGAGCTTATGGTGTGAAATGGACATAAAGACTGAAAGGAAAAGACAAACTACGAATCCTCCATGGAAATTTTGAGTTTATATATATATATTAATCAGAAGATGACGGGTGATCAATGACGTCATTAATGCAAAAACAATGATGCAATCATACATACATCAGCTTTGAGTATATATATATATATTATGAATTAAGCCTAATTAATTGGGTAGGTGTAAAGAGAATCATTTTAAATTAATTATTGATGAGATTCATATATATTAATCATTTAACAAGCATAGGTATATATGTATCATTTCTTTGCTCGACCTCTTAACGAGACTGTGATATAATATATATATATATATATATATATATATATATATATATATATATATATATATATATATATATAAGAACATTTGGTGATTATCCCACTAACTTGTAGTATTTTTCTTTTTCTTTCAAATGGACGTGATAGCAGCAGTAAAGTATGAACATATATAAGAGAAATTTCTCCCAAGACTTAGTTTCATATTTTTATTAGTGAATTAATTTTTATTTCAATCAATCCTTATCGAAATTTAACAGTTCATGTAGAATTTCTGGAAACTTTGTTAACTATAGAAGTGAAGAAGTATACAAGCTTGAGATGCTTATATACTGCAGTTAACAAGTGTAAAAATAACTTAACAGCTGAAAATGCAGCTTAAAATATAAGCTCCATCAGTTCAATAAATAAACTTATATGTAAAGTAATTATAAACTAAAGAATGACTAAATTAATTCATAGATATATTTAAAAATATGCTCTAAAAAGAAAAATCCATCAACTTCTCGAATACTAACGATAGCAATAAGTTTTTATTTGAAGTTCAGTTGCTAAATGTTAATAATCATCATCTCGATCAACCAGTAATTGAGTGTAATTCTTAAACTGTACTTGCACGGCCTCCTGCGTTTCTCCCATAATTCAATGTGTTATATTTCATATTTGTACTTTCTGTTGAAATATGACAATCCCACATCGGAAAGAGATGATTTTTCCACCATAGCATTAGGCTATAAAAGGACTTCATCCCCTCTTAACAATTCATCCCAAAAACCACCAATCTCTCTACTTCTAAGATTGGTTGTATTTTTCCTCTCTCTCTTGTAATATTTCACTTTGTAATATTTCTTTGAAATAGTGAAATATTATTTTAGTAGTGTCCGAGGACGTAGGCATAATTGGCCGAACCTCGTTAAATTCTGGTGTTCCTTTTATTTCTATTTAATAGCTATTGTCGGGTCTTTTACTTTGTGATATATTGTGCTTTAAATTATCTTAGAAAAATTCTGTCACCAAGACTCAAGAGTCTAAGGAAGTTGGTTTTTAAGGGAGACCATTTGTGACTCCACCAACTACCTGGGAATTTTTCTTTGTCTTAATTTTTGGCACAATTATTCATTTTGGTGGAAACTAACCCGATTTCCACAACAATTGGTATCAGAGCCAAGGTTACTGAGTTATATGCTCTGTGGTTGCGGCGTAAGCTGATCTTCCACATCAGAAAGGTTTCCTTGGATTCTTGGGTATTCCGCATTTGAAAGCTATTAAATAGTCTTAAAAAGGAAATGGCAAGAGACGGACAAAAATCCACAATGGACACAACAGCTTCTACTTCATCAATTTTGGCGAGAACTGCTGTGGCAAATACGAGAATTGCAGTGGAGATTTTTGATGGTACAGGCCATTTCGGCATGTGGCAAGGTGAAGTTCTAGACGCCTTATTTCAGCAAGGCTTAGACATTGCCATTGAGGAAGAAAAGCCAGAAGGTGCAGATGAGAAGGAATGGAAGACAATCAATCGTTTGGCATGTGGTACAATTCGATCGTGCCTGTCCAGAGAGCAGAAGAATGTCTTTTGTAAAGAAACTTCTGCAAGTAAATTGTGGAAGGCACTGGAGGAAAAATTCTTGAAAAAGAGCAGTCAAAATAAGCTTCATATGAAGAAAAGACTGTTCAGATTCACATATGTTCCTGGTACCACGATGAATGATCACATCATCAATTTCAATCAACTTGTAGCAGATCTGATGAACTTGGATGTGACATTTGAAGATGAAGATTTGGCCCTAATGTTGTTGGGATCCCTTCCTGAGGAGTTTGAGTTTCTAGAAACTACTCTACTCCATGGGAAAGCTGAGGTGTCTCTTAGTGAAGTATGTGCTACACTATACAGCTATGAATTGAGGAGAAAAGACAAGAAGGATAGCACCAGTGGAGCAGCTGAAGCTTTGATAGTAAGAGGCCGTTCGAAAAATAAGAACAGGGGAAAGAAAGATAGATCAAAGTCCAGAGTGGGCAAAGATGAATGTGCCTTTTGTCGAGAAAAGGGGCACTGGAAGAAAGATTGTCCTAAGTTGAGAAGCAAATCTGGCAAAGGCAAGTCTGTTGCAGATTCAAATGTAGCTGAATGTGATGATTCAGATTTTTCATTAGCATTGATGCCATCAATAAGCAGTTCGACTGCTTGGATCCTGGATTCAGGCTGTAGCCACCATATGTGTCCCAATCGGGAATGGTTTTTCGATTTTAAAGAAATTGAAGGTGGAGTTGTCTATACAGCAAATGACAGCCCTTGCAAAACAACTGGAATTGGTTCAATCCAATTGAGGAATCGTGATGGATCAATCAGAACTCTGACAGATGTAAGATATGTGCCCAGTCTGACGAAAAACCTCATTTCTATGGGAATCCTTGGGAGAAAGGGTTTCACTATAATCATTAAAAATGAAGTAATGAAGGTTATATCTGGAGCACTTGTGGTGATGAAAGGAGTTCAAAGGAGCAACAACTTGTATTACTATGAAGGCAATACAGTTGTTGGAACAACAGCAGCAGTTTCTAGTGATGACCATGAGCTAGAAATAACCAGATTGTGGCATATGCGCTTGGGGCATGCAGGCGAAAAATCCTTGAAACTTCTGGCGAATCAAGGATTATTGCAAGGAGTGCGAACCTGCAAATTAGACTTCTGTGAGCATTGCATCAAAGGGAAGCAGACGAGAGTGAAGTTTGGCACTGCAATCCATGATACCAAGGGTATTCTGGATTATGTTCACTCAGATGTATAGGGTCCTTCCAAAACTGCTTCAATGGGAGGTAAACACTACTATGTTACCTTTGTTGATGATTGTTCAAGAAGAGTATGGGTGTATACAATGAAGACAAAGGATGAAGTGTTGGAAGTTTTTCTCATCTGGAAGAAGATGGTAGAAACTCAGACGGGCAGAAAGATCAAGTGTCTTCGAACAGACAATGGCGGAGAGCACACAAGTGATCCCTTCATGAAAGTTTGCAGAAATGAAGGAATTGTTCGACATTTCACTGTCAGAAATACACCACAACAGAATGGGGTGGCTGAACGCATGAACCGAACTCTACTGGAGAAAGTTCGGTGTATGTTGTCTAATGCTGGATTAGGCAGACAGTTTTGGGCTGAGGCTGTAACATACGCATGTCATCTCATTAATCGTTTGCCATCAACTGCTATCAATGGCAAAACACCTTTGGAGGTGTGGTATGGAAAACCTGCTACAGATTATAATTCCTTACATGTGTTTGGTTCCACTGCATACTATCATGTTAAGGAATCAAAGTTAGATCCAAGGGCAAAGAAAGCTATCTTTATGGGGATATCCTCTGGTATCAAAGGATATCGACTATGGTGCCCAGAGACGAAGAAAATAATCTTTAGTAGAGATGTTACCTTTGATGAGTCTACCATGTTAAAGGTAACAAAGGAACAGACGGATGGTTCTCCACAGCAGGTGGAGGAAACTCCCAAACAGGTGGAGTTTGATAGAAGAAGAATTGTTGATCCAGCAATTGTAGAGTCTGATAAAATTACTCCTACGGAAGAAGAGGAGATAATGGTAGAAAATGGATCAGATGAGGAAGCAGAGGTTTCAGCACAAGAACCTCCTCAGCAACTTGAGCCAATTGCACTACGAAAGCCGAAAAGGAAGATTAAGAAACCTGCTCGACTTGAAGATATGACTAATTATACATCTTCAGTAGATGATGAGATTCCTTCCACTTATTGTGAAGCTATTCAAAGCTCAGAAGAAGAAAAGTGGAGAAAGGCTATGGAAGAAGAGATGCAGTCCCTTGAAAAGAATCAGACATAGAAGCTAGCAAGTCTGCCAAAGGGAAAGAAAGCGATTGGCTGTAAATGGGTTTATGCAAAGAAAGACGAATTTCCTGATAAGAATGATATCCGCTACAAGGCAAGATTGGTAGCTAAAGGCTACGCTCAGAAGGAGGGAATTGATTATAATGAAGTGTTTTCTCCAGTTGTAAAACATTCCTCCATAAGAATACTGTTGGCTTTGGTAGCACAATTTGATCTGGAACTAGTTCAGCTGGATGTAAAAACTGCATTTTTACATGGAGACTTAGAAGAAGAAATCTACATGACTCAGCCAGAAGGATTTAAAGTTGCTGGAAAAGAAAATTTGGCGTGCAAGTTGAGCAAATCGTTGTATGGATTGAAGCAATCTCCAAGACAGTGGTACAAACGATTTGACAAGTTTATGATAAGGCAGAAATACACAAGAAGCAAATATGATCATTATGTATATTTACGCAAGCTACGGGATGGTTCCTTTATCTATCTCCTCCTTTATGTTGATGATATGCTGATAGCTTCAAAAGATGAAGGAGAGATTCAGAAGTTAAAAGCTCAACTAAATCAGGAATTTGAAATGAAAGATTTAGGGGAAGCTAAGAAGATTCTCGGTATGGAGATATGCAGAGACAGAAAATTGGGGAGACTTTGTTTGACTCAGAAACAATATCTGAGAAAAGTACTAAAGCGTTTTGGGATAAATGAGAATACAAAACCAGTTAGTACTCCACTTGCTCCTCATTTTAAGCTCAGTGCATCTTTATCTCCGAAAAGTGATGAAGAACGAGAATATATGTCAAAGGTTCCATATGCAAATGCTGTTGGTAGCTTGATGTATGCAATGGTATGTACGAGGCCTGACATTTCACAAGCAGTTGGAGTTGTGAGCAGGTACATGCATGATCCTGGCAAAGGACATTGGCAAGCTGTGAAATGAATTCTACGATATATTCAGAATACTGTAGATGTTGGTATAATGTTTGAGCGGGATGAGAAAAGTGGTCAATATATAGTTGGATATTGTGATTCCGACTATGCAGGTGATTTAGACAAACGTCGATCTACTACCGGTTATGTGTTCACACTTGCAAAGGCACCGGTTAGTTGGAAGTCCACCTTACAGTCAACAGGTGCTTTGTCTACAACAGAGGCAGAGTACATGGCAGTTTCAGAAGCTGTTAAGGAGGCAATTTGGCTTCAGGGGTTGTTGAATGACTTGGGAATTGGTCAGAAGCATGTCAAAGTGCATTGTGACAGTCAAAGTGCTATTTGTTTAGCAAAGAATCAAGTTTATCATACAAGGACGAAGCATATCGATGTTCGATATCATTTTGTACGGGAAATTCTTGAAGATGGTGGGATACTTCTTCAGAAGATTTTGACTGCTGAAAATCCCGCAGATATGGCAACGAAAGTTGTGACAAGTGTCAAGTTCCAACATTGTTTGGACTTGATAAATGTTATTAGAATTTGAAATTGGGCGCTTTGAAGCGCATTTGGAGACATTACTGAAATTTGTAATATAAGAGTTTAGAGGATGTTTGTTTGGAATTGTGAGATTGTCAAGGTGGAGATTTGTTGAAATATGACAATCCCACATCGGAAAGAGATGATTTTTCCACCATAGCATTAGGCTATAAAATGACTTCATCCCCTCTTAACAATTCATCCCAAAAACCACCAATCTCTCTACTTCTAAGATTGGTTGTATTTTTCCTCTCTCTCTTGTAATATTTCACTTTGTAATATTTCTTTGAAATAGTGAAATATTATTTTAGTAGTGTCCGAGGACGTAGGCATAATTGGCCGAACCTCGTTAAATTCTGGTGTTCCTTTTATTTCTATTTAATAGCTATTGTCGGGTCTTTTACTTTGTGATATATTGTGCTTTAAATTATCTTAGAAAAATTATGTCACCAAGACTCAAGAGTCTAAGGAAGTTGGTTTTTAAGGGAGACCATTTGTGACTCCACCAACTACCTGGGAATTTTTCTTTGTCTTAATTTTTGGCACAATTATTCATTTTGGTGGAAACTAACCCGATTTCCACAACACTTTCATCATGACAAATAATAATTTCCACACGAATATTCTGAATTAATTAAGAACATGACAAGCGTTTCGAAATTCCCACGATTGCATCTATATATGTTGGGTTGGGTTTGAATATTGACACATTTTTAAAGAAAGCCACTTAATTAATGTGAACCTAATATCTAATTAATATAAAGGTGTTCATCAACTCATTTATTCTTTTCAGATTATGGCATTTGTAAAACTAATATCGGATCTTGATATATCAATGGTTTTTGCTTTTGTCTTTATAATAAAGAGCATAAGATAAGAGTCAAGCTCCTTACTTTTCACATTACAACCAAAAACCGTTGAAAATGTCAAAAAACCATTTTAAGCCACAATTTGGCAGTTGCCGACTCTTTAAACACTACTCACATTGTAAGGGAATATATAGATATGTGGAGTGAAGAACTAATTAACTTTAAAATTGCAATAGGCAGGTAAGAATTTTCGGAAAATTTTCAAATAAAATGTTTTCTTTTTTGTGAAAATTAAAATGGAACAAATAATTAATTGTATATTTCTTTGGAGGAAATAAAGAAAGACTCCAATATCCGAATACATTTTCTTTTTGTTTTTTAGAAAAAAAAGAAAGAAAAAAGCTGCATGGATGACACGATAGAGCAGATACAAATAATTAATTGTGTAATTTTTATTTTATAGGAACATAATTTTTTTTTTCTAATTAGGTGATTAGCTGACCTGAATATTTAAATTCATTAAATAGCATTGTATTTTAGTTATTTATTGGTATCAAAACTGGCTTTTGTTCCCTATATAAATATTATCGCTTCATGATTTCATGATGGAATCCAAGATTTTTGACTTCCTAATTGATTAAACAAAAGCTCTTATAGCATTTAAAATTCAATTATTTATTTAGAAAAGAGAAAATGAAGAAATATTGACATTTATTTTTAAATTTTGGTGTAACATTTGTACTGTATGTTGGCAGAAGAGTTTATATATAAACATGAAATTCACATTTTATATAGTCTGATTATAAAGTTTAATTAGTGTCTTTTGAATTTTCTAATCTAATATTAGAATTCATTGTTATAGGAAAATGTGAAAACAAAGCATATATATTTGACCTGCAATTTCCTACGAAATAAGTTGTCCTTTCTCCTTCCCTTCGATAAGAACAGAAAGAAAAACATGATTTCCTTTCAACCACCCATGTCTTGTTCTATTGTTTGATCTAAGAAGTACTCTTGCCAAATTGAAATTAATTAAGGAATGGGATATATCCAATATAAGTTTAACTTAATTATATAAGTTTTTTTTTTTGCAAATCACTAAACTTTTATGAAAAATTCTATTCATTATTGAACATATCACCATTTAGTATCGGAACTGACTAGCTAGAAAGCTGCAATGAAACAAGGAAAATTTTCATATCATTCGGTTTTGGGTCATTTTAAATTTCTTTTGATTAATTCGAGTTATTTTTCAGATAGGTTCAAATCAAAATTTTGAGTAGAATAAAAAACTGACAACGTCAATTATCACATGGAGGATTGTTTTTGATAATATATATACATAAGATAAAAAAAATCCATGAGTAAAAATCAAAGAAGAGAAGGTGAAGGAATTACTGGGAATCGGTTTGGTTAAAAGACTTTGAAGAGTGAAGGAGGGAGAAGAGTACACTGGCTGGGCTGAAGGAATTAAGAAAAAAAGGGAAAAGAAAAGGTGAACATAAATGGTCCTGTGTGCTTATTAGTATATGGTTCTTTTTTCTAGCCCCTTGGACACGCAAGCCTATTATATTTATCTATATTCGCTTTATAATTTATAATGTGTTAATTTAATAAACATATAATATTTTTGTATGATAATATTTTTATTATTGATCCGATTTACCAAAGTAATTTGATTGAAAAATGCATGGGACAAACTTTTGAAGTACCCAATTAATTGCTTTCAGCTTTGAGACGAAGACTTTGTGAATGTGGAGTCAATAAGAAAAAAGCATCAATGATTATATATAATTTTGCTTTCACTGTTAATATTTATTTAGAACACATTTATAAATTAATTTAAATACAATTTATTATATATAGTTATTTTATATGATTTACGAACTCTAATTAAATTAATTTATAAATTAATAAATCAAAGTTTTTTTTTTATTTTTGTTTTTTCACAACCAAAGTTATGAATTAAGTTTAAGTAAAAAAATTTGCTAAAAAAATAAAAAAAAAATCTCATTTGTTATAGATGTCTCAATTCTCCTTGATTACATATTTTAATTTCAACCATTCCCTAATAATAAATGGTAGAGATTATATGAACATAATTTTTTATTATGTTCACCATAATTAACTCGAGAGAATCCTAATCCATCTATTAAGAGTTTTGTTTTTTTATTTTTTAAATTGAACTCAATGGCTCAATCAAGACATTAATTTGAAATCTTTTAAATCACCAACACCAATAGCTTTTTTTTAAAAAAAAAAAAAGAAAAAAAGAAAAAAAAGTTACACTTGACTCTTTAGCTCAAATATCTTGATACAAATTTTAACACATGATTTGATGGGTTAACAGAGATGAGTAGAAACTAGATATAAACTTTCATGGTATCTTTCATTTATTTTCACAAGAAATTAATCATATTCATATATAATTTATAATAATGAAATGAAAATGCCAAAATTTGCGGTATATTTGGACCACAATTCATATTTAATATTGTCAGTAGCCTTCAAAATAGATGACAATTTGGAATATCTTGGGGTGCGATTCGGTTTTGAATGGGACAAATTTTTTTTTTAAATTTTTTTTGCCCCGATTATTAGATTTATATATATAATAATTATTTATATTTTAATATAATTAATATTTTAAAAAATAATGAAATAAAAATATGATATTTATTTAAAGTAAAAAATATTTTTTATTTAAACAATTATATATTTAACTAATTAATTAAAATAAAAATATAAAAATATTTTTAACATTAAAAAGAAAATAAAAATTTTAATAAAAACCGGAGAATGAGACGGGATCGAAAATTTATGTTCTCGTGTAGTGTAGGGATAGAGAGTCTAAATTTTTTTTTTCAACCAAGATGGAGAAAGAGAAGGTGTATCGAAGTTGGAGAACTTTACTCTAAATCTGTTTGAACAATTTGTTCAAATTGGATTTAAGTTAAAGTTCCCTAATCCACTCTATTTTACCTTTTCCCTCCCAAATATCTCATTTATATTTTATATTTATAGAAGATTTATATAATAATTTATGAATGTCATATGCAATCTACAAGACATTTAACCCTTATCTAATTAAAACATACATCCATTACTTCATTTATATATCGAGTCAGTCGCTTTGTTTATCACATTTAAAAAATACTAATTTATTTAATTTGCTATTTAAGAGATATATTCTTTTTTTTTTCTTTGTAAATAATTTGTTTAATTTTTTTCCAATAACATTTTAGCTAATGCCTAATACTTTGTTTGATTGTGAGTACAATCGAATTTCAAATTCTATTTTTTCATCTTTTAGTATGAGGACAAGTTTGGTCCCCCTTTTTTAACCATTTATGCACCAAACTAATAAATTATTAACATGTAAAAAAATAGTTTTTATATATAATTAAATTTATTTTTTAAAAGTAGGATAATGTTTATAAAGTGATAATCATTCTTTTATATATTAATATATTATTAACTCGATTCATAACCATCCATATATATATATATATATATATATATATATATGAATATAAAACAAGATAAGAAATTTTCTCTATAAAAAAAATATACTTCTTAATGTTTGATTCTTCAATCAATTCAACTCAATTTTCTAAGAATTTTTTAAAGCAACACACTTAATTTAGATAATTATCATTTTTTTCATCTTAAACAAAATAAATAAATTAATATGATGATGAGGGAAAATTAATTTTTTTTATTACAATTATCAACATAAATTTCACATCAATTTTAAATTGAAGCCTGACTAAATTAATTGATCGTACAATTGAAATACGTTTGTTATTCCAACTGTCACTAACCTATTGGATACAATTAAGCAACATGGGTCAATTGGTCATAGGTCTTACCCAAGAAAATCGAGGCATCCATTTGGACTAGGTCAAACGATTATGAATATTTTATTGTTTTTTTTTTCTTTTTTCTTTTTAAGCATAATGTGTTTTATGACTTCACAATTATAAGTTTATAACAATTATCTATATTTTTACTCATAAATTTATTTTCTTATAAATTTTCACTAGATTCATGTATTTATTTAAATATCATGTCAATAATTCATTATTATATATACTGGCATTAATTTATAATTTATAAATAAAAAATTATAAAAATTAATTTTTTAAAAATTATTAACTATTTCGTAAATGAATATATATTATTAATTTATTATTATTTATTAGCTTGACTTGACGTTGTTTATAAATTTCATAATTTATAAGAAAGTCTGTTATAATTTTCCTCTTATGATTCAAAAGAATTTCCTGAAAATTGCCAAAACCTAAAAACATTGTCCTGTTCTTTGCTTGATACAAACTTGCAAGTTAGTTATTTTCTAATTAATGTCTATTGGAATTTTAGGCATATTGCTATTGAATAATTCAATTTAATTAGTTTTTTTTCAATACAAAAATTAAATGAGTTTGGTTTCTATAGAATATTTTAATTATATAAATTTTATTTCCATCAATAAGTAGAGAAGAGAAAAGAAGAGAAGCCCATTTCTAGATGTCATTTGTCAGCAAGACTTCAACTCTTAAGAAAGTTAAGAGAGTTTGAAAAAAAAATTCTTTAAATTCTTTGAAATTTTGGCTGCCAGCTTTTCAAATCCGTGTCGGCATATTATTATAATTCGATAATTTTTTTTTTTGATTGCGATAGCCTAATTACTCTAAACTAATTATTGAATTTTTATGAGATCAATTGTTTAATTTTTAGTCTAATTATATTATTTTATTTTTAAAAAAATCACTTTTTTTTATTTTCATTTTTACTTGTAGGAGTGATTGCAATAAAAATTATTGACGGGTTACTAATTTATAAGAAAATAAAAAAATAGGGATAAAATTGAATAATTTGATTGGAATCTAAAAATTAGATTTCAAATAGATTCATAAGTTAATTTTGAATAATTTGATTATAGAATTATAATTTAGAAAACAAATTAATGTTAATTCGATCCTATTGACTAATTACTAAGTACGATGTCGTATTTGGCCTACAGATTACATGCTAGTAAATCTTATATCCTAATCTGTAGAAAGATAATTAAGAAGGAAAAGCTATTATAATCATAATATTTCATATGAAACAAAGCTAAAAAAATGAATATGAAGAAAAAAAAATAGTATTAGTAAAATACTAAAATTTACTCAATTTTCAAATAATTTTATGGTGCTGTTGCGTGCATTAGACACCGATGTACTATTTGAATAATACATTTAAATTAAAAATAAAAAATAAGATTTTATGAATATCAAATATGAAAAATTAATCACAAAGTTTAAATTTGATGTTAATTAATAAATAAATAATAATAAAATTTTAAATAAGGGAATTATGTTTTGTTTTAAGGATAATACAATTTTATAGTTTAGTGAAGCAACGTGGAAGGTAGTAAAGGGAAGCACAAAGTCCACGAGATCACATAACGGTGAACAAAAAGCAACTTTCTTATCTTTCTATCCAATCTGGCTCCCACCAATTAATAATACTAATACTATTGTTTTGTTTATTAGCGTGTGCCTTTCATTCCCTTTCCCTTTGACCCTTGACTTTCCCGCCAAATTCAATTTTCTTCCCCTTTCATAACCGACCTATATCACATTTTTTTAATAACCAATTATATTTAAGAAATAATTTTTTTAAAAAATTAATAATTATTCATTTAATATTTTATAAATTTCAAACATTGAAATGCAATGCATCATATAATTTTTTCATATTTTAAATATATTTATATAAATTTTCAAAAATTTAATGTATTATCTAATAATTTTTATAAGAGTTTATGATTTATACTTGTTACTAATAATTGTAACAACGTGTTAACCGTACATTCAAATTTCAATTTTTTTAATTGTTATGTTAAACTATATTTTTATCAAATGACATTGAAGTATACTGTTAGTTTTTTAAAAATTTATTTTTATCTATCAAAATTAAAATATAAGAGGATTATCTATAATTTGTTATTTTTCATATTATTATTATTATTATTATTCACCCACTTCTATTTTTATATAAATTAAAAATTTTAATAAAATATAATTACAAGTATATATAATTTTATATTAATTAACGATTTAATATTTTTCTTAAAAATTAAGAAATAAATATTCATCAATAAACTTTAACTTTGATTAGATGATATAGGTAATGATCGGAAGCGTGAAATTTAGAGTTTGAATTCTATTATAATTAAAAAAGTATGAATTAATTAAAAATATAATAAGAAATTAACACATTAATTATATTTTCTTAGAAAAAAGAAAGGAATTTTATATTTCTGGAGTGGAGATAAATATTATTCAATTTAAAAATAATTTTTTAATAATAATAAAAAAGTACCCTAGAGCTGACGATTCCAAAATAATGTTGTTTGTTATATAAAGACTGATATTTTATGCGCTCTTTCCACTCACCTTCCTCGCCATCCAAACCAATTCCTATCTTTCTTCTATATATTCTACTCATTCTTTATGTGTTTTCTCATTCTCTTGACCTTTTTCAGATTTTCTTGTTATCTATCTACTGCAAAATTCTTCAATTTTCTTCAAGTTTTTGATGGAGTCCTCTAAATGGGTTAACACTTCTCTTGACCTCAACATCAATCCTTACAAGCATGTCGATGGAATTCCGGTGAGTTTTCTTTTCAATTTCTTGAAATTCTTGAATTCTTCATTCATCTTCATGACTAGAACCCAGATTCAGTTTTTTCTTGACTTTTTCTGATTCAGAAGAGAGAAATGATGGACCCGGATTTTTCTAAGTTTGAACAGAATGTTTCGACAAAAGAAGAGGTGAGTTTGTTATACTAACTTCTAATCAAGAAAAAGAGACGAATCCATTCAAAGTTGAAACTTAGAAAGCTGTTATCTTTTTCAATGGCAGATTTTGGTTGAAGAGCTTACCAGGATTAGCAATGAGAACAAGAAACTTACAGAAATGTTAACCATTCTATGTGAGAAGTACCACGCTTTACAGACCCAATTGGCTGATTTGATGAGCAAGAAAAACTCTGCAGAGAAAGAACTGATTGCAACATTAAAGAAGAGAAAATCTGACAGTGGGGATTACAGTAATAATAATAATATTGGATTCAATAATGGAACAGCTGAAAGCAGCTCTAGTGATGAGTTAGAGCCAAGTGCTGCTAAAAGGCCCAAAGAAACCACCAAAACTAAGATTTCAAGAGTTTATCACAGGACTGATCCATCTGATTCAAGCCTTGTAAGTTCCTTAATTTATCTCTTTATTGCTTTAGATATAATAAGCCTTGTTATTGATGTATATCCATTTAATTAATTATTGATATGAACAAAACTTGATCCATTTTAATAGGTTGTCAAAGATGGATATCAATGGAGGAAATATGGCCAAAAGGTTACTAGAGACAACCCTTCTCCTAGGGCTTACTACAAGTGCTCATTTGCCCCTACCTGCCCTGTCAAGAAGAAGGTAAAAATTGCACTTCAGTATCATTGGATCAAATACTCCTTCAAATTGTTAATCTCCCCTAAATATAATTTCATCTGTATCACTGAATCGATCATTATTTTGCATATATGTTCAGGTTCAAAGAAGTGCAGAAGATCCTTCAATCTTGGTAGCAACTTATGAAGGAGAACACAACCACATGCACCCTAATTCACAACCAGATTTATTTTTAGGATCTAACCATAGCCATAGTTCAAGTTTAGGTCCAGTTGTTCCTGCTTCTTCAACACCTAACGAAGTTGCAGTTTCAGGTCCCGTTACTGTAACTCTTGATTTGATCCAATCTAGAAATAATATTCAAGAAAATGCTAAAAGTGTGGTTCAACAAACTGATGAAGCTCCAGCAATTCAACACCTCCTAGTCCAACAAATGGCTTCTTCATTGACTAGAGATCCTAATTTCACTGCTGCACTTGCTGCTGCCGTTTCAGGAAGACGCAACCCCACCCAGATTCAGAACTGGTGAAAATTACATTTCTTACTTTGAAGAATTACCAGTTTAATTACACTTTCCTGTATTTCTATTTTTTGAGTTATTAGATAGTAGCTAGCAACTGATGTATATAGAAATTGAAGATCAGTGATAGAAAGTGAAAAAAAAAATAGTAGTATTTATTTGTTCAGCTGCAGGTGAAATTCGATCCCAAATTTTTTGACGATAATTCATCTATTCTCAAACCATTTTTTTAGCTAAACTAATTCATTAGCAACTTTTGAATTACATCCATTAATTAATTTACCTCATTTTATTTTAATTACACTTTTTATTTTTTGTTGTACAAAATTGTCATTTACTGCTATTTTCTATTGTAATCTTAAATTAAATGGTGCAAAAACAAAGAAAAAAAATGTGGAAAAAAAGTATTTTTTTTCTTCTAGAAAAAAAAAGAGAGAGAGAAAATGGAGCAAAATGATTCAAAATTAAAAGTCTGGATGCTAATTTCATAAAAAAAAAATTCTAAAATAAATAAATTTTTAAATCAAAATTTTAACAGTTGTCAAAAATAGTTAAAGTAATTAAGTGTTAGATAGAATATGCAATCAGTCTATTGTGAACGAAATATAGAGATCGAAGAATATGTTGAAGCTTCAGGTTTCTCAATCAAGCTGTACTTGCTAATTTAATTTGGCTAATGATGGCAACCTTAATTTAAAGAAAATTAATTTGGATTACAATAAAGGGATAAAACTTCATTGCACAAAAAGAAAAGTTCTAATAATAAAACATAAAGAAAGCATATACCTTAGCTACGATTACAACGAAATTTTTGTAAATTTTTAATGAGTGACCATATGTAAACATTTTATTTTATTTAGTTAACATACGCTAATTGGTTCATCAAAGTTATTATGTATGCAAGATTAGTGTTATTCCAGCACTACTTTAACTAATATTTAAAAATAATAATTAAATTTTAACGGGATATTAATCTAATGATTAAATATGTGATATATTTAAATTGAAATAGAATCTATAATAATAATAATAAACACAATTGACAAAATTTTGAGGAAACTAATAATCATACTCATTCAAAAAAGGATAGGAAAAAAATCAATTACAAGAGTTTTAAATTGAAAGTTGTAGAATTTAAATGTCATAATTGGGTTTTTAATCTATTTAGATTGGATTGATCTTGTGCATAGAAATTTATATAAGTTTGGAGAAAATACAGACAGGTGCAAATGAATATCCAAATTCATGAATTGAGAAATATTAAATTATACCCTCAAGAGTCAAGAAATTTTGAGAAATTTCCAAAGATTTGAATTTAAAATAGAGAGATGGAGACATTGGGAGAGAAATTAATAATTATTAAATTATAATTCTACTCCATAGAGAAATAAGAACTTTACACGGATTTGATTCAAGCTTCTAGATGAACATAAAGTTAAAGTACATAACACTAATTAATTAATTAATTAATTAAATAAAAAGGTACATAACCCATAACCATAAGAGTCAAGAGTCAAGAATTTTCTATTTCTAGTTATATAAATGAATGGGCAGATGAGATGAGTAGGTGTAGGCGGCCGAGCAGGGAAAAGTTGCTATCGTGTGTGTCATCGTATACGCGTTGTCGCCGTACAATCTTGACCCTAAGCACCCAGTTGTGCCCACGTACGCGCAAATCAAAGTCTCCTTCTTCCATTTGACATCTTTCTAATTATTAATTAATTATCCACATGATACCTAAATTAATCTCACATTGAAACTTCAATCTCTTTATTTCATTTCCAACAAACTTAAACCCATGTAGATTTTAATTCATTTTATTCGGAAAAAGAAACCTTTTTTCAACTTTTTTTTTAATTTTTGCACCGTTTATTATAATTGCAATAAAAGTTCATGGTGGATAAGGATTTTATGAAAAAAGTATTGAAATTTTATATTAAAAAGTATTGAAGTCACTAACATTTGAAAATAAAAACAAAACGACTCAAATAAAAAAAGACATTAAAAAAAGTTAAATTGTAGTCTTGCTCTTTTGTGGCATGAGTTTTCATTCTCTTTTCTGAGATCTTATTAGGGCTTGTTTTTTTGGTTAGTGGTTATCGATCAATGGAGGCTGAAATAGAAGATCAAGTACTGCTTGATGAGGAGCTTGCTAATCTCGATTTAGGTAAACCTGATCCAGTTCTAAAACAGACGTATGAGCTTTGTTTAGTGGACGAACTTTTCTCAGACAAATTCTTCAATTTCAATGCATTGAGGATTACCGTAGGTGGCTAATCTGTGAATAAAATTTTGGATTATAAGGAAGAGAAAAATCCAAAAAACAATATCAAACCAATTATTTCATAATCATTCTTGGCAATCATATCTTTTTAAATTATATTCAAACACTTCAGAACTATAAAAAAAATTAAATTTAATAATGGATTTTATCAACAGACAAAATACGTTGTTAACTACCAATAGGATAACAACGAAAAATGAATGAAAAAAATTGTAGAATATTATCAATGAATTATTGACGGATTACTAATAGAAATTTAATCAACGAATTTATATCATTTGGTAAATATTTGGTGCCAAATTGACAGTAATTTTACAAATGGATTGCCAACAAATAATACCAATGGATTATAGTATGTCGATAATCTGTTGTTAATTTTGTATTTACCAACAGAAAATTTCGTTGGTAAAGTTATATATGTACTAATCGATGTGTATCTGTTGATAAATTCCAACAAAAATATATGTTGGTAATTATTTGAAATAATTTTTATTTATTTATTTGATAATAAAATATTTTTTTAAATTGATTAAAATTTTGAATTAAATGACTAAAATTACTTGAATTGAAATTGATTAATTAAAGTTAAATAAATAAAATTAGTGTTCAATTGATTAATCAATTTAAGTAAATTAAACCATAATTTGAATCATTTTTATTAATTAAATCTCAATTTAGTCAAATGATTCCTTATTTATTTTTATAAGAACAATTAAAGTTAGTTTAATTAAATTAATAAATTAACTTCATTTGAATTAAATTATTCAATTTATGTCAATTTAATTAAATTATTCAATTGAATCTCAATTTAAATAATTGAAGTTCTATTTAAGAATTGTTAATCAATTTAATTTCAATTAATGACTTGAACTCCAAATTAATCAATTGATATTCAATTTAAGCTTAATTTAATTAATTTAAGTTCAATTACTAAATTAAATCCTAGTGTAATCAGTTAAACCCTAATTTAATTAATTGAACTCCAATTTAAAAGAATTAAATTAAATTAAATTAATCAACTAAATCAAAATTTAACCATTTGAAATTCAATTAATGGATCAAACCTCAATTTGATTAAATTCATTAATCTCAATTTAAAAATAGTTTCATCAATTTAAGTTAATTAATCAATTGAGCCTCAATTTAATTAAGTGATGTAACATTTTTATAACACTTACTCTATACGTACGTTACGTGTGTAAATATGATTATAGCCAATGTATGCCGAAATTTTTTTCAATCTTAATTTGATGACTATAATATTACCAACACTTAATTAATCCTTTTTACTTTTCCAAAAATTTCGGCAGTATAACGGCTATAAACTAACTAACCCACCTGCAAAGCAAACAATCCAAAACTCATTTTTGGGCACAACAATTCACACACAATGCAATAGATTTTTCATTCAACCCTAATTCTCCACATATATAATAATTCATAAATATTCATTTATCAGAATATATACATAAATTCATTCATACAACATCATATCTAAATATATATATATATACATGCCATTTTATATAATAACCTACAATTATGTCAATATTCCGTCAATTCCCAAAAGTTGTATGTCTGCTTCTGCCTTTCCTACCGTTACCTGCACGCAGTCAAATAACTACGTGCTAAGCATTAATATGCTCAGTGGTGATTACTAATCTAAAAATTTTCACTACTTATATTTTCATGCAATTGTATTTTTAATATACCATTCAATTTTTCTCATTAATAAATAATTCATTTTATCAATATTTTTTTTATTACTCTCAATTCACTATTTAATATCTTTTTTTTATTCGTTACAAATTTCACTTAAATTCATAAATTTCCATTTATTTACAATTATGCCATTAACTATATATTATTTACACTTTTGTCACTAATATTATTATTTTTATTATTATTTTTTATATTTATTTATTTGATTATTTATCTTTACTACACAATTTAATATTCATCTTCCACTTATTTTTCATTTTTCAACTTTATTTTTTTTAACAATTTTTTTCCAATAATTTTTTTCTTTTTAATCCTTCTTTTCTTTCTTCTTTGCAATTTTTTTTAATTTGTTACAAATTCCACTTAAATTCTTAAATTTTTTATTTATTTACAATTATGCCATTAACTATATATTATTTACATTTTTTCCACTAACATTATTACTTTTATTATTATTATTATTATTTTCACATTTATCATATTTATCATTATTATGATTATACCATTTTTTTCATATATTTTTTTTTCATTTATCTTGTATTTCTCACTTTTGTTATTTTTCTTATATTTTTCACTTATTTCATGTTTATCCTATTTTTCATTTTAATCACTTTTCTCATATTTTATTCATATTTGTCACTTTAATCATTTCATTCACATTTGCCTCTAGTTTCAAACCGATAGAAAATCTTAAGACCGGATACATGGGACATGGACCCCAAGAGTCCACTACACTGAAGAGTAATCCCGAAAGATCACCAGAGCACTATACTGTACACTGAATCACTGAGTTACAATCACTGAAGTAGACCATCATTGGCCTACATAAGCGAGACGTCATGACCCGCACCGCGGTAATAGTGTCCCTATGGCTAGCCAATTATATCCTGAGTTAGATTTAACCATCAGAAAAATAACTAAGGATATTTTTTTATTTCTTCAATTCAATTTCTATTAAACCATAAATTTCATTATTTTTACATTATTAATCACTTAATAATTTATTCTTTCATAACAATTTTATCATCACCAATTTTTTTTCACATTTTTCATTCTAATATATCAATTAAGTTATAAACTCACTAAATATATTTTATTCATTATTTTTCATTTCATACATAATATCATAAATAAATAGAAAAATATTCAATATTTAATTTTAAAATTTTCAATCAATTTCTACACACTTAAAATCATATATTTTTACATTTAATGGCTAAATTTTCATTTAATTAGTAAAGAAAATATTAATTTCTCTTTTTTTTCTTATATTTAATTTTCATCATTAAATTTTTTTTCAATTTATAATTATTCATTTCACTAATTAATACCTTCATTATTCCATATATATCATAATATTACACTAAAATGTATTTATTCCTTAATATTCATTTTTCACATAATAAAGTCAAATTTTACAATTTCAACTAATTAATTTTTTTAATTGAAATTAATCCTCCTAATTCACTTTTCATAATCCATTAATAATGTTTTAAGCATTAATTAACAATTACATAAAAAATACCAAATTTTCTAAATTTCCATAACCCTAATTTTTACTTAATTAATGGAAATAATTAGATTAAGGAATCACTAACCTTAATTGCTTGTTTAGGCCTCCCTAAATTTCCTATTCCTTTGCTTTTTTCTTGGAAGAACCTTCACCTTCCCTTGAACCTACCATGGACAAAATTTTTCCTTCATTAATCCACCATTAATTTACTTCCTAAGCTCAAATAAACTTCATATTTATCATATACATATCTTAAACTACCTATTTGAATAATTAAATTAATTTAAAACCATAAATTTTGCTTACCTCAAATTAATATCCTAAACTTTCTCCTTTGATTTTCCTCCACTTTAACCTTCCAAATGAAGATTAAAAACTTATATTAGCTATTAGAGAGGTTGAAATTAATTTTGGGTGGTTGAATTTGGTGTGAGAATTGAAGGAAAATGAAGAAATTTTGAAGAAAAGAAAGGAAGGCATGGCACGACAAAGCAAGGGAAAGAAAGAGGAAGAAGATTAAGCAGAATTCTGTCTAGAGAATTCTGCAAATCTGGGTCTTATATAGTGGGTAAGTTTGGGTGGGCTTGGGCCAAACAAAGTCCAATCCATTTAGGCCCAAGTATGCACTATAAATTATTTTTCTCACTTTCCAAGCTCAATTTCATCCAAATTTGATTTCATAATTCTTAAAATATTTTTATATGTCTACACAAAATTTTTTAACTCAATCGAAGTTCATTTCCTGTCCAGCTCACTTAAATCGGACAGATAATTAAATTTTCAGTGTTACCGTAAAATTCCGTTTTCACTGTCAAATAATCCTAAATATTATTTAGAGTCTATCCATATCTTAAAATAAATTTTTTGATGTCGTTTGCTATTTTTCATAGCCCGATTAAATTACGGTCAACCAACTATTTAATTAAATCGGGTCCCTTTTTTTCTTAATTTTGACTTTTGATGACTTATTTGACCTCATTTTCACTCCAAATTTTACCCTCAGACTAGTCATAACCTATATTTTCCTATGATCAAATAAAATATTTTTTCATACACGGATGTATTTTTGACCCCAGGTATACTGATCAATTTCGAAAACTACAGTTTACGACTAACCCGGTATTTGGGCCATTACAATTCTCCCCTACTAATAAAAATTTTATCCTCGAAATTTTACCTGTATTGAACAATTGCGGATATTGTTGCCTCATTGCAGCTTATGGCTCCCACGTGGCTTCTTCCACATTGTGGTGACTCCATAACACCTTCACTAGTGGGATTTGCTTGTTCCTGAGCTGTTTAACCTCTTTGGCTAGGATTTTTAATGGTTTCTCTTCATAAGTCAGATCAACCTGTATTTGAATCTCTTCTGGCTTAATCACATGACTTGGGTTTGACTTATACCTCCTTAGCATTGACAGGTGGAACACATCATGAATCTTTTCCAACTCTTGAGGCAGCTTCAATCGATAGACTACGGGTCCCACTCGCTGTATAATCTCATAAGGGCCTAAAAATCTTGGACTTAGCTTTCCCTTCTTACCAAATCTCATAACTTTCTTCCAGGGTGATACTTTCAGAAACACTTGATCTTCGAACTGGAATTCTATATCTTTTCTTCTTAAATTTGCATATGACTTATGTCGGTCCATGGCTTCTTTCAATCTATCCTTCATTACCCGCACCTTCTTTTCGGTTTCTCAAACCAAGTCTGTTCCTATTAACTTCTTCTCACTCAATTCTATCTAACATAAAGGAGTTCTACATTTTCTCCCATACAGTGCTTCATACGGCCCCATTTTGATGCTGGACTGATAGCTGTTGTTGTAAGCAAACTCTGCTAATGACAAATACTTTTCCCAACTACTTTCAAACTCGAGGACGCAACATCGTAACATATCCTCAAGTATCTGAATTACACGCTCCGATTGCCCATCAGACTGAGGATGAAAAGCTGTACTAAAATGAAGTCTTGTCCCCAATGCTTCATGCAACTTTTTCCAGAACTGGAAAGTAAATTTGGGATCCCTGTCTGAAATAATGGAGGATGGTACTCCATGGAGTCTCACTATCTCATTGATGTAGATTTCTGCCAACTTGGTCAATGGATAGTCCCTCCGTACTGGTATGAAATGGGTTGATTTCGTCAATCTATCAATGACTACCCAAATAGCATCATGCTTCTTTCCTGTCAGAGGCAATCCCGTCACAAAATCCATAGTCACTCGATCCCATTTCCACTCTGGTATCGCAATAGGCTGAAGTAAACCCAATGGAACTTGATACTCAGCTTTCACCTGTTGTCATATCAAACATTTACTCATGAATTCTGTCACATCACGTTTCATTCCTGACCACCAATAGTGTACTTTCAAATTCTGATATATCTTGTTACCACCAGGATGCATCGCATAGCTGCTATGATAAGCTTCAGTGAGAATGTTCTTTCTCAATTCCTCTTGATTTGGTACACATAACCTCCGATTGAAATAAAGACTTTCATCCTCACCCAAAGAATAACCACCTTCATTGCCCTCTTTTACTCTGTTCACTATGGAAATCAAACGATCGTCTAGCTTTTGTGCCGCTTTCACTTGCTGAAGAAAATCTGGTTTCACTTGCATTTCTGCTATTATTGCTCCATCTTGTGCCATATTCAATCTGACATTCATCACTCGAAGGGCAGCCATAAATTTTCTACTAAGTGCATCAGCTACTACATTGGCCTTTCCTGGATGATAGTCGATTAAGCAGTCATAGTCTTTTATCAATTCAAGCCATCGTCTCTGCCTCAAATTAAGTTCCTTCTGTGTGAGCAAATATTTCAGACTTTTTATGATCGATGTAAATGTAACATTTCTCAACATAAAGATAATGTCTCCAGATCTTCAAGGCACTCAATTGCTGTAAGCTCAAGATCGTGAGTAGGATAGTTCTTCTCATGAGTCTTGAGTTGTCGGGAAGCATATGCAATCACTTTACCTTCTTGCATCAATACACAGCCTAACCCATTCTTGGAGGCATCACTGTAAATCAC
This sequence comes from Triadica sebifera, assembly GCA_023653625.1. Lineage (NCBI taxonomy): Eukaryota > Viridiplantae > Streptophyta > Magnoliopsida > Malpighiales > Euphorbiaceae > Triadica > Triadica sebifera. The sequence continues at coordinate 27,893,915 of CM042909.1, forward strand.
AAAATCCTTGCTAGATTCTGGTTGAGTTAACACTGGGGCTTTTGTCAACATGTTCTTAAGCTTCTTAAAGCTTCCTTGACATTTATCCGTCCATTCAAACTTTACGTGCTTCTGTAACAGTCGAGTGAGCGGCGCTGCTATGGTGGAAAAACTTTTTACAAATTTTCTGTAATACCCAACCAAACCTAAGAAACTTCTGACTTCTGTAACAGTCTTAGGTATTCTCCACTGTATGATTGCTTCAATCTTCTTTGGATCCACCTTTATCCCTTCAGCTGAAATTACATGACCCAAGAATGATACTTCATTCAACCAGAAGTCACATTTACTGGATTTTGCATACAACTGTTTTTCTCTCAATATCTGCAAGACAGCTCGTAGGTGTTTGTCATGTTCTTCTAGTGTCTTCGAATACACCGGAATATCATCAATAAATACCACCACAAACTGGTCCAGATAAGGATGAAAGATCCTATTCATTAGATCCATGAAAGCCGCTGGGGCATTCGTAAGTCCGAATGGCATGACTAAAAACTCATAGTGGCCATATCTTGTGCGAACGGCAGTCTTGGGCACATATGCTTCTTTTACTTTCAACTGATGATAGTCCGATCGTAAGTCAATCTTTGAAAATATACCTGCTCCCTTCAATTGATCAAATAAGTCTTCAATACGTGGAAGGGGGTACTTATTCTTGATCGTCACTTTATTCAGCTGTCTATAGTCAATGCATAATCTAAGAGACCCATCTTTCTTTTTTACAAAGAGCACCAGTGCCCTCCATGGTGAAATACTAGGTTTGATAAAGCCTTTATCAAGCAATTCCTGCAGCTGAATCTTCAACTCCTTGAGTTCTGTAGGCGCCATCCTGTAGGGTGCAATCGAAATAGGTGTTGTGCCTGGAGCTATATCAATAGTGAATTCGACTTACCTGTCAGATGGCAAGCCTGGTAATTTATCGAGAAAGACATCTGGATAATCTCTCACTATAGGCACATCTAAAACCTTAAAATCTTCCTTTTTAGCTTCCATTGCAAAACACAAATAAGCAATGCGCCCCTTCCTTATAAGTCTCTTGGCAGCTGTAGCTGAGATCACATCTGATAAGAAGTCTGTTCTTTCACCCACAATAGTGATTTTTCGATCATCAGAGAGTTTAAGTGTCACTCTCTTCCGTTTACAATCTACCGTTGCTTTATGGGCGGACAACCAATCCATCCACAATATCACATCAAACTCGCGGAATGGGAGTTCAATTAGGTTAGCCAGGAATTCATAACCTTGCATACTAATTGGACAATTTCTATACACCTTGTTCACCACAACACTGTTCCCTAAAGGATTGCTCACTAGGGTGTCCTGGTCTAATTGTGAATCTTTTAACCCTTTCCCCCATGCAATATCAGTATTGATATAAGAATGTGTGGAACCAGGATCAACAAGTGCATAAACAAAATCAGTCATAAGCATGAATTTACCTACTATCACATCAGGAGCATCCTCCTCTTCTCTGGCTCTCACTGCATATGTACGACCTGTAGCTCGTCCCTGACCCTGAGATTATTGTGCAGAAGGTCTAGATGCTGATGGGTTAAAGGCTGCTCCCCTACCTCAGCCTCGGGATGGTAAGGATCCAATGCCAGGTGCTGGTGATATAGCTGTAGAAGCTTGAGCCACTGGACAATCCCTGACCTTATGATCTTTTGAACCGCATTTGAAACAGGCGCCGGTCAAATATCTGCACTCTCCTGGGTGAGCTTTACCACAATGGCTACAAGTCTGAACTGTACCTGCCCCTCTGCCTCTAGGTGTACTGCCCACAGAAGTGACTGAGGCATTTCCAAGGAATATGTTTCCTTGCCCACGCTCGGGTACAACTGATGTACGACTCTGTGATGGAGCTGGTCCCCTAAGCTTCTTACTCTGAGAACCTGAACCACTGAACTGTCCCGGCTTCCTCTTCTGCTGAAATCGAGTTTGCCTGTTAGCCTCATCTGACTGGATACTTTCTACTTTAATTGCAGCTTCTACCAAGGCACACAAATTTGGATGCTGCTGTGCACCCACTATCTGTCTGATCTTGTTATGGAGACCCCTCTCAAATATCTGACATAACTTATCTTCTGTCAGCTGATAATCATCAAGGTAGGCACTAAGACGCTCAAACTCGCGCTCATACTCAGTTACTGTCTTGTTTCCCTGTCTGAGTCTCTAGAAGGCATCTTGCATCTCTGCTTTATATTCTGACCCTATATATTTCTTTTCAAACTGGGCCAAGAAGAAATCCCAATTCAACTGTTCACCTGGGGTATGCTTCCGTACTGAATCCCACCAGATGAATGCAGGACCCTGAAGTAATGCCACAGTACCTTCAAATTTCTCTTCTGGTAGGCTGTGAGTAATTTCAAATAATCTCTTTACCTTGAACAACAATTCCTCAACTTGTACAGGGGTCAATGGAGCACGCCCATAAAAATCTTTAGCTCCCAATCTCTTCAACTGCTCCAAAATCGACTTCTTTTTAGGTGGAGCTGGAGGTTGTACTTGGGCCGCTGGCTGTGACTGTTGAGCTTGTTCAGTTTGCATTCTATGTTGAATATAATCAGCCATGAGATGGAGAAAATCCGGCTGTGGCGGTGGAGGTGGTGCAACTGGTGGAGTAACATTCTGTTGGGAGGTTTCAGCTTGTCTAGCATTAACCGACGTTTCACTCTCACTGCCCCCATCACCTTGACCTTGTGGGGATGTCATCATTAACTATAAAACAAGAAAGGAGCAAGCATACGTTAGACTTATTACACATTTCATCCATCCATTGACATGTATATATATATATATATATATATATAATTCATTCACTTAATTTCAACTCCGATCTTAGAACCGTTTAAACCATGCTCTGATACCGCTAAAACTGTAACACCCTTATAGCACTTACACTATACATACGTTACGTGGGTAAATATGATTATAGCCGATGTATGCCAAAAAAAATTTTCAATCTTAATTTGATGATTATAATATTACCAACACTTAATTAATTCTTTTTACTTTTCCCAAAATTTCGACAGGATAACGGCTATAAACTAACTAACCCACATGTAAAGCAAACAATTCACAGTCCATTTTTGGGCACAACAATTCACACACAATGCAATAGATTTTTTATTCAACCCCAATTATCCACATATATAATAATTCACAAATATTCATTTACCAGAATATATACATAAATTCATCCATACAACACCATATCTAAATATATATATATATATATATATATGTCATTTTATATAATAACCTACAATTATGTCAATATTCCGTCAACTCCCAAAAGTTGTATGTCTGCTACTGTCTTTCCTGCCGTTACCTACACGCAGTCAAATAACTACGTGCTGAGCATTAATATGCTCAGTGGTAATTACTAATTTAAAAATTTCCACTACTTATATTTACATGCAATTGTATTTTTAATATACTATTCAATTTTTCTCATTAATAAATAATTCATTTTATCAATACTTTTTTTTATTACTCTCAATTCACTATTTAATATCTTTTTTTTATTTGTTACAAATTTCACTTAAATTCATAAATTTTCATTTATTTACAATTATGCAATTAACTATATATTATTTACATTTTTGCCACTAATATTATTATTTTTTTATATTTATTTATTTGATTATTTATCTTTACTACACAATTTAATATCCATCTTCCACTTATTTTTCATTTTTCAACTTTATTTTTTTATCAATTTTTTTTCCAATAATTTTTTTTGTTTTTAATCATTCTTTTCTTTCTTCTTTGCAATTTCTTTTTTTTTTTAATTTGTTACAAATTCCACTTAAATTCTTAAATTTTTTATTAATTTACAATTATGTCATTAACTATATATTATTTACACTTTTGCCACTAGCATTATTACTTTTATTATTATTATTTTTTTCACATTTATCACATTTATCATTATTATGATTATACCGTTTTTTTCATATTTTTTTCATTTATCTTGTATTTCTCACTTTCGTTATTTTTCTTATATTTTTCACTTATTTCATGTTTATCCTATTTTTCATTTTAATCACTTTTCTCATATTTTATTCATATTTGTCACTTTAATCATTTCATTCACACTTACCCCAGGTTTCAAACCGATAGAAAATCTTTGGACCGGATACACGGGACGTGGACCCCAAGAGTCCACTATACTGAAGAGTAATCCCGAAGGATCACCCGAGCACTATACTGTACACTGAATCACTGAGTTACAATCACTGAAATAGATCATCATTGGCCTACATAAGCGAGTCGCCATGACCCGTACCGCGGTAATAGTGTCCCTATGACTAGTCAATTATATCCTGAGCTAGATTTAACCATCAGAAAAATAACTAAAGACATTTTTTTATTTCTTCAATTCAATTTCTATTAAACCATAAATTTCATTATTTTTATATTATTAATCACTTAATAATTTATTCTTTCATAACAATTTTATTATCACAAATTTTTTTTTTCACATTTTTCATTCTAATATATCAATTGAGTTATAAACTCACTAAATATATTTTATTCATTATTTTTCATTTCATACATAATATCATAAATAAATAGAAAAATATTCAATATTTAATTTAAAAATTTTCAATCAATTTCTACACACTTAAAATCATATCTTTTTACATTTCATGGCTAAATTTTTATTTAATTAGTAAAGAAAATATTAATTTCTCTTTTTTTTCTTATATTTAATTTTCATCATTAATTTTTTTTTCAATTTCTAATTATTCATTTCACTAATTAATACCTTCATTATTCCATATATATCATAATATTACACTAAAATGTATTTATTTCTTAATATTCATTTTTCACATAATAAAGTCAAATTTTACAATTTCAACTAATTAATTTTTTTAATTGAAATTAATCCTCCTAATTCACTTTTCATAATCCATTAATCATGTTTTAACCATTAATCACTAATTAATACTTTAATTAATCAATTTAAATTAATCATTTTAAGACAGTTATCCAAATGTAATCAATTGAATATAAATTTATAATCAATTGAATCAAATTAATTGCTTGAATCACAATTTATTAGTACTTCAATCATTTATTATTAATATTATTTATTATTGACTCTAAATTTTATCCAAAATATTTTATAGAGAAAATTTTAAAATAATAGTAATAAGAAATAAATTTTAATTATAATATAAACTAAAAAAAATTATTTAAGTTATTAAAAAAATAAGAATAAAACTTCACATTTTTTAATTTAAATAAATATTTTTATACTCTTAATTAATATGGAGAGGACAAATTAAGTCCATGAAATGAGTTGTTTTTGGCTGTATTCTTATATGCTAAAAATTCCCAAATTGAAAATACTCCCTTCTCCCACCAAATTGAAAATTCTCTCATATTAAAACCTATCTAAATTGAAAAAAAAAATGTTCTTCACTTCTTCTTACCTCACACGACTATCGGTGGTGTTGAGAAATTCAAGACTTCTTCTTCTTCCTCGCAAAAGGTTTTGTCTCCTCTTCAGTTGCTGGTTCGACTTTTGAATTCCAAGAGTTAATGTCACTGCCCAGTATTCTCTCTCTTCTTGCATCTTATAATCCCATAATCTCTTTTGGTTTTGATTTGTTTGTATTCCTTTTGGGAGTTAATCTCTGTTAAGATATGAAGGATATTTGGGAAACTATATAATTGCTATTTTGTGAGGGGATTTTTTTCCAAGAATTGGAGTTTACTCTAAGAAATAGTGTTCTTAAATTTCGGCTAACTTGTACTGCAACTCTTAGTTCACCATACTTGAACTTAGGTTATGTTGATTGTTGAATTCCTAGTGGCGCAATCTTAAATTTTTCTTACTTACAAAAACTTGGTTTTCCTTTTCTTGTATCTTGCGAGGATAGCCAACTTTTTGCTATAATTTTTTTTCCTTGTAACTCCTGAGTGTCCACAAAAATGTCTTAGTGGAGAACAACTTATTTGCTGATAAAATTTTTGAATTCAATAACTCATGTCTTGAGATTGATGTTTGTGATGATGTTAAAATATATGTTGAAACTGTGGGACTGATGTATTGCAAATAAATTATGTATTGCTTCTATTATATTTATTCAAAATATTTACCTATATTTTAAAAGTATAAAAGCTATGTGATTTAATTATGTTTTTCTTATCTGTATTACATACAAATATATTATTAACTTGATTTATGATCAAATAAATGCATGAATCTGATCCAAATAAAAAATATTGATTGTGTTTATGGGCTTTAAGAATATAGAATGCAGTATTAGTTAATGTTTGTTACACATTATCAATCCTTATCTGTACATAACATCATATAGCAATATTCTTGTTTAAGTTGTTATTGTAATATTTCATACTGTACCTTTATATATGGATGTATACTTATATTCAAGTTAATGAAATCTCATATTTTAGCCATTGAGGTACAAATCTAACTCCCATGATGTGGTAAATAATTGTATATTGGGAAGGATTGAGACAAATATAAAGCCATGGGAGCATATACTAAAACCGAAAAGAAAGCAAAGAGAGGAATAGACAGGTACTATCACATATTTTGGATTTTTTTTTATTATGCCAACATGGAGTCTAGCTAGACCTTTGCACTTGGTATGCAGCTTTCAACTTCATTTGTTTAGATTCTCCTATTCTTGTCTTTTATTAACTAAATGAATGCAAGGTTCTTGTTGATTGCATTATGCACATAAGAATGCATTTGAGGACAAGTTGCATGAATGAAGCTTGTACAAATAAGGCTGAATTTAATATCAATAGAAATACCAACAGTTAACTAAATTGAGAGCTTAAAGAATCCAAAGCATTCAAGAATCTAAAAAGAGCTAAATCATATATTGATGTGCTAAGCCTACATGATTTCCTTTGATAGAATCCATGTGCAATATGCATGGTACTCTTATCCTTAACTTTCTTGAGTCTTCATATGAAATACAGTGCAAATACATGATGATAATGACTTTTTCAAAAGAGCTTATAAAAACCATCAAGAACTCACCCATGAGACCTGCCATTTCACCCGGATGGCATATCACTAATAAACTCTAGTGAATACTATCATCCAAAGGCATATACAAATCACATTAGTAAAGTTCCCATAAAACCAACTCTCAATATAACAAAAGGTTCCACTTCCTTACTAGAAATTCATAGGGATGAAAACGTAATCTCTTCCTAATATATCCTTTTTCCTTGTCCATTTTTTAACATGTAAAAAAGTAGTCTTGCCATCTTAAGCACTAGATGGATCTTTGTCTAGATCAGCAAGCTTCCAAAAGAAAAAACTATTAAAGAAATGGTACCTATGCCTTTCGTCAGGTGGAATATGATTCTTCAAATACCTGCCAATCAAATAAATAAATTACAAAAAGAATTTAAGAGCAAAGAAAAACATTGCTAATGTAAAAAACAGTATGATAAAGTTGATCTCTATTTTTACCACTTAACAAATACCCTATTCATGGTTAACCATCTGTGAATTGACGAATTTGAAATTCATAACCTAGGACACATTCAACCTCTAAGAGAACCGTTGAACCAATGACACTCATAAAACAAATACAAAATAATAAAAATGGAAACAATTTAAAAAAGATTATTAATGAAATGGAAATGGACAAGTCATAGTTGAAATGGAAATGTACAAGTCATTGTTGAAAGAAATCATTATGTGTATGAAAACTAACTTGCTTGATATATAAGTCAATAATTGTATCATTTATAAATGTCTAAAGTGATGGAACATTATAATACCACTATTTGTCTTTATTTTTCATAATATTTTTACCTTGTGGAGGGTTTTGAGAAATTTAAAGAAAAATAATGAATAAATAAGGTTTAAACAATGTGAGAATTTTATATGTTTAATGTTGTACAAATTGATATATTTATTTGCTTGTAGGATAAGGTGATGTAACACTATAATACCGCTAGTGAAAATCAGTTTGAGGGAACTTCTTCGGATAGTGTTGATATGTCTAAATTTTATTTTGAAGTTGTTAGACCAACAAAAAATAAGCGGTGTTACGAACTTGGAGATAAATCTTTTCGCAACTGCTATTAGTTTTTCAACATCTACAACAACATATTCTTAACGACTGCGGGGCTGATATTTATGAGGAGGTTTGAGATGCAATCCGTGACGAACTTTGAAAGGAGATGAAGTTGAGGGAGGCGGAAATAGAGCGACAAATGAGATAAAGACATGAGTAGATTGAGCAAGAGCAGAAGAAGATGTAGACTGTGATACAAAGGCTTTTGAGTAGTGTTGTAAGCACAGTTGCATTTACTAATCCTCCTCCTACAAATGATGATGGAGATATTGAGAATCTTGACTAGGAATAGATCAATATGATACTAATTAACTATTATCTTTGAATTTTATTAATATACATTATGTTTAATATATAATACTTATGGTATTACATTTGATAAATACAACTTTAAATTAATAGTGTTAATATTTAATGTCTTACATTTGATAAATTATACATAATACATGTTATGTTTAATGCTTTAATTAGCAGATTACTCAAATAAATTTTTATATAATTATAATTCAAAATTTTCAATAATTAACTGAATTACCAATAAAATTTTATTTGTTTGTATTTTACCAATAAAGTTTTACTTCGTTGGCAAATTACCAACGAAAATCTGTTCGTTGGTAAATTACCAACTGAAATATGTCAATTGACAATTTATCAATAGATTTTTTCCATTGAAAAATTACCAATGAATATTTTGCCAAAATTAAACTTTTATTATCAACGAATATTTTCATTGGTAATCCGTTGGTAAATATACCAATGAAATTTTTTGGTATTAATAAATTTACCGATGAACATTTTACCAACAGTTTTTTCTATTTATCAATGAAATTTGTCCGTTGATAAATCTTGATTTTCTTATAGTGTGATATAGTTGCACAACTGAGATTTGGACGAGATTCTTATTTAAGAATGACAATAGAGCAGAGTTTTCTATCTCCGTCCTCGACTCTAGAATGTATATTCCGACCTAATCCAATTCCTAATTTTTAGTTAATTTTTATATTTTTAATATTACAAATATTTTTTATTTTAATTAATTAGTTAATTGTATAATTATTTACATATAAAAAAAATATTCTTATAAAAAAATATTCTTAATATTAATTATATTAAAATATAAATACATAAAAAAAAATTCAAACCAGGAATCGGGAGGAGAAATAAAAATAATAAAAAAATTTGTTTCATTCGAAACAGAGGGGAAACTGGGTACCACGGGAATCAGGCTAATTGTCATCCCATTTTTGCTATATCTTAAGGCTTAAACAATCAAGGACCCAATCTCACCTCTTATTGCTAAAATTCTTGGCGATTTTTGAATTTTAAATGATGAAACAAAAATAATAAAATAATATATATTCTATAATTTTTTTATTCTTGTTTAGGGACTGACGTGGCTGCACAATTATTCATAGTTGATTTTTAAAAAATTTCTCAATTAAATTTTTTAATAAAATCAAAATTAAAATTTAGAGAACTTAATTGAACAAAATTCGATTGCGAAAACAAAACGGTGGGTTTTTAATACATTATTAATATTTATTCTACATATATAACTATTTATATTAGTTTATTTGTAAATAAATTTATAAATCTGATTTTTTAAAAAAAAAAAAAACAAGATAATGTCGTGCATGAATTGCTTTAGTGCTTGACTTCAACGTACCACACATTCACAACTTAACATTTATGAACAAAGACTTTCTACGCTGCCGTACCGCCATCCATTGACCGTGGATCTTTCTTTTCTTAATTTATTTGCTCATCTATTTGGATTAAATTACAAGTTTCTTTTTTTTTGTTTTTTTTAAAAAGATTAAATTTCAATTTTCAATTAATATCAAAAGAGAAATTCTAAATATATTTTTATATTATTTTTTACTATTTCACATATATTTAATTTTTTAATATTATGAGACTCATATAAAAAATTAGATAGTACATGTCAATCAAAAAATAAATAAAATAATATAAAAAATTGTAACTAGCACTCTTTCAATTTTAAAAAAATTTCATACCAAATTTATTCTAAAATTAATCTGTAATTATTAATTTTCTTTGTCTTTTAAAACCTTTTTTTCATCTTAATTTATATTACTTTAATTATGGATAAAAATTCATGCAAAAAAACTGTAAAATTGAAAAAAAAAAAGTTCATGACCTAAGCTTATTGTGTCAATTACAGGTAATTGTCCAAACCTATTTTTCATCTTAATTTCTATTACTTTAATTATAGATAAAAATTCATGCAAAAAAAAACTGTAAAATTGGAAAAAAAAAATTTATGACATAAGCATATTGTGTCAATTACAAGTATTTAAAAGTAGTAAAATATATAAATATAATTAATTATATAATTTTTTGAAAAAATATATAAATAATTATGTTTTTGTCAAATACAAAGATTTAGAGATGTATAAAATATGTGTAATCAAGTGCTAAATTATTGGTATATAGAGTAATTATTTTGAAAATGAGACGGGAGGGCGAAGCTTTTGCCCAGACACACGTGTGTGTGTGGGGGGGAGGAATTAAATTTAAAGAGTGGGATTTTTCGATTTTTCGTTTTTTTGGGTAGATAAATTAGTTGTTAATTAATTAATTGGGTAAAAATTAATTTGTACTCTAAGTAGTCAAGGATTCAGTTAGATATCGAAGAAATTCACATAAATACATTCACTATATATAGCCGTCAAAAGAGAAATTAGTGTTAGAATTTAAGTGATTTTCTGGTCCAATTGATCATAAAAGTTTCAATGTATTCTCACCTCACGTGTTAGACTATTCTTTCGCTTTCCATCTGACTTTCCATTTGATTTATTTGACAAACTTTCCATCTAAATATCGATTTGCTTCAATTTGTATGGACTAATCTTTTACTTTTGCCTTGTTAAATTTGGATTCTTATACGGTTCTTTTAGCCAATAACAATATATTCCATTCCATTTCCATGTGTTGCACCATTTGATCGCTTGGCGCTAATTAGGGCGGTATGTGTAACTTACATCTTTTCGAACCGAACCGATAAAAAAAATTAAAATCGAATTAAATTATTGATTTTTTTGATTAATTTCAAATTGAATTTTACCGTTGATTTTAAATTTGATAGATATAAATTTTATAGTGATATTTGAACCGAAAACTATATTTAATTGTACCGAAAGAACCGATATTTAAATATTTAAAATTAATAGTGAAATAATTTATATAATAATTTTTATACTTTTACAATAGAGATATAATATAATTTAAACTTATAATTATATACATTTTAATCCATTAAAATAAAATTATTAAATTATTAATTAGTTAATAAAATTAATATGACATTTCTACTAACAATTAATTTAAAAAATTAAAAAATTTTAATATGCTAAAAAATTATTTTATATGTTAAAAATTTTATGATGGTGGGGTAGAGAATTGTACTCACAAACTTCATACAAGTTTGAGATAAGCTAACCATCAAGAAAAAATAATTATTTTTGTTATTAAGTAAATAAAAAAAATAATTATAAGATATTGCTATTTTTTATTTTTTTACTCTAATTCTTTTATGACTAATAATATTTTTATAGCATTTATAATTTTTTTAATTATATTATCCAAAAAATATAAATTTATGATAAGTGTATTATAAATATATTATAAATCAATATAATCAATATATTAATATGATTTCATGTCAAAATAATTGTAATATATTAAATTTATTCTAATTTATTCAATTCATATTTACTTATTTTTCATTTATTCTCTTAATTGTTTTGAATTTGATATTTATAATTATATACAAGTTCATAATACATTTTAAACGTGAATTATTCTAAATAGATATATGCATATATATGTTTATCAATGATAAATTATCTTTTAATTGATACAATGAGATTTAATTAGAAACCAATAATATATGTCATTATAGTTAATAAATAAATTAATTTATTAGAAAAATTATATAAAAAATTTATAATATTTGAGTGTCTTTTTAATTTAATTTCATTTTAAGGGAAAATCATTAATAAGAAAAAATATTGAATTTTCTAGACTAAATTCTTCATATTTCATAATTACTCTCAAAAAAAAATTTACATCATAAATACTCTAATGTTGAATCAAATCTCTATTCTCTAAATATTAATTATAAGTCTATAAAAAATATTATGTCACTTGCTCTACAAATTAACCATCGAAGCCTATTTTTTTTAACCATATTAATTATTATTCTTTAATTAGTTTAATTAATTCAACTACAACTAATTTATTGTATAATTTTCCGTTTCCTTGATTATATTATTAGAAAATTGATTAAAAAAATAGTTCACATAAATAATTGTAGTGAATCAATAAGATAATATAATCAAAGTTAATATATATTACTAACTTATATTTGATTTTCTCATGTATTATAAAATAGTTTTAGGGATGGACTAAAAAAATAATAAAAAAATATCAAAACATAATTTATAATAAATTTTAATCTTATTATTAATCTTAAAATTAAAATTTTAATATAAAATAATAAAATATAAATTTTTATTTTTATTTAATACATTATTAGAGAATTCAAAATTGTATTTAATTTATATATTGCATAACATATATAATATAACTAATAGAGAAAAATAATAAAAAATTATTTTCTTTTGTTACTTAAGAATCGAAACTCCGTAATTTTGAATAAATGTAAATATAAAATATTTATAACCTAACCTTAATAAACCAAAATATGCATGTTGATTTTATATGTATGATCATTTGATTTTTGCTATAGAAAGACCTAACTTTTCGCATGTCTTTTGTTTGTGTAATTGTATGCTTAGATTTGATGATCGCCTTTAACTGGTTGTTATAATTATGCTTCCTTTTTTTTTTGGTTATGTATTTGAGTTTTTAAGTTTAAATTTTTTTCATTCATTTTTAATATTCTACATTTTTAAATTTAAATCAACATTTTTCTAGTCTTATTTGGATTTAAAATTGAATAATTATTTAGAAAATTTTTATATCTCTGTGTCCATGTAAATACATTTTAACAGAAAAGTGCATTTTTTTAATTATTCTAAATAAAATGTTCTTTGCTATTTTGACTATATTATTTGGTTAACACTTTTTTCTTATAAATAAGAAAATTTCTACCTGTTTGTTTTTTTGAATTTTTAGTATTGCAGTTTCTTTACTTGCTTCCTTTCTCTCTATTTTTTTCTTTTTAGTTTTTCTCCTCTTACACGTTATTTCAAGCATGAGCCCAACATTTAATCTTTATAGATGCACAACAATTGGTGAAGCTAACTTTCTCTCTCTAGCAAGGTAACTTGAATCTATTTATAAATAGAGTTTGGTTAGATTTTTATATTTTTATTAGTTATATCATCTGAGTACCTAATTATTTGTACTATATTACTTAATATCTAAAGATTTGAAAAATTATATCGAATTGTTATGAATTTTTTGGATATCACAATATAGATATTTAATTTTTACAATACAATACAAGACTTGTATTTAAAAATTCTCTACATTTTAATAAAATTTCAGAGATTTTTCGACCCATGGATTGAACCGGATGATGTACATCCTTAGTACTAATGTATACAAATTATTTATTTATTTATATAGATTAAGTGTATTTATTTATAAATCTAATTAATGAAATATGTATACTTATATAAAAGTACGGTTATAGAGAAATTTTTCTGGACTATAATTTATGAACAAAATAAATTATGATATCTAATAAATTATCAACTATTAACAAATTTTGATATCAAATTAATTATTAAGTCTATTTATAAATAGATTAAAATATAAATTGAATGAGGGGTATAAGTTGAGTCTGGATAAGAATGATTCCACCAACGCATATTGCGTTTTAGCATCTTTGACCTCTCAAATTAATTTCATTCTTCAACGGCATTTTTCAGTACAAGTTTGTCAAATACCTTTTTTATTTAATGTTCACATTTGAGTTTTTTAATTATCAACTATTTCTATAAATATTTTCACTTTTCTGTAGCATTAAAATTATGAGATTATAAGTTTAAATTTAACTTTAAATTGCATAATAAGAGTATTTTGATTATATATTTGTCACAAATTTAAAGGAAGAATTTTAACATTAATGAATTAATTTACCCTAATAATTTATCATCACTCCAACTTTTATTTTCAATTTATTTTGTGTGACTATATATTACTACCACTTTTTACTGTTTTTGGTCATCCCACTTTCTCTTATTTCTCGTCTATGCTCTGAGATCCTATTCTTATCTCCAGTCTTCTTTTTTATATATAAATATTTATAATTTATAAAATAACAAAAACCTGCGATACCCCATGAATCATGATGGGTATTTGTACATGAATTTTTTAAAGATTTCCCATTAATTAATTACTCAGGATATGGAATAAATTTTCACTAAAATTGTTGACCACATCTCAGACTAAGCAACAAATATTGGGTAGATATTCAATTGGGACAAAATTTATATACAAACATTTTGTAAAAGTTGAATATTAAATCTATAATCTCTCATATTTAACATGATTATTTTATAAAAGATATACTCGCATATTAAATATATTATCAATACATATTATTTTAATTTTTTGAAATCCTAAGGAAACTTAGATTACTCAATTAATTAACACAATAAACGGATTAAATAATTCAGAAAGAAAGGATAAGAAAACTTTGAAGTTTGTCTTCTATCTAAAAACCTATTAAACCAACTTTAATGAAGCAAAAGAAGACTCTTATCTTTATTAGTCTAAAGTTTAAGCGTATTTTAATCCATAGTGCACCCTCAAATACGTTAGAAAAAAAAAAAAAAAGATAGTCCAATGAGAGATGAAAATGAAATAGAGAAGAACGAAGAACTTAAGGGCTTAGCTTAATCATATTACATCACGCTAATGATGTCATATCTCTTATGTCAGTATCTTTTATGACATGAATGTATGCATGTGGACCCAATTAAAAAAATAATAATCTTTCTACTATTATTTCAAATATATATTCAGACTTTTCTAGCACAAATGGTTTTGATTTCTAACGAATTTTTCTATTGGGAGTTGATAAGGACTGTTTTTTAATATTCACCGTAGTGAGAAGATAGAAAATTTCAAGGACAATTTTTTTTTTCTTATTTTAATTTTTAAAAATTTCAATCTCTTTACTAATCAATCAGTTAATAAAGACAGTTTTAGTATTATTCTTTTCTATAAATCAAAAAAATATATTTATTTGTACATCCAACTATTTATATATTAACTTAGTACTCTATAAATACAAAATTGATAATATTTTTTGATACAATAAATTAAAAATGTAAAAAATTAATTTTTATTTTATAAATAAATTACTTTTTTTCTTTTTTGACCAAATTACTTTTTTTTTCTTTTAAGAGAGTGATTTTATTAGCTCGATCGGACATAAAGATAGACACGAAAAAAGAATAGATATTAATCAAAAGTCAAGACCCATTAAAATTAAATTACGTTCCACTCGCTCTCTAAAACAAGAGAAAGCGACCATTAGTTTTTGCGGTCATCTTCTTCAAATAAAATCATAATAAAGAAGTCGGGAAACAGCTGCCTGCGTGAGAAACACGGCCTCAGAATATTCATAATTCTTCTTCTATATATAACGACTTCCCCTTCTCATATTGCTTTTTCTAACAACACTCTCCTTATCATTCTTCAACCTCTTAAAATTATTCCATTATCATGGCTACTCATTATTTCTCTTACAAACAGCAGGTACACTTTCTCCCTTCTTACTTCTTTCTTACATAAAATAGGTATGTATGTTTCTGGTCATTACGGTAATTTGCTAACGTTATGTGCATATATATATATATATATATATATATATATATATATTAAGGTGGAAAAACTCCAAGATGAGTTGGAGAAAACAAGAAAAGAAAATGAAACCCTTAAGTTTATGGTTGAAGTTATGAGCAAACAATTCAGCCTTCTTGAAGCAAATGTTCAAGAAAAGAAGGAACAAGAATACCAAGCATATGATCACACCAACAAGAGGCCAAGAATTCAGATTCCTATTACCAAGCCTTCACAAATCTTTGTCAGAACTGACCCAAAAGACAAGAGCCTTGTAAGTTTTTTTCCCCTTTTTTTTCCATATTTACTTCAGATTTTTGTTTTCTTGTAGATTTATGATGATCGATCAGTACTTAATTAAATAAATGTGAATTTCAGATTGTGAGAGATGGATATCAATGGAGGAAGTATGGCCAGAAGGTTACTAAAGATAATCCTTCACCTAGAGCTTACTTCAGGTGTTCCATGGCTCCTGGCTGCCCAGTCAAAAAGAAGGTATATATACTGGGCTCAAGATGCAATCCAAACTTTTTTGCCATGATTAATTTGTTTTGAAATCCAAGAAATCCAACTGTTTTTTTTTTTTGGTTGGATTTAATTAGGTTCAAAGATGTGCAGAGGACAAGACAATAGTGGTTGCAACTTATGAAGGGGAACACAACCATGAACCCAACAGTGGTTCACCAGTAGGACAGTCTTTATACTCGCCAGATAGCTCATCAAGATGTTCATTAACAACTAGTAGTACTTCCTATCCTGTCGTTGCTGATTCTTTTCAACCAGCTGCTGCTGTTGCCCTTGATCTTACTCTTTCAAGTTCCACTCAACACAAGCAAAACCCTTATCCAATTTTTGTGGAAGACTATGATCAGACCAAAAGCTCTAATTCTAAGGTTGAAGAGTGCGTGGCTTCACTCACCAAAGATCCCAATTTCACTGTTGCTTTGGCTTCGGCTGTTGCTCGTTCCATCACTGTCCAACTACCTTCCCCAAGATTGCTGTGATCGTGAGATTTTTAAAAAATTAAATTTTCTGATAGATGCTCAGCCCTAGCTATGGAATTTCTCTTCACTGGAATTTATAAATGAAATTTTAGTTTAAATGTAAAGGAATTTGATAATATGATGAATTAGCTTCTGATTAGTTATTGTCCTCCTCCTAGCCGTCTTTGATGATGCATGAAACTTTTGCTTACGATTATACTGTGTATGTGCCATTAGTTCATTCTTCCAAAAACAATAGAATTAGTAAATAACTCAAAATGCCGAAGGAAAAAGAAAAAGAAAAACTCAGTGCACATAAATCATTAATAAAGTTCGGCTGGATTGTTTGTTGTTGATTCATAAATTTCGTATTTTTTTCCTAACACTCAAGCAATTATTTTCTCTTATGATTAAACTTGATAATCTCATCTTTTGCTCGTTCATCTCTATCATGATTAATTAATATCCGAACTCAAGTTCCCAAACTCTCTAGTAGATGTACTTTTTGAACTCAAAATCTCTTGATCACTAAAGGTTCATGGATATGTGAGTTGTAGGATTATCAATTTGCCAGATCACATTCACCAGCAAAAATAGTCTTATTTACTATGAATGAACGTATTATATGAAGACGTTATACTATTTTGTTTGCTTGTATAGATATCAGACTACATTGAGACATTTACATCACTACAATTTGAATATACAGAACAAGTAATATAACCCTTTTAACCTAAAATAGACCTGCTATATGTATAAATTATGAAACACAAGGTATATAACAAGATTATTTTTACAACAAAATTCTCGAAATTCTTGTGAGTGGCTCGTCAGAAAGCCTTCACTGCACCACCATTTCTGCTCCAGAAGCAATAGAAATTTGTTAATCAATGTCAGTTCACTCCACTACAGCTGCAATCTAACAGAAGAGGCATAAGTAGGCTTACTGCATAAGATTAGCATTTCTCCTTGCCATGAGCATGTCCATTTTTTCCATTGCTTATTCTTGTTGCAAGGTAAAATGCTTGTTTTCATACAATTGCTGCTTTTAGGTTATGCTCAGGTCCTTCCCATGCGTGTCAATCATAAATATAACAATGTCTGTTTGCGTGAGAACTGCTTCTGTTTTAATCAGTAGACTGACACATATCAGACATGATCATTTGATACTCCCGCTCTTAATAGGAGTCTGCAACAACTTTTCAGACTCCTTTCTGGAAGCTTCCATCTTCAATTTTTCACTCTCTGCCATTTTCTTTTCGAGTTCAAGCTGCCTGCAATTTTCATTGTGTGCTCGAACAAACATCTTCGAGAAATTGAGCAGTGTAGATACAACTGCAAAATGAAAATACAGAGTTCATTTTATTAAACCCCAATATTTCAATTGTACGCTATTGAGCTCTACTCTTATTATTATTACAACGGACCTTTTTAATTCAGACAATAACTTTATATCTTCCAACTTTATTCTATTAAGCCCTTGAGAAGTGAAAATAAATCCTTAACAAAAATAAAAAGAATGAGAGCTTAAGAAAATAGAAGCAGAATATGAGAGGTCAATAGAATAAAGGCAGCAAGTTCGAAGGCTCCAAAAAAGGTTTTTTCAACGAAAAGAAAAACTATAGAGACGAAGAACATCATATTTTGGCTTGTTCTTTTTTGCAGAAAATGTCATCAAGCAATGTGCTAGTAGCAACTTAGCATGTCAAACTCCCCTACAAGGTCAAAATTCATTTTCCCAAAGAACCATAAAATACTTTGTGAAAATTTAGAGATGGAGATTCTCGGAGGATCAAAAGTAACATAAAAGTGGTTCAATCAAAAATAAGAAGTCAAGGGATGATGGTGTATGAATGCATAATGAATAAATTCATTTAGTTTTTCTTCCAGATTTTTACAGCTATTGTATCATCCACAATCGAGATCTCAAAATTGTGAAGTACCTTGCTCAAACGGGCAACGAACAGGATCCTCTCCAAAATAAAGGGCTAATGCGTCTGCATTTCTACCCTGGAAACATTCAAATCCAGAAATATGTCTAATGATGAGTGCATTTTAGGTTGAAAAGATGAGGTGGATGGAGGAGGAAAAGGTCATACATACCACAGTGGTATAAAGCAATGCCAAGGACCTTACTTCACTTTCAGCAGAACCAAGGAACGAATTTAGCCTCTAAAAATTTCCACGAGAATGAAAGTTCAATTATAATGTTATTTTGTTAACTGAAAAGATTTGCAAACATTCACAAAAGTAGCTATGGTCCAAGACACATTTAAAAAAAAGAAGAAGAAGAATTCAAACAAATGTGCGTTGAAGTACTAATGAACCTAAGTGCTAATATATGACTCACGCCTTCAGGCTTCAACCAAAAGCCCATTGGGTTTAGCATGCTACCATGCACAAATCCACATTTATCTCACATTATAGTTTGACACATAAGAATGGAAGTATCAGAATTCAAATGAATTCACAGAAGCAGGACAAAGGAGGCTCAAATATGAAATTAAAGAACGTTCTACTGCTAGATGTTAGGCATTTAAATTAACAAGATGTGTTTTCTGTCAAACAAGATGTATCATGCTTGCCTGATGTCAGATCAGTAAATAATCTAGCCTACAAGGAGTCTTGGTATTCAAGAATGCAAATATTAATCTGCTATCATATAAACTAAAACAAATGAAAGAAATCAGATTATCGTGGCCTTCAAGCAACAATTCCTTTAAGGAGTTCCTGAAAACATCATCTGGGAAAACTTAGCTACACATGAACAGACATTGGCCGGTATATGCAGGACTTACAGGGCGAAAAATTTCGGACACTTGACCATCATTCTCTGAGGCAGTCAATTCCTGCATAACTTTCTCCAGTCCTTTACTGATGGCTTGCATTTCTTCCGCCAAATATTTCAATTGTATCTATATACAAATTAAAGCATTTAAGAAAGCATTGATAACTATAACAGGCATTAATAATTTTCACAAAATACACATGAAGAAGAAGAAGAAGAAGAAGAAGAAGAAGCAGAAGAAGAGCACTTTAGTTGCAGCCTCCAGACTTTTCAGGTCCTGTGGAAAATCCAGCAGTTCTGGAAGCTTTTCAGCAAGTACCTACAACAAAAAAAACCATTAAATAACAGAATGATAAATATCTGCTAATGGAAAGAAAGTTCAAGTTTCTATCACATCCTCAATGATTCAATGGAAACAATGTGAAAATGAAACCATTCAACAGTGTGGATCTGGTTATCCTTATATTAGTTTTCCTGTTTGTTTCATCATTGTCTCTCTAGTGTTCAATATACAAAAAAAAAAAAGAACGTCTACTAGAATTACTGATTGCACCAGCATCTTTCAGCAATCAACGTCAAGCAGATATATATCTTTGGAGAATTTAGCATAGAAGCATTTGAATCAGAAACTGCACTTCCAGGTGGCCTAAAACAACAAGTTTTAACATTCTACCTTACAGAGATAATGCATGAGGGTCATCTTGTTATTTTGAGCTCGTGTATCTGTGAGTTTGAGGAGGCTATCCAACCGAAATCCAATAGCAGAACCTAATACATATAATTATAAACAGGTAATCCAAGCAACCCAGAAGAAGAAATCAAAACTGGAAAAGATTCAGAGAAAAACTGGAAAGACATAATGAAGAGAATAACCCTATGAAATATTGAATTTAATCTCATCAAATAAGATGAAAAATTCAATGTCAAAGGGATAAAACAGTTTTAGAAAAACCTAGATTAGTTGGTTTGCATACAGGTTCAAGAACATGTTGTTGATACACAAAAGCCGGTGATATG
Organism: Triadica sebifera; assembly: GCA_023653625.1. Taxonomy (NCBI): domain Eukaryota; kingdom Viridiplantae; phylum Streptophyta; class Magnoliopsida; order Malpighiales; family Euphorbiaceae; genus Triadica; species Triadica sebifera. Next base: position 27,914,674 of record CM042909.1, read on the forward strand.
AGCACTTACTAAAGCACAGCCTAAAATATTGAAGCATAATAATTACTTAAGTCTGCCTGCCATCAGGAGGTTGAGAAACTGAGAGTTGGTTGGTTGACATGCATTGCAACCTCACAAGTTAATAAACAAAGACTGGTCACAGTTTGAAGAACAAGCCTAAGGATCAACCTCGATCAGAACTTGGTCATGTTTGGGGCATAAGAAGCTTTTATTGCAAGAGGTTAGCATCTTTAAAAAAAATGGGAAATTTACTTTTCACAGAAAATTTTGGATCTTATGGTGAAAGGTTTAAGATTCTTTTGGAAAAAAGTTTCAGGAGTTAAAATAAAAATTGGCATTATATATTTGGGACGCAAGTAAATCCATGGTGAATCAAAAGCACAGAAGAAAAATCAGTAAAGTCTATACAAAAAAAGAACCTGGAAATAAGATTAATGGCAGTCTTTAACTAGGCATACAAGTTTATTTGTTAAGAGTTTCCTAATTAAGAATCTGTCATGCAAAGCATACTGTATGTCAAATCTCATTTTTTTATGATTATTATAACTAAATTATAACCAATGAAGATGCAACTTACCCCTCGCAGTTCCATGGTTCAGAGCATTACCCAGGGAAAGAATCGTTTGCATTATTTTTTTCAATTTGATTGAGCTCCTGATCTGATGAACACATTATTGAAGATGGTGTAATTGCTGAAAAGTATGAAAAATCCTTCACAGAAAGAAACTAGACAGTAACAAAGAAGAGGACTTGCCTCCTCAGCAGCAGAATTTACAACATTCAAATTACTTCTGAGGTCAGAAACCTGAAGTAGGTAGAGGAACAAGGAAAATTAATAACAGTCGACAAGTAAAACAGCAGAACATCATCATGAATAAGTAGATTATCAACTGACCTGTGTATGAAATTGCATTTTGAATGAAAAAACTCTTAGCTTTGACTCTACACGAGGCACCTTAATCAATTCTAAGAAGAACTGCCATGAAGCATGAGGGATTAATTGAAAAAGTAATTCAAAAACAAAATAACAAAGAGAAGAAGATATGTATTTGACATGGATATTTCAGACCATGATGGCGACTCAAGACAATTGATAGAATACAGGCTTCAATTGCTAGGATTTCTCTGAACATGTGCAGCCAACATTACATAAAGAAATTAGCATATGAAAAAGATTGCCCCACAAACCTGTTCACACTTCCCTAAGTTTTCCTTATCTCCATTATAACTCTGAACAACAAAATAAAAAAAAAAAATTAAAAATTATCTATCTATTACTCATTAGATGCAGAAGATAATAAATTTGTGCTCTATGGCCAACTAGAAATAGCATCACTCATCACAAGATATTAAAACTCTTACCACATTAATGGACTGGTGAAATATTCTACATCTTAGATAAAATATATATATATAATTGGAGAACATTCGCAATACCTTGAGCAACTCTGTCTCTTCTTTTGTTGGACAGAACTTAATAAGATTCTCAACCTGGTCAACATCTAGAGCTGAATCGTCCAAGGCAAGGACTGAACTCTGCAACATTGGTAGCAAAGCAAACATTTTTACCAACCAAAAAATGTTTAAATGGATCTCTAAACCAGATCAATACTACAGTATTTCAAACACTTCAAAGACTAACTCTAAAAGAAAAAGGAGAGAAGGGGAAGACAAATCAAGGACTAGTCAAAATTTACAATAACTAACATATCCTAGGATTGGAAGGAGAAAATAGAAGTAACCTTTTAAGCATAATAATATTTTCCACAATTTTAAAATTGTTAGGGCCACGAATTTCACTTAATGCAAAAGATTCAAAAAGTTAAATGGAAGCTACAGTACTACCAATTTAGGTTCTTGAAATAAGCTTAACATTTTTTTAACACTGGATACATAGTACAATTAGCCTGCTTTCATTTATTATTAAATTGGTTTCAAGAATAGTAATGCTTTAGAATGTTTATAAAATTCAAAGAAAATTGCAAATCATCATTTGGTAAATTACTAGATTTCAAATGATTAACATTCAACTCATAATGCCTGATATATATGGAGTTCCCATATAAAATGTATGGGAAGGCAAAAAAAAAATACATGCAATAACAGAGAATATTTAGCCCGAGATATATTTAAAAAAAATTATCAAAACCATCATGAAACCACCTACCTAAACATTTAGCAAATCTTGTGTACATCTACTGAAACTCCATGCATAAAATAATTATGATATCTTGTCTAACATAGTGAAATAGGGCCACAATCTGAATTTGTTCAACCTCAAATTCAAATAAAATAATTTCACAAGTATTTACATGAAACAAATTTAAATAAGATTCAGCATACCATTAACTCAGACAGAGGAATTTTAACCTTTGACAGCATGATCTCACAATTATATGCCCGTCTAAGCTCAATCTGCAGAATCAGTAAATACCTCATGAAAAAGGAAATAAATATGTGTGAAGAATAATATAGAATTTGTGATACTACATAAAACCAAAAGGGATTGACACTTTGGTAGAAAAGTTCCGTCCAGATATACGAGGTTTAAATTTAGGATTGATTATGGAAATTAAGGCAAAGAATATAATTGATGATACACCCCTTTCTATCATAAATAGACTGATTACCATTTGAACTTTATCAGATTTAACTCCCAAGGTGAGGCGATTTGATTTTCCCCCAGTGCTTCCAGGACCAGTATTTGGAGCAGCTGCTGAGAAAATACTCTCTAGTTCTAACAGGTCAAATTCAGGAGGCCTACAAACAGAGAAGGCATAAGAGTAAAAATGAGATAGGAATGTCTAAAGAGTAACATTAACTGGAATAAAATTTCTTTAGCAAACAGGGTAACAATACAATGATCCTTACTTGGAAGATTCATCAGATTTCTGTGCCTCAGCCCATAGACTTCCTTGCATGGCTCTAGTTAATTTTAACCAGTGATAGGGCTTCAAGTTGGCCCTTCTAGGCTGAGCTTGATTCCTTGGACTTGAACGTAATAAGCCACGCCCCTTTGCACTAAATGGAGAACCAGAAGGTGGTCCAGGAACTGGAGGCACATTTCCATTGCCAACTCCAGATTGAGATGGTATTGAGGCACCACAGTGTTTTGACAAACCTTTGGCAAAAGGAGCAGGAGGTGGTGGGACAGGAGGAATATGTGTGGAATTATTCAATAAGGAATCCTTTTGAGCTGAACTAGGAAGCGGGAGTGGTGTTTGCACTGAAGCAACACTAGCAGAGCCTAGTTCAGACATTGAACAAGGAGGAGGAGGTGGTGGTGGAGGAGGTCCAGAAATAACTGAAGAAGACGCTGGTGAAGGGACATTTGAACTGGAGTTTGCAATAGTGGAGGATGGAGGAGGGGAAGGGAGGGTAGAGGATGAATTCTGGATGGCAAGAGAAGAAGATGACCGTGGAGGAGAAGAGAGTGGAAGTGGGCAAGCAGGATTAGTCAATGAATGATTTCTATCTGAAGATATCTCAGGATAATATGTAGAAGAAGAATTTGTTGATTTTGAAATTGGTTGAGGAGGAGGATCAGTAGCAGAACTTTTATCTGAAATTATAGGAGCCTTATTGGAACATTCCAATAAGATAGAAGATGATTCCGGTGACGACGGACTTAAAGTAGACAAATGACTGATCTGAATAGGTCTATTTACATTTGTAATGGTAGATGAAGTTGCTGAGGATGATAATGCCATTGGACTTATGGCTTCCCCATCATTTGATGCCACATGATCATGCAATAAAGCTGAAATGCCAATGGTTGAAGGTGTGCTATGATATGGAGAGGACCATGAAATGTTGGAAACTCGTGGGGAAATGTTCTTTGATTGAGCTGGTAGTTGAAGAGTGACCTTTATATCTTGGGAATCAACCTTCTTTCGAATGGAATTTACATCCGGAGATGGTGTACAAGAGGCCATAGATTGGGAACCAACCACTTGTTGCAGTGGCTCAACCTTCTCGCTAGTTGAATTTGAATCTGGAGATGATCCCATCGAGAGAATAGATTGTTGAGGAGTCGCTAGCTCCAGCTTCTCATCCTTCTCCCTAATTGAATTTGCATCTGGAGATGGTTTAACAGATGGCATATAGTGTTCCCCCCGAGTAAGGGACCTGGGACTCCTGCTTGTGTGTTCTGATTCCTTTGTTTTTGATCTATCTTGAACTTTTTCAAGTGGAGACTCTGGCACCCTGCCTATTTCTGCCCTTCTAGGAGAAACAATTTCCAAATTTTGTTTGAGTGTGGTAATATGCTGGAGCATATTTATCGCTGCATCAGAATTTGTATTTATCCAGTCCACATTGCTGAATATCTCTTGAACTTTAGAAAATGCTTCCTCAGGAAGCCCGCCTTTCTCTTCCAAACCGAGCAAATCAACAGTAGCAAGACTCGAAGTAGAATTCATCTCTGAAAAAAGAGCCTTCATCCATAGACAAACAATTAGTTGGCTTTGAACAGATCAAATCTGCTATAGCATTGAACATATTCAAGAAGCAGAAAGATAAATGGATACCTCTGCTCTGAAGTCTTTCGGAAATTGGTCTTTAACATTCCATAAAGTATCAATCTCGTCACGGTTAAGCATCAAGATATTTGATCTTATGAAGGCTGTATTGAACATGACACGGAACATCATCTGTTCCCTTTCCAAATCACTTTCCACATTAATACATTCCATCACAACATCGCCTTGAATATGACAGTGGATGTCTATTTTAATCAAGTCACAAACTGCCTACAGCAAGAAATGAAAAGCTTCAAAATACATATATCAAACGTCGGGGAAATTAATATGCAGTTTTAAAGCTGCAGAATGAGAATGAGGAAAAAAAAAGAAGAATCTCACAAAAAACTCAGATTATAGTATATGAGAAGTTAAGTATCACAGCATAGGAGTTCCTGCTAGAAGAAGATATAGATACATTTTGAAAAACAAAAATTATGATGCTCCTTGCATGGTATAGCAGGGTCAAAAAATTCAATATTGTAAACAACACAATATACACACCACAGCGAGTTTCATTCTATTCCGGATCTTTAATATGATTTTGAATGACCCTATTTCGGGGTGACTGCCATTTTAACTAAGCCACTTATGACATCCCTGTTCAGGAATGCACAAATGAAGTATACTTTGATTGAAGTTGAACTGTAATCTTCAGCTTATTTATCATATAACAATTACTAGGAGGACATATCACAGGCTTGGCTATTCTGCCCAAGGAAAAGGATATGGCCAAAAATGAAATATGGTCATGTTCCACCCTTGAAGGTAAATATGGTTATAAAGTAAATCTAGAAGCAAATATATAGCCTGAATAACATCACATTAAATTATAAAGGTAGAATTCCACAAAGTGCAGTTCATGCACTCTTCAGGAGGTATGAACAGCCCAACATCCAAAATTGTTGGAATCAAATGCCATACGGATCACCAGTATAATATGATTAAAGGAGAACACAACTTTGTTAACAAATATCATGCTTATGAAAAGGAAGTATCAGTACTTACTGAAAAGATAAATCAGACAAAGTAGAGTGAATACATGCAACTACTACTTAAAAATTAAATTCTATCGTATTGCCTTTAGTATGACAATCATTTGAAGGGAATATCGATACAAATTTAAGAAGGTCTTGTCACCCAACAAGCAAAAAGTCCAAATCTGAATCAAAGATAAAGCAATTTTGTACCTATACTTAATAAAATTTAAGTTACCTCTTTGTAATGCCTAACAAATCTGCTCCTTTTTGGTGTTGAGAAAAGAACTTTGGGAGCCCGATCAGCAACCATCAGAGGGTCCTGACCATAAATCCTAAATATTGGACGGCAACCCCCCTCTGGATCCATATTGGGGATCGCTCTAAGAATAACACAGTCCAATGTAAGAGCCCTGTCTTGTGGAGGCCATTGTGAGCCAACATTCCTTCTGGATATGTACTGCAGGTACCTCAGTTGAGAAGGCACTGGATTGAGGGGTGACATCAACTGCAAAAGTTCTCGAGGTGCTTGCTTGTAAATCATGTCCAGAGTTTTCTGCTCACCAGTAAAAAATTTTCTATATATCAAGAGTGCAGCAAGCATGAAAGCCAAAACTGGCCAACCACCTCGTTCGCAATGCATTAAGAGCACATTTTTTTGCATGAGTGCCAGCCAGTTTTCACTTGATCTGAGAAAGTGGTGGATCATCTCCATTGTAAGCAATGGGCAACCTTCATAGTGACGAGGATAGTCCATTACAGTCATATCATAATCACACAATATGCTCTCAATCTGGCTTTGTTTCTGTCCCTCTCGGAAGTTAAACACCATGAATGAAGAATCTGGGAAATATTCATGTAGTTGTCTCACTACGCCTTCTATGTAGACTTTATACTTATCATCCTCCAAAATGTCCGTTGTAAAGCAGCAATCAAAGACTGAATAACCAAATGAAATAATAAGTGTTTACGATTGCTACATGAAAGTATGGACAGAAAAGTATTAGCATCATTAGTTAAAAAACAAAATTCCAACGCCCCAGCCACCCACCTAAAAAAGCCAAAAGGATTTTCAAACTTTTACAGATTCTAATCAAATAAAATGTGTACATTTTGTGATTCCATGATCCTTAGACCATTATATGGTGATAAAAATTGTGCAGCGAAACCACTAAAATGCAGAAGTTGCGAAGATTACTAAAAAATGATGTTGTTCCACAGAATTATTATAGCTGATTGAATTTTGAATTGCAACCATTCCAAATGTAATACAATCCAATAGCTGGAGATTACAATATCAACAAGGAAAACTGTTTTCTGGGTAGAGTCTGAGCTAAATCCATTTGCTCACTAAAACTTTTGATATAAGTTTAAGAAAGATATGCATTTACATTAAGCCTATGAGTTCCATTTCTAGAATTCCAAACAAATGGCATTGAGATTTTCTTATGCATATGGTATGTGTTTACCAAATGCTAATACTTTTTACCTCAAAAGCTAAAAACATCTATTCACAAAAGTATTTTTAAAGGTAGAGATGCTAATTACACCATTCAAAATCACCCGTCTAAGAAAAAGCAAGCAAATTCAGAACTCAACAAAGAAAATTAAGCAAAAAGTTTATTTGAAAGGATAAAAATCAAATAAAAGAACAAAGCTTGGCCAAACCCTCTAATCTTCAACCCTAAAGTAACCAATTTTACAAGAAAAAAGCTTACCATAAACCCTCTCAGAGATTTCCAAAAGCCCGTCGGGTGGCTTACGGTAGAAGAACTTCCTAAACAGAGCCATCCGTGTTTTGTAGTAAATCCGAAAGAATCAATCACCCAAAAGGAAGAATACCTAGAAACGCACAAATTGAACCCACATTGCACATCCTCAAAATCAGACTCATACACCCAAATCACAGAATCCTCAATGATGCGATGTAGAGAAGAGTGCACATTATTGAAGAAACCCAGAAAAGAGGCATGGATTAAGCTGGGTCTTTAAGGTACCAGCTTTGCGGGTATTGTCATTATCTTGATATTCACACTTTGTACATTGGTGTTGGTGATATCATCGGAAAAAACTTAGCTTTCAATCAACAGAGGTTGATAGGCACAGAGAGAGACAGAAGTAGGAACGTACCCATGTATTTTTTTTTCTTTTTTTAAACAAGAATGAAAGAGAGAGACGGAGATTTGGTGTTGCTGACTTGGTGGAGGTTGTTAAGGGATCCTGGGATCTGGGGTTTGTCTCAAGCCCTCTCTCTCTCTCTCTCTCTCTCTCTCTATCTGTGATTTTATGAATAAAGAATCAAATATCTCGTTTTCGTTATTGTTATTGTTTTGTTTGTGTCTGGATGAATTTGCATCTGTTAGAAGTTAATATGGTTATGATGTGCCTAACTGCCTATGTAGTTTTTAATCTTTTCTGTCAAGCTGTGACTTAAAAAAAAGATGATTAGATAGATAGATTTAGACTAATTAATCTTTGTACTTGGTCACTCTCACGTGTGCGTCCTCCCATGGAGAATGTTGGCTAATGAATAAAAGACTTTTAACTAATTCCAAAAGGGTATTTCGGTCACTAAAAGCTATTTGGAAACTGACCCATCATCATGTATTGCACAAAAACTCGTTCAACAATCTCAATTTTCATATGTGACAATTGATAATAATATATATTGGCTTTTTATTTATGTAGATAATAAATTTATGAGTTAATTAAATTTGATTTTATAATTTATTCGTTCAACTCATAGTTTAAGAATTAATGAGTTTTTTTATTAAAAAATTTCATTATTCTTATTACCGCAATTCTACTCATTTTTATGTGTAATCTTTATAAATGATATCCCAAATTATTATTATTTTTTCCCACAAAATGAATTTCATTAAGTAAAATGGTTTAAGGTAAAATTTGTTAATAATCTCATTGATAATTTAATTATAATTAATAATATATTAGTTGATACAACTTATTAAAGTATTTCGAACTGAAAATAAAATTGAAAGACGTAAAATCATATAAAATAATATATTTATATTAATTAAAAATATATATATAATATATTAAATATTTCAATTCAAAATAATAAAACATATTACTTTATCATTTAATATTCAATTATTATATATATATATATATAACTAATATAGTTAGATTAAATGGTATAACTTGTCATTTAATTCAAAAATATAACAAAAAATAAAAATTATAATTTACTAGCTTAGAAGTTGAATGTTACTTATACTATATTTTATTTGAGAAAATTATAATTTATTTTTTTTAAATAGTATACTTTATTATACAAATATTATGTGTCAAATTATATTTATGAACAAACTAAATTATAATTTAATTTTGTGTTATCAAACAATTCCTTATAATCGACTCAATGACGGAATACAAAAGAAAAATCAGAAAAATGCAATCCAACATTAATATACAGTTGTTGAACGTTGATGGGGGGAAGTTCATTATGGTAGCCAATCCAACGGTGATAGTCAGAATTAGACCTGCTGGGTCGGGTTTGGCTCATGTCGGGCTTAATTGGATTCAGATCCAATCATTCAAATGTATTTCTCACATGGTTTAATTTCGTCCAAATTCGAACGAGTTCATATATATATATATATATAGATAATTTATATTAAGTTATATTATAAAAAGCTCATTTCTATTGTTCTAATTATCTATTTTTCTGAACAAAAATTTTGTATTTCCCCCATATTTACATAACATTTACAATATTCAATTCAATAATAATGTTTTATACTAATTAGAATAAAAGTCATGAAATAAATATTGCAAGCTACATTAAGGCTAAGGCTTCAATATAATAATTGATTGAAGAAATATAATCTAATAATTATTTTATATGAAAATAATTCAATATATTATAAAAAATATTTTTTTTATCGAAAAAATAACGAACTTAAATTCAAGTCAATACATTTAAATTATTCTTTCGAATTTAGACTCAATTTATATCTGGATTCATAATTTTGTCTAATATGAACAATGATATATATATATATATATATATATATATATATATATATTGTCATAATTTTGTGCAAATTTGATACTAATTTTTAGATAGGATATTCTATTAATTATCAAATGACTATTACATACATCATGGGATGGTTTGTTTTTGTCGAATTAAAAAGTAATGATATATATATATATATATATTGTGTGTGATTTTATGGTGTGGTTTGCATTGCAATCTCTTGGAAAATCCACTTTATGATCCACTAGGCCTCTTTATTCTATGATTTAGGTTATTAAAAAGTAAGTGGCAATGTAATTCAAACTCGGCCTTCATGCCTCATAATGTAACAATATACTCGTTTCATAATTTAACAATATGCCCCTTTTATTTCATAAAATAAAATATACCTTTGTTTTTTTTTTGCCTTATGCCCTTAAATTATAATTTTTTTTAAAATACAATGTATTCTTATATAAGGTGTTTTTTTAATCATTAAATATGAACAACTATTAATTTCACAATTTATAATATAAGAATATATTATAAATATTAGAATTTAATGAGTGTACACAAATGAGTTTGATAATTGTAAATTCACAATTATTTCAAAATAACTTAAATTAACGTGAAATTAATTGCATTATTTTTTATCCCTTAAACCCCTGATATGAAATTTTCTTTAACAATATTCTTCAAGTGCAAATAGTTTTAACCTAATTGTCACTTGTTTGATTCACAATTTTTATCTGCATGAACTTTCTTATTTATTGAGTCACAAACTTACTTAATATTTGATATGAGTCTTTCAAAGTTTTGGATCTCAACTTTTATCTACAAAGTCCACAGTTACGTGACAATTAATCTTTTTCATAACTTTGATAATATATTAAAATTAGATGAATTTAAACAATTAAACTTGACAATTATAGATTTATTATTATTTTTGAAATGATTTAAATCAATTTAAAATTAATTGTATCTTAATTATAAATTATTTTTTCTAGTTCTTAAACTTTTAATGTGAATTTTCTTGAATATAATTTCCCCTTAAGTATAATTGGCTTTTACTTAATTGTCACATGCTTAATTTACTATTTTTATTTATCTGCATTTTTTTTGAGTTATAAACTCACTCAATTTTTTATGTAGGACTTTTAACTTTTTTGACCTCATATTGTACATATAGAATTCACGGTTATGTGATATCATATTATAATTTGATGGGTCTAGACAATAAAAATTGATAATTGTGTATTTATCGTTGTTTCAAAATATTTTAAACTAATTTAAATTTAATTATACTACAATTATAATACATTAGAAAAAATAAAAATGTATAGTTTTGACTAAATTAATTAAATTTAACTGCATTGTAATTAGGGTCCATCATCCATGTAATGATTGCGTTAGGCATTTGCATTGGGATGATTCTAAGCTAAAAATTGAGCGGATGTGTGAGGCTGAAGAGACCCATTCCTATTCGATTTGGACATATCATTTCTTTTTATTATTCTTTACTGTGATACTCTATCAAAATCACTCAATAGAAGAAGTTATATAGGAGAGTGAAAAAATAATGAGCAATCAATACTCTCAGTTGCTCAATTCAAGCTAGTCAGATAAAATTTAAAGTATAAAAATTTTTTTAGGAGGTAAAAATTTATTATATCTGCTAATTTAGATAATGATCGACATTTGTGTTTCGAAATTCAAACTAATCGAAAATTGTATGCACCCGATCAAATTGTGTCAATGATATAAAAGTATAAATTTTGACTTAATTAAAGTGAAAAATAAAAATACAAACATTAATTGTTAATTAACTAAATTAGAAAAATGTAAACTTTAATTCAAACCGAAATTAGATAAATTAAAATAGTCAATAGATAAAATATTTAGTAAAAAAAATAATAGAATGTTTAATTGGTGAAAATTATTTAATTTGATGCCTGAATTAGCGAAAAAAATATTTGAGAGATTAAATTGAGAATAAATCAAAAGATTTAAGTTAAATTAAAGGAAAGAGAAAGAGATGATGATTAAAATAGGGATATGACCTAAAAAAACTTATATCGCCCGTGACACAATGCATGTCAAGCTTACCGCAAATCATTTAAATTTTTAATGCTAAATATAAAAGGTTAGAATGAACTCACTTTCTCCCATTCTTCAACAACTTTCTAAACACTTCCTTTTCATTTTCTTAAGCCTTCATTGTCAACACCTCCATTCTTCCAACCCGATCCCATACCAAACACCATTTTTCCATTTTTCTTCATGTTTCTAGTTAGAATTGGAGCGAAGGGAAAACCATATTATATGTCAAAGAGATAGAATTAGTGAGGCAGAAAGGAAGATTGAAAAGAAAGAAAATCTTGATAGTTTCGGGCATGGCTAATGTTTGAAGGGAATGAGAGATTTTTAGCAATCTAGTTGAAGGAAAGGGTGAATGAAGCAAAGAAACTGTGAAAAAGAAAAAAAAAAGAGAGGAGCTTTGTAGGTGTGAAAGGCAAAGTTGGAAGAATGAAAATTTTGAGTTTTTTTTTCATTTCAATTTTGATTTAATTAACTGATTTTTTTTAATTTTTTATAAATTATTTTTTTCAAAATTGATTATGAGAAAAAATTTATTTATCTGTTTTTCTCTAAAAATAGTCGGAATTACAAACGGAACCTATAACTCAAAATAATAAACAAAGGGGGTATTTTGCATTTTGAATTGCTAAGAAAATCCAAAAGTTACGCAGTTTCAAGCTGAAATGAGAAAAATACCTTTTAATGGAGCGACGTCCTTTTTCATAAATATTGAAATGTCACTGTAGCATCTACACTACTTCTATACTGCACTTTATTATATAATATAGATTATTTTGATACGATTTGATGTTTTTTTTTTCCATATGTGAATTTTCCTTTTATCTTGTTCTAGTTTTTCCGAATCGGTCTATTAAATTTTCGAACCAAATTATTAAAAGTTTATTTTGTGTATTTCATACTTAAAGTATTGATTTGATTAATAAATAAATTTCTATATTTAATCTAATTTAATATTTTCTTATTTATAGATTAATTAACTTTATTTGTGGGTGTAGCAAATTGGGTCGTCGAATATTATCGAGATATGTAAAAATAAATAAATAAAAATTGTTTGAATTGAAATTGAATATAATAGTTTGAATTTTATCAAAATAGTAAAATATTATTTAAGTTAAAGATAATATTTAAATCTCACGAGACGTGCCGTCGAATTTATTAATGCTGCCCTCCAACACCATATTATTATTCTCTTCTGTCCGGGATAGTGAGTCACTGAATTTATTATCAAGTTTAGATTATTTAAAAAAAAATTCCTTCAACATCAAGTTCCAGAAAATATTGATATTTTGAATTTGAATTTCTATAAAATTAAAAAAAAATTATATCTTAAGAATTAAAAATTCGAATACTAATAATAAAAAAATATTAATTAGGAGAATACTTGTTTAAATAAATTAAATTAAAAATACAAAATATATAATAAAAATTATTAAAGCATGTCACATTATATTGCTGGCTAGGAAATTTGGATTAGTTATTGCATAGTATAAGTCGGCAAAAATGGAATTGCAAAAGTTTTAAAGACTTTCCCCCTTTCCCTCCCAATTAGGGCCTCTCCAATCTGTCACTTCGTCATCGCATTTAATTTCCCCACTGTCTTCTCTACTTAAAATCGCAAATTCCCTAATGAATCCACTCTTTACTTCTAAATCCCTAAACACCGCCCCTCGCCAATCTCATTTCCCTTACGCATCTCTGATATCTTACTCGCCGGCGACGACGAGGACCACGACCACGTATTCGACGGCTATGCTTTGATGGATCGGTCCAGAGAGTGTCCCAGGAGGAGCATATACTGTTCCTCACCCCGTCGCATTCTGGCTCGGTGGTTTTCGGGGTTGCGACGGAGCAGGGTGAAGAGGGTCTCTGCGGAAAGTGTAAAGAGAGAGAAGGAGCAAAATATTGAAGATGATGAGAAAGGATTCGGTGAACAGTCAGTGCAGGCGAGTTGTTCGATGAATGGACTCAATAGTGGGGATTCGGGTAGTTCCGCGTCAAAGACTGTTCTTTTTGGTTTTGTATTTCTTAAACAAGTTTTATTAATTCGAAGATTGTGTTTACTCTATTTGATTCATATTTGTTCAAAAAATTTCCAGAAACAGTTACGAATTCGACCTCTTTCAATACGGGAATTGGATGTTGCCTTCTGTATCTAATTGCAGCAAGTATGAACGAACTTCATAAAATGATAGAGATGCGGATGCAAATGGAAACCCTTCTTGTAAATAACAGAGAGGAATTACTCAAGAAAGACGAGCTCAGGAGCCGGTCTGAACCAAATGATATATTGGCCTATTCCGCCATTGGTCACCAAGAAGCTCAAATTTTAGCCGAGTCATCAACAGTCACAGTTTGTGATCAGTCTTTCAAATGTGAAACTCCTGAAAGAGAAGAGTGTTTAGAAGAAGGAATGGATCGCCTTGGGGCTGAACTCGAAGCTGAGCTAGAACGTTTGCAGCTTCATTTGGATAGCGAGAAGGATCAACTATGTATAAAGGTGAGATGATTGGAATCAATACATTCAATTCTATTCTATGAACTAAAAATTAAGTGAACATGGACTCACAGTAAATGGGTTACAATTCGTTGCTCTCATGGCTAAGTTTTCCCATATGCATATACAGCTTGAAAATGAATTAAGTTAGATTTTTGAAGGATTTCCTCTTGCAGTTTTTTTGTGCTTGTAGAAAAACAATTGTGAACAATTTCATTGTTTGTCTAATAGTTGGTATTTTCCCTCATTCTCAATAGATTCCTAGAAACTTTAACAGCTAGGATTTACTTATTTCCTACTGTTTGCAAGATTTTATCAGTTCATTATTGGGCGATATTCTGTTGTATGTTTCCATTTACGTCTTCTGAATATTGTATGTTAAAATGGCAGGTGGCTGATGGGAACACTGCCTCCTCAAAAAACCAGGGTACGAGTTATGGAGAGGTAATTGACCCTCCACCTCAAGAGGCAGACTTTGATTGCGGAGTTCCTCCTGATGAATTGGAAAGAAGGTTGCATGAATTACTAGAGGCAAGACAGCAAGAGCAGATAAGAGAGCTAGAATGTGCTTTAGAATGTCTCAAGCAGAAGCTTCATGAGAAAGAAATGGAGGTTGCTTGGTGGAAAGATACAGCAAGATTCGTTACACAGCATGCTGCAGATCTTTCTCATTTCACTTCCTAGTTGATCAGAAAGTTTTCACTTGTCAAGGTGAGCATCAAATGTGTGACAATTTTTTGAGAGGTGAGATGTTTATCAAATCACCATGTACGCATGATGGCGATGTATTTATGACTGTAATTCGCATTCGATGATTAATTCTTTTGCCCTTGAATTGGGAAGTGCACGGTTTCTGATATATACTGCACGATATAAAAATGGGAAAGTTAATACACAGATTGACGACAAAAATGGGAAACATTATTTGCCATTTAAAGTGAAACTCCTGTTTTATGTACTGTTGTATTAGATATTCAAGTGATAACATTTAGGTTTTTTGTGCATGTACATTGTACAGTCATCTCATATATTAATTTATTGGTGACCAGTTTGGACATTTTATGAACTTTGGAGTGCTGTGATACCATCTGGTCAAGTAGTTCTCAAATGTATGTTCCAATTGTTAATTATCTTCTCAACTTCTTGTTACGAGTTCAATTTTATATGAAGCATCAATTGCCCAACAAACACAGAACAAGGTTTGTCAAGAATGCTATTTTATTTGGTGGATGCTTAGTTGAACCATATCTGGTTCTTTCATTTCACCATAAACAGATTTCAAGTTCCCTCTAGATGTACCCATGTTTTGCCCTAAAAAGTAGGCGAAAGATAAATGAAATGTTGCAATCTACATATTCTGGAAAGAGTATTTTCTATTGTTCTTCCCACTTCAAATTGGCATCATCAGGTGAACCCATTATTTTGAGTTCGAAAGGATCATTGCTATTCAATAAATCTGAGCAGATTCGTTTTAATTGCAAATTACTCTGATATTATTCCTGATTGAGCAGTGTTTTGGACTTGGACTCATTCAATAAACGTTTATGCAATATTTGTATGGGTATAGATAATTTCTTATTATTTAATTAATAGAAAACTTAAAAGGTTACAACCTTGAATCAATAATTCTTAGGCGATAGCATTTTGTGCTCTTGGTACGAAATTAACATGTAGTAGGAGCCTTGGAAAATTGTTAAAACCAGTTATCATTGATATTGAATGGAATAAACAAGTAAAGTAAATCTTTCAGGAAAAAAAAGTTAAATAATTACATCTGAATAATTAATAACAATAGCATAATAAATAACAATAGAATGTTATCACTACATGAAAAGATCTGTAAATTTTTTATCATATAACGTGTAGTATTTTTTTATTAAATTGGATTCATGAATTAAACTAATGACAAACTATTATATAAATTATATAATTATCAGACTTTCAAAAAGAATCCACCTGGTCAAGTGGATTACAAGTGTTTTTTTTTTGGAAAATCAAACATATTATGAGAAAAAAAAAAAGAAAAAAGAAGAACCAAGAAAGCAAAGATGAAGTTAATTCAAGCCAACAGGTCTTTCCAATATGCCCCACCTAAAATTCACAGACTCAGCTTTCAAAAACAAAATATTAGAAAAAAAAATCAGAACCACAATCCTAATGTGGGACAACAAATATTTGTTCCATATCATGGGTCCAATATCTGCTTAAATAATTGTCCTCGATCCCTCTTCTACAACCACTAATTTTATCATCAACCCTACAAGTAACCATCATGAAAACATTTTAGGTATACGCTGAAACTCACCAAGACATTCCATTTTCACTATGAAATAATATCTTATTATTCGTCCAAAAAATAGATTTAAATTTTTTTTATTTAATTGACTTTATTTTTTAATTTTTTATAACTATTTTTTTCAAATCTGTTTTTAGAAAAAATATCTATTTAAATGATTCTCTCCAAAAACAGTTTTTAAAACTCAAAAAATTTAAAAATAAAATTTTTTTCTACAAAAACGTTTTTGCCAAAATGCAATAATAAACATACTTTAAATCATCCCAACAAATATACTGGTGATCAAACATGAGTTTTATTGATTAGGTTTCATTACCCTACTTCAATAATTTCCTTGTAATTCATTATCATTTATGATGTTTACAATCACTTGTATATTTAAAATATATATTTATATATTTTCATATCCTATTTTATATTTGTGTAAAACAATTTCTTTTGGATGGTTTTCTAATTATAAATAGGGATGAATAAAAACAAAGCAAACCCACTAAGCCATCTTCCACGCAAGCAACACGTTCGTCGTGCAATCACGCTACGCCAATGCCAAAAAGAAATGCTCAAATGTGTACTAGAGACACGCTAGCGGCCATTGGAGCTCCCCCACCATTTCTCTGCTATCTTTCTCCAGTCATTTTCTTTTTTATGCCATTAACAGAACTTCAAGAAATCTGGAAGCGCCTTCAGTCTTCAGATACAGTTGCTGAAGAAAATTCTCTCCGAATTTCTCCACTTTCTGTTTGGTTTTGTCAGAAAATTCAACTCAACCAGATTGAAGAGAAGATACGGGGATTCGTAACAGGTTTGCTTCTTTAAAATATTCCAATTTTTTCTCCATTCACACTAACCGACTAACCGTCGATTTCTCTGCAAGTTTAGAACTTTTCTAGTCCATTCATTTTGTTTTTTAAATCTCAATATTAAGGAAAGTACAGCTCATTGATTTCTCCTCTTTCCATTTTCAGTTTACGAACTTTATTTTGTGGCTGTGGTCAATGTTTCATTTTTGGGTCCCTATTAAACCTCTAATATCTTTATTTGATCCTTTCTGTTATCTGCAACCACCATTATTAATACCCAGATGGTTCTTGCTTTTCTGCTTCCTTGAAAACTTTATTCTGAAATATGAATTTGTTATCGGTACTGATTTTTTTGTTAATATCTCTTAGTAGATATAATCCAGCAATGGCTGATGGAACTGATAATGCCTTTACCCTTGACTCCATAAGAGATTCTTTGGTTAGACAAGAGGACACTATCATTTTTAGTCTCATAGAGAGAGCAAGGTTTCCCAAAAATTCTCGACTGTATGATCAATCTTTGGGTTTGGTTCCTGAGTTTGATGGGTCTTTGATTCAATTCATTTTTAAGGAAACTGAGGCTATTCAATACAAGGTGAGTCCTTGGTTCAGTTTTGGTAGAATTGTTGTTTTGTTCCATTGTCATTAGCTGTTTTTTTTTTCCCTAATAAAATATTATTTATTTTTGTTTTAGTTGAATTTTGTATAGTAATCATTCAACAAATTACAGAAAATCAGTTAAAGTTTTAATAAATTATAGATAAAAATAAACTTTTAAAAAACTAACAGTTTAATCCCATATTATTTTAGATAATGCCTATTCATTTGATAATGTATGAATTTCAAATATTGCAATGCAATATATCTCATTATTTTTCTATATTTAAGATATTTTCATGTGAATTTTTTAGAATTTCATGTATAGTCAAATAACCTTTTATAAGTGTTTAGGTCTTTTGATTATTACCAAAGACTGTAAATGTAGAACAATTAGTACATTTAAATCATAATTTTTCTAATTATTATATCAAACAATATTGTTATCAAAGTACAGAGTGTTAAACTGTTAGTTTTTTTTTTAAATTTATTTTTGATTGTAATTTGTTAAATTTCAAAAAGAGTTTCTATAATTTGTTCTTTGGATGTTGCCTTAAATTTGTTTTCTTTTCATGTACCCAAAAAAAATTATTTTCTAACGACCGAAAGAAAAAAAATTGTTTTCTTTTCACTTGAAGGTCTAATGAAAATCAAAGAATATAACAAATGGATTGTGATGAGTTGGAGGATGTAACTATCTTGGAAATTTTAGAAGTAAAAAGGTTACCATATGTCCAAATGATAACTTCAGATTTTTTGGCATTTTGTCAGAGGGCTGGTTAGAACATAAAAATCAGGGCAACTAATTGTCGAACACTTGTTTGAATGTGATTTTATTACAGGTCGGGAGATATGTGAATCCAGAGGAAAATCCCTTCTTCCCAGTTGGCTTACCACCTTCAATTGTGCCTGCTCATAACTATTCCAAGGTAATTGTTTATCTTTAGCTATGGTTTTTGTTTTATTGGATTCGTTGAAATTAAGAATCTAATGTTCTCAATAGATTTTATATCCTGCAGCTGCCACTGTTAACCTAAATAAGAACATATGGGACATGTATTTCAACAAATTACTTCCGCTGTTTGTTGCTGATGGTGATGATGGTAACTATGCATCAACAGCTTCTATTGATATTAACTGTTTACAGGTAGTGATTCTTTAAATTATAGTATGGAATTTGCTAGTCTCTTGATTTTTTCAATAAACAGCAAATGTTTCTTTTGCTAAATCACTTCTTTTATTAGCCATGTGAGTTGAAATTACTCCTTGCAGGCCCTCTCTAGAAGAATCCATTATGGAAAATTTGTGGCCGAGATGAAATACAAGGAAGCTCCAAAGGAATACGATCCTTTAATTCGTGCTAAGGTATATATCATTGGCATTGCTTAGGATTTGTTAAACATAAGGTTGACTACCTAGATTAGTTGGTTCATCATGATCATGGATTAGAGCTAACAGGGATATGAAAAAATGGTGACTTGATTCATTTACATGTTGATAGTTGCCATTTTTTAAAACCCATTTTAGGTTATGACATCTGAAGAATTATTTTAGTGGAAGAACGGTCTGCTCTTTGTGAATTCGTCATTCAAAATCTGTTTAGTAATGAAAGTTTGCAGTATATTATTCTGTAGCAAAATCATTTGGCATTTTCTATTTCCATAACTCATAGCAATTGTGCACAATTATGGTGAATGCTAATCAAATTCTTGATCATTTGAAGATGTGTGTTTTGCTAAGTCTTCTAAATCTTTGTTCTTTCAGAATAGAGATGCTCTGATGAAGTTGTTGACGGTTCCAAGCGTAGAGGAGCAGGTGAAGCAGCGGGTTCAGAAGAAGGCAATGGTGTTTGGACAGGATGTGGCCCTTACAAACACTACCAGCACTGGAAAATCCAAGGTTGATCCTTCTGGGGTCTTTCGTCTGTATTCAGACTGGGTAATTCCTCTCACGAAAGATGTTGAAATTGAATATCTCCTTCGTCGACTCGATGATAAATGATGCAATTTTTTGTCTTGATCACTGATCATTGTAGCATAAAAGTGGTCATTTATAAAGAACAAAAGAAGCAGGTATCCGGCTCTGTGCAAAATATCCATTTGGATATGGAGAAACATGCTGGTATTTTTAATGGCATTTTATGCATATGTAACTTGCATGTATGCCTATTGCCTCATTTGGAACTATAAAGCTCTTCTTGTTTCTTAATCTATCTTTTCTTCTCTTTGCATTTTAACAGATATGGTATAGGCAAAAACACCATTTGGGTGGATTTGCAATTATGTTACTTTGGTTTTCTATAAGAGTTTTCTTTTCCCTTTTCACCTTTCTTTTTCATAATTTTGCTTAAAGTTGCTAAAGATAACAACAAAAATTCTATTAGGACACTGAGTATCATATTTGTGGAACTGGAAGGTTATTCCTTGGATTCAAATTGAAATATTAGTAAAGACATGTGTACATTCATTTATACACCGGATTAATAATAGATTGCTATATATGAAAGCTAAATTTGCGAAGTAGAAAACTTTTAAGTTCTTTTTTTATTATTATTATTATCATTGGTCCGATTGGCGATTTCTGATTTAAGCAAGAAATTTTCTTTTTAATCATTTTGTTTCATTTTCATTTTCATATATGGGAAAGACATGGTGGCTCTTCAAATAAAGAAGGATGACTTTTACATGGGGGCAAATGTTGATTGTCTAAATATTATTAGAAAAATGAGAAAAACTATTTTTTTAATTTTAATTTTATTATTTTTTATTTTAATAGTTATTTTAATTGAATAATTCGTATAAAAAGAAAAAAAATATTAGTCATTAAAAAAATAAAAAGGAAATAACCTGTTCAAAATATGATTATTAAATCGATGCAATCAAATATTAGAATTGAAAATTAGTAATTGCAACTGAAAGATTAATAAAATTTGTTGGGTAGGAAACTTTTTTTTTTTGGAAAATTCTATTAGTCAATTTATATTTAATTAATTCGAGTTCAATTTAAATTTAATTAATCAATTAAACTGTAATTTAATTGATTTTATTTCAATTAATCAATTTAAATTCTTTCTATTTTTATTTTTATCAAAAGTTATTGCATTAACAAGTTATTTTGCTTATTTTACACCCAATTCGACAATTGGGTTGGAAGCAATTCAATACAAATAAATAGATAATTAAAAAGGTAAGACATTTATTTTATATATATATATTTTCTTACGGAACCAAATCAATACAATCAAGTAAAAAAAATAAAAAAAATAAAAAGGTAAGACATTTTTTTTTTCAGAATTTAATTTGAAATCCGTAAACTAGAAATTGTAAAAAATAATACAAAAATGACATGTCATGGCCATCACGATCGATAATTATAACATTGTACACCTAATGCCTAATGCATGGAATTGAACTTTTCTTGAACATCAATAAAAATACGTCAATGGAATAAATTAATATGCTAAGCAGTAGTCAGCTTGATTTTATATAGATTAATGGTTGTTTACATTTAGATTATTGAATATTTATGATATAGGTGAATTTCACTCATGAACCCTAACTTTTAATATTTTTAATATTTTAGCCTTTACATCTTAATTTGTAATAAACTTAGCATAAATGTAATACCAATATCTCATAGGTAAATTTTACCTTAATTTGATATATAAATTTTTTTCTTGACATGTCAACTTTTTTTAATTCTATTTTTTTACTAATTTTTTTCTTAAATTTAGGCAATTAACTAAGTAAAAATAAACTTTTATTATATCTTAATAAATAAAAATATTTTCACTATCTATATCCAATCAAGAGAGTACGAAATATTTAAATATAAGATTTTTATTTTAAATAATCTTATAAATAAATATTATTAATGAAATTAATTTATAAAAACATTTCCTTCTTTTATTTTTTTGTTTATTTGATTTTTCTTAATAATATTTTCTTCTTTGGGTAAATTATATTGAAGTTTATAATTTGATTTTTTAATAGGCGGAGAGAAAAAATATAGAGGAAAGATAATTTTAAAAAGACATATTAATACATAAAAAAATTACTAAATAATATTCAGATAATAATTTTGCTTATAATATATTTGTAGGATTTTAATGTTATATTTATGCTAAGTTTAGGTATTTTTTTGATTATAAATTGAAGTTTAAAGATCAAAATGTTAGTTATGAGTGCAATTTAGTGATAATTCACCAAATTGGATCAGTCGCCCATTAATTTGAACTACCTAAACGCCTCTCTGCCATTCATGAACATAATAAAAAGGAAATTAAAGTTCTTTGGAGGGTAATTTCACCTTTTAAATGAGATAATCTGTGTAACTCTTTTCTACACAATTTGATATTTGCAATAATTTTTTTCCCTGACATATATATTTATTTGTGAATTATGTCACTAACATATTAGCATATCAAAAATACTTTTTTACTTTATAAATGTGAAATATATTATAGAAATTATTACTTTCTTTCTATAAAAAATATATATTTTTATTTGTTTTAAATTCTTAATTATTTTAATATGTTTACATTTAATTTTTTTGTTATTAATAAATTTTAATTATTATTCCTTAATTTTATATTGTGTTTTTAATTAGTATAAATCAAATTACAGTACGTATAATTATTTTGCATAATATACTGTAATTGAATGGTATCAAATTTGGCATTATAACAAATATTTTTCATAATTTTCTTATTTATTAGTGGATATATTATAATTATGCCCTTATTTAAGGTGAGGATAAATTCGTCATTTGAAAGGAAATGAAAGTAGACCGAGTCCCGAGGGGTCATGGCTCTGCGGCTTTCCATTGTCTTTTTGCAGAGCTTCAAGGAAATGTCTAATTTCTGAGTAGCTATTAGCATCGTCAGCACACTAACTGTGTGTAGAGAATAGGGTAAGAGCAAAAATTAACCCCCTAATATCTGATCACATTGTGTTAAAAAGCTTTTCGCCTTCTAATTCGCATTTCACAGCTAAAAATTTTTCATGGGCAGAGAGTGGTTTAGGAGTCGGTGGTTCTCCCTTCATTCCCATTCTATTCCATCCAAGTCATTGTAAGTTTTTCTCAGTTTCTGTTTTATCTCTTTCTTCGTGCAACCCTACTCTATCTGTTGTTCTGAGTTGTTTTATTTTTGTTGATGTTTTTGTGAAAGTGTGAACGTTTGTTAGCTTGTGAGTTTGTGTTTCCATGGCAGTATTTGATGAGCGTTTTTTTTGTTGGGTTTAGAGCTCGTTATTTGTTCTTGATATCTGTTTTGTGCTTGTTATTATTAGATTTTGAATTAAATGGGAGAGTCAGTGGATGCTATGGAAGAAGATATAGGAGCAAGGGGGGAAGACATGACAGTTATGGAAGATGACATTGGAACGAGTTCTAAGGGCGAGAAGCTCGAGAATGGAGTTGATATGGAGGTGGATATTAATGATGACGACTTCGATGACGATGATGATTTGGATTTTGTGGACTTACCCGCTGCCTTGAGGGATTTGGGGGAACCGTTTCTGAGAGATTTCTGTAGAAAGGCTGCAACTTTGTTTTTCCAGGAGTATGGTCTCATTAGTCATCAGATCAACTCGTACAACGACTTCATTCACAATGGTCTGCAGAAGGCCTTTGATTCTTTTGGGGAGTTGATCGTTGAACCTGGATACGACCCATCTAAGAAGGGAGAGAGGGAATGGAGGTATGCTTCTGTGAAGTTTGGGAAGGTTACTCTGGATAAGCCAAGTTTTTGGGCTGGTTCAGATGGGAGTGAACGCAATATGCTCCCTAGGCATGCCAGGCTTCAGAATATGACATATTCGGCCAGGATGAAAGTCAATGTTGTGGTTGAGGTGAGTAAAAATTTGCTCTTGTTTTCCTTCAACTTTGAGTATCTGCCAGGGTATTCTGGATTTGGTATTGATGCATGCTTTTGATATGCAATGCCTTTTATTTGATAGGAGTGATGTTTTGGATTTGAGATTGATGCACGCCTTGATATGCAATGCCTTTTTTATGCTGAGACTATATTACATCATTTTAACATTCCGAAACTAGATCTTTTATCAATCAAGATGACATATCTGTAGAACTTTTAGATTTCTGGAAAACTTTTTGCGATTTCAGTGAATGAAATGATTGTATAGTTTAGGTATGTGACTGCACACAATTGTTTCAAAGATCTTTTAGCTCACACGACTATTGCCTAATGTGATCACAAGTTTCTCTGTTGCTGATGATGACCTGTTCGTTTTCCAGTAGGTTTCTAGTCTTCATTATTTATTTCTTTATGGTCAATAATTAAGAGGCAAGGATGTAAACCCCTAACTTTTTCTTTTCAGGTGTACACTCAACAAGTTGTTAGAAGTGACAAGTTCAAAACAGGGAAAGAACAATATGTTGACAAGGTGGTTTTAAAGAGGGATAACAGGGATATTATAATTGGGAGGATCCCTGTGATGGTTAAGTCTGATCTTTGCTGGATGAAAACAGTTGAAAAAGGTGATTGTGAATTTGATTATGGAGGCTATTTTTTGATCAAAGGTGCAGAGAAGGTGAGTTCAAAGTTTTAATTTTTTTTCTTGCTTTTTTTTGGTTCTTAACCATTTGAGTTAGCTTTATTTAGTGTTACTGGAATTCATTTCCTTGATTTTATTATCATATAACAAACCAATATTAATAGCATTTGTTTCCCGCCAACTCTGAAGCTTTGAATTCAACATCTCAAATCTTTAGAAAGAACTACATGTATTTCTTCAATGATCTAAATGGCTAGAATCACCTCATATTCTTTTCTTCTATATTGAGGCTGCATTAAATTATCTTGTCAATTGGGCGTGCTATATAATTGATAATAGTTATTCTGTTGTTTTTTCAATTTCTTTCACTCAAATAATATGATATTGGTCTCTAATCTAATCCAGGTTTTCATAGCACAAGAGCAAATTTGTTTGAAGAGGCTCTGGATTTCAAATACTCAGGGGGGGACAGTTGCTTACAAGTCTGAAATTAAAAGGCATAGATTAATTATTCGATTAGTGGGGCTTTCTACTATTGAAGAAATTAAAGGAGAAAAGAAAGGCCTTACTGTGTTTTTCTTGTCGACAGAGATCCCTGTATGGATATGGTTTTTTGTACTTGGCATCACATCAGACAAAGAAGTTGTTGAATTGATTGATTATGATACAGAGGAAGCTGGCATTCTGAATATCTTCTATGCCTCAATTCATGATGCTGATGAGAAATGCGAGGGGTTCCGTAGGGGAAAGATAGCTCTTGATTATGTGCTTAAACAAATACGAGGAACCAGATTTCCACCAGGGGAAACTGAAGACTGCATTAGTTTGTATCTGTTTCCTAGTCTCACTAGCCCTAGGCAAAAGGCTCGCTTTCTAGGTTATATGGTGAAGTGTCTTTTACAGGCATATAGTGGCCAAAGAAAATGTGATAACAGGGATAATTTTAAAAACAAAAGATTTGAGTTGGCTGGTGAATTGCTTGATCGAGAGCTAAAAGTACACATTGCACATGCACGGAGGCGCATGGCGAAAGCTCTACAGAAAGATCTCTATGGAGACCGGGACGTGCGTCCAATTGAACATTATCTGGATGCTTCCATAGTCACCAATGGTTTGTCTAGAGCTTTCTCAACTGGAGCATGGTCACATCCATTCAAGAAGATGGAAAGGATATCTGGTGTTGTGGCAAATCTGGGGCGTACAAATCCCTTGCAAACATTGGTTGATTTGCGGAAAACACGACAGCAGGTTCAGTACACAGGCAAGGTTGGAGATGCTAGATATCCGTAAGTTCTTCTGTTCTTAAATTAAGCTCTTATTTTTATGCTATGTCAATCTGATATGCTGACTTCAGAGTCAAAACACAATGCATTTAACTTAACAGTGCTATGCTTCTAGAGAAGGGATGCTATTTAATAAGTATTGCTTTTAAAATTTTAATGTTGATGCCAAAAGTTTTCAATTTTGTATCACTTGAAAGAATTATGAACTTGAAGTCACCAATTTTTAGGAAGTGAGATGCAAAGCTAACCAGACTCATTTTAAGTTAGTCCCAAGATTTGGAACAAGACTGCCCCTCAATTGGTCTCCTGTGAAGTGGCTTACAAATATCAATCTTTCCCTCAATAAGAGTACATAGCCAACTTACTCACTTTATCTAGTCATTATCTGGGTGGAAAAAGAATTATCTTATTGTGATAAAATGTTCTTTTAAGTTTTTTTTGGGCTAAGCTTGAGATGATATGGATTCTCTTGATTTCTTTTTTGTAGCTTTAAATGGTAAGTGTATTTGAGCAGCAACTGAGCTTGTGTGGATGAGTCGTGGATCTTGATATCTGGCTGTGTGCTGATTTCTTGAAATGCTGATTATATTATTAAGATTCAAACAGTTGCTAGTGAAAAGAGCGCCCATTTTCTCAAGATAATAATTATAACAGTTATTGATACTTTCACAACCATTATTGAGATATAAGCTTATCTATGCTTTACACATGCATATCTTCATCCAGAAAATTGCTTTTGGCTTGGTTAGATGAGACGTTCGGCAATTGATGTTTCTTTTTAATAACATATACTTCATGCAGGCACCCATCTCATTGGGGTAGGGTTTGCTTTCTGTCTACTCCAGATGGCGAAAACTGTGGACTTGTAAAGAATTTAGCCATTACTGGACTTGTTAGTACAGAATTAGCAGAACCTTTAGTTGACATATTGTTTGATTGTGGAATGGAGAATCTTGTTGATGATACCCATACTAAACTGGGTCGAAAGTATAAAGTATTTTTAAATGGGGAATGGGTTGGTGTCTGTGACAATTCCTCGTCATTCGTTGTTGATCTAAGACGTCTGCGACGGTGCAAGAAGTTGCCCTCACAGGTTTGCTATTTAAATTCATAAATGATTTTCAAATTTCTTGTAATTTTTGGTCTTTGAGTGTGCTGTGGTTGTCAACAGCACAGATAGTTTGATCATGCAACGTGCTGTATTTGTTTTTGTTTTATTGATTTTGTTGTCGCCAACAATTTCTTCTTTATAATTTTCTGGTAGGTCGAAATTAAAAGAGATGAACAGCAAAGGGAAGTCCGGATATTTTCTGATGCTGGAAGGCTTTTACGCCCCCTTTTGGTTGTTGAGAATTTGCACAAGCTAAAGTCATTTAAAGCAGGAAATTACACCTTCCAGTCTCTTTTGGACAAGGGAATTATTGAGCTAGTTGGAATTGAAGAGGAAGAGGATTGCAGCACTGCATGGGGTTTCAAATTTCTTTTAGCTGGAGTCGGTGGGAAGCGACCTCTGAAGTACACTCACTGTGAACTTGACATGTCCTTTTTATTAGGTTTAAGCTGTGGTATTATTCCGTATGCCAATCATGACCATGCAAGAAGAGTCCTATATCAATCTCAAAAACATTCCCAGCAGGCTATTGGTTTTCCCACAACAAATCCTAACATCAGGGTGGACACTCTGTCTCACCAATTGCACTATCCCCAAAGGCCACTTTTTCGAACTGTTACCTCTGATTGCCTTGGAAAGCCTGGATTTCCACGAGATCATAATGGAATACTGCCAAAGCCAGAGTTATATAATGGTCAGAATGCTATTGTAGCAGTCAATGTTCATCTGGGATACAACCAAGAAGACTCTTTAGTAATGAATCGTGCCTCTTCAGAGCGAGGAATGTTTCGATCTGAACATATCAGAAGTTATAAGGCTGATGTTGATAATAAGGAACTATTAGACAAGAGACGGAAGTCTGATGAAACTGTAAATTTTGGAAAGATACAGAGTAAAATTGGACGTGTCGACAGCCTTGATGATGATGGTTTTCCTTTCATTGGTGCTAATCTACAAAGTGGTGATATTGTTATTGGGAAGTGCACAAAATCAGGGGCAGATCACAGTATAAAACTGAAGCACACTGAAAGAGGCATGGTCCAGAAGGTTGTTTTGTCTTCAAATGACGAGGGAAAGAATTTTGCTGTAGTGTCTCTGAGACAGGTATGTTTCTGGAAAAGATTACAGTTCTAGAGCATATTAAAAAATAAACATGCAGTTTGCGCACGAACTGTACAAATGCAAACATGTGCACATCCACGTGATTTAAAATTTTATTCAAGTGGTCTGACTTGCATTTCTTTGCCTTGTTATACTCCATCTGAAGTCATGTTATTTGCTGATTGGTTTTGTTGCTGACTTATTCTTGCAGGTTCGTTCTCCATGTCTTGGAGACAAGTTCTCTAGCATGCATGGACAAAAGGGTGTTCTAGGGTTTTTGGAGTCTCAAGAGAACTTTCCTTTCACAAGACAGGGAATAGTTCCTGATATTGTTATTAACCCACATGCATTTCCATCACGTCAAACTCCGGGGCAACTCTTGGAGGCTGCTTTGGGAAAGGGAATTGCCCTTGGTGGCTCAATGAAATATGCCACTCCTTTCTCCACATTGTCTGTTGAAGCAATCACGGACCAGCTTCATAGGTAACAATGCCTGTTAACTATGTCATAATCTGGTCGTCTACTATTGCTTCATGCCAAAATTGTAAATGCATAGCTTTCTATATTTTTCATTTTATCTGACCAGCTTCTCCTCCAAAAGAACATTTCCATATTTGAGCTCCAAATATTCTTGTCTGTTTTTTGTGTTCCTTTTTTTCTGTAAAAATGATTTTTGGAGTGGTTTGGTCTGTTATATTCATGACAGAGCTGGATTTTCACGATGGGGAAATGAGAGGGTTTATAATGGTCGAACTGGCAAAATGGTTCGTTCTCTCATTTTTATGGGTCCAACATTCTACCAGCGGTTGATCCACATGGCTGAAGACAAAGTGAAATTCCGCAATACTGGGCCTGTCCACCCACTCACCAGACAGCCAGTTGCAGACCGCAAGCGTTTTGGTGGAATCAAGTTTGGTGAGATGGAGCGTGACTGCCTCATAGCTCATGGTGCATCTGCAAACCTGCATGAGCGCCTTTTGACTCTCAGCGACTCCTCACAGATGCATATATGCCAGAAATGCAAAAGCGTCGCAAATGTGATTCAACGGGCAGTGCCTGGGGGGCGCAAGATTAGGGGTCCCTACTGCCGGGCTTGCGAATGCGCTGATGATATTGTTAAGGTTAATGTACCTTATGGGGCCAAGCTATTATGCCAGGAGCTTTTTAGCATGGGCATTAGTTTGAAATTTGAAACCCGGATATGTTGAAGTCATTTCTTATTTAGCATCGCTTTCCCTGCAATGTACAGTGTTATCGTGACTTAGTTGAAGCAGTATTCAGTTAGCATAGTTCTTCGATGTAATGCCTTTTTCTCTTTTGGTTTACTGGAGGTGCATCCCAGCCTTGAAGCAGCCTAGAAACTCCAAGAGGCAGATGAAGGAAATGAGGCTTCCAAATCAAATGGTATGCTTGCATTTCCAGGCCCAAATTCGAAACCAGGTTTGAAGTTCACCTCACTATTAATTGCCGGGCTAGGCTAGTAGATCCGTGGCTAACATTTTTGTCTTTTCGGCCTAATAACATTTGGATTCAGCAACGTCATGAATAGATCATTTACTGAAATCTAGTAATATTAGGAAAGTCTTGCCCGTAGAGGACCACAAATCTCTATTTCATGTTTCTGTTCTTGGAATGTATAATAGCTGGCACCCGAATATCTTACATTCAAGTTTCAACAGGCTTAAAATAATAGTATTGAAAATCGTATGATCAAGTTGTAACATAGAATTAACGAGTTATAATTCAGTTATTATATTGAAGTGTTGGAGTGGAAATCAAAGACTCAATTTTGTTATAGCTACCGCAACCTTGATTCGGTGTTATTAATTAATGATTTTTTTTAATCTAAATCGGATCCATATATGAAATCGTTAATAAGTTACATATAAAAAATAATGAAAATAATTATTTTATAATTATGTAATTTTATTTTAAATATTATATATATTTTAAAAAATAGCATTTTACAATTGATTTGATTTATAAATAAATTCCTTAAAATGATATTTGGTTAGCATCAATTTTTCAGTGAATACCCTTATCACCTGTTAGCCGAAAAGCACAAATTAGGGCAAGAAATTAACACTAAAAAAGGCCTAGAAGCATGATATAATTAATGGAGGAATAAGATAACAGTGCTAATGTCTAGGGTCAAATGCAAAACCGAAATGGCTAAATCCGATAAAACAAAGTAGTTTTTACTTTTCATCTTTTTTTTTTTGGAAGAAATTTTAGTTTTCATCTTAAACATTACTCTTCTTACTTGTATTGATTTACAAATGAATTTGTAATTTTATAGAATCAATCAAAATAAGAATTATTAATTTAGTCAAACCCCTAATCACCCAGGGGCAAATTAGGCAAGAAATTAACACAGAAAATCCCTAGAGGCTATAGCATTAAATTAAAAAAATAAAAAGAGGAATAAAATAATAATGGTAATGTGTATGGTCAAAGGCAAAGCAGTAAAAGGCCAAACCCAAAGTAAAAACAAAACCACCTGGTCAACAATTACTCAAAAAGAGTAAAGACCCAGTTGTTCCCTCTCTGTTTTGGTCTCTTCAAGTCTAAAGCCGAATCCTCTGCTTTCTTCTTCTTCCTCTCGCCATAACCGAGCAGAGCAAACCACAAACAGAGCATGTACTGTGCTACCAAGAACTCACCTTTATAATTATCCATGTCCTCTTTTTCTCTTCTGATCACCTAAAACCTTCTCTTTTCTCTTTCTTTGTCCGCAAAGCTCACGTGCGATTCTTCCATGGCTCAGTCAGAAGATAAGAAGGATTCACGTGTCCTGTACTCGAATGCCTCTACCTGTGATTGCCCTTCCTTCTCCAACCTTCTTAAAACTGTTCTCACTACCAATTCTTCCATTCTTCGATTCCAGGTACCACCTCCTCTCTCTTTATTTGTTATATCGTGTTTGAAATTTGAATGAGATTATTTTTCCCTTTTTTCTTTTGATTTTTAAGACTGGTTGGACATGATGTTCTCTTCTTTATCTTGGATTACTCTCTTTAATTTGGTCTCTTGAGTTGTTTTTCTGGATTGGCCACCTATGTTAATTTTAATTTTATGGTTTTATGGATGTTGGTATGATAAGAGGAGAGGTTCTTGATTCAGTTTAGCCATTGAGATTTAGCTCATCTGCAAATCTTGTGGCCCTATTTTACTTTCTGTCACATTACATTGACCTTGACAACATTACTACCATTCTGGGAAATCCGGAATACACTGTAATTTAATAGATTTTAGATGTTTATGGAAGCGTATAGTGAAATTTGCAGTTCACACGATCATTTACTATGTGCTTTCCTGTAGTTTTTGGTTAGGCAGACATAGTAGAGAAATTATTCATGCTCTATAGCAACTAAATCACATTGAGTGAAGAACTTATCTAAAATTGGGCACTGAAGAAGTTGTTTGTTGGGGACATGAATGCCAACATGCGTAGCTGTTCTAGAAATTTATTTTATTTTTAAGTTTTTTTCCTCGTTTTTGTCATCAGTTTTCACAAACCATAAGATGTAAGAAACTATTCTTGTAATTTTAGATCCTGCATTTATTACTTTATCGATGAGTCTGTGACTGATATGTTTGTTATAAACTATATTTTAGTTGATGATTGAGAAAATGCCTACTTACATTACATGAACATCATATGGCCTGACATTTGGAATTGATGAGTTTTTAATTATTTGTATATGTTGGCTATGCAGCCTTTTCTTATTACTTTAAAAATGGTTTTCAAAATCATGTGCCATTATTGTGCAGGGGCAACATGAGACATCCAAAAAAGATACTTCAGTGAGCACAAAGCCTAAAGTGGCTGGGTTACAGTTGACGCAGCAGGCTGAATGTGCAAATCCTTCTACCAATGTATCACCTCTTTCTCTGCCTGCAATATCTGTGCAACATTCTGCAACTGTAATGGTTGGGCTAGTATCACCCCAGCAAAAGTCTGATCATAATACCAGTCCTTCACATGTTGTTAAGGAAACACCTGTCACTGATGGGTATAGTTGGAGGAAGTATGGCCAGAAGCAGGTGAAGAGTTCTAAAAGTTCGAGAAGCTACTATAGGTGTGCACATTCTAATTGCCATGCAAAGAAGAAGGTTCAGCACTGTGATGAGTCTGGTCATGTTATTGACATTGTTTATTTAGGTCACCATAATCATGATCCCTTTCAAAATAAACCCAATATTTCAAGAGAGTCTGCATCAACTGTTAAGCTTGTTGCTGGCAGTCATGTTGATTCAGGTCAAAAGGTAGATGAAGACACCAGAAAGTCATCACATCAGATGGCTGAATCCGAACAACACAGTTCCAGTAGTGCTAATGGCAATGTTGGAATTAAGGTTGAGGAGCATAATGGTAATAAGCTGGAATCGAAAAATATGTAAGTTAATAAAAAAACCATTACACCCTTGAAATGGTTTTCATGTTAGATTTTTCGACATGTAATATTGTTGATTGTTGTTTTACAGTTTTACAGATGCTGAGGTTCAAGAAAAGCATGGTTCTGAACCATGGCTGCTAGAAAGGCATGTTCTTTGTAAAATTTTGTTCTCTTGAAAAATGAAACTCAATTTTGATTTTAATTTTAACTTTTTAAATGAATTTAATTGGACAACAAACAGGTTGAAAGAAAGAAGTGAGTATTCAGCTTCCAACTTGGAAGCTAATAAGGAGTCTAAGATTGTTGTGCATGCTGATGCTGATGGGGGATTGTCAAGCAATGGCTATCGATGGCGCAAATATGGTCAGAAAATGGTGAAGGGGAATTCTCATTTGAGGTGAATTTTCATGTCAATGAGTAATTTGTTAGTGGATAATTTTTAAATCATACTTCTTCCGATTAGTCATAATATGAAAGTGTTAGCCGATATTTTTGGCCATTGCACTGCTTTGCATATTGTTACAAGGACGACATATTTCGTGGCATGCGTGCTTGCTCTTTTCTTATCATGTCATCATGATTTTTAGGTAACATAATGAATATCCACACTCGAGCTTAGTTTTACTCTCACTTCTCCCCCTTTACAAATGATAGGAGTTATTATAGATGCACATCTGCAGGATGCCCTGCTCATAAACACGTCGAGAGGGTTGTCAATGATGCAACAGCAACCACAGTAACATATGCAGGGAAACATAACCATGACATGCCAGTTCCTAAGAAACAAAAAATTTCGAAATGTCCTGCACGGATTTCCTCTGCTGCTTTTGCGGATGATGATCTCTGCAGGAACCCTAAAAGTTTATCTAGTCAAAGGATTTTGACCAAGCGGTCAATGGCCAGAGAAGGAGATTTCATGGATGAGAAGGTCTTAGAACTTGGAGGTCAGAAGGCATTGGAGTCAGCACGAACCCTTCTCAGCATGGGAATTGAACTGAGGCCTTGTTGAGAAACAAATTGTACTACCGAACGCAAAAATTTGTCTAATCAGCTTCATCTGTGCTGGAAACTATGCTGAGTTGAGTTGCAATGAAATTTTGGCAAATTTACTCTCGTGTCTTCATTATGGGCTCTTCTTTTGTATAGTTCTATGTTTGTGTGTAGATTCTTCTTAAGTTGACAGTTGCAACACCTTTCAAGACTGTAGCTGCCTTCTCCCATATGGGTGTAAGAGCTTTACAATGCCCAGACCAAGAAGCAAACAACTCAACCAGAACTACTCCCATAGAGTTTAAAACCCGCCAACACTCAAAGATATCATTTCACGCGCATTCTCAACATTCAAAATTCTGTTTCAAACAAAAAGAATTCCGATACTCGATCGATCAAAGATACTAGTGTGCATGAAATTCCAGATCAATTGCTCTACAGCTTCTTTTCTTTTCTTCTTTACTTCAACCCACATTTTGTGTCTTCTATTAACCCATTAACTATAATAGGAAGAACTACTGAAATATATATATTTTTTTTCTTTTTAAACTTATCTTAGGAATTGGAATCTGGCTCTGCAGTTGTTAATTGCAATTAAAATTGTTTGTTTAGATCAGATCAATCCAATCATTTGCAGTCATATATGTCAAGTAATTCGTTAGGAAATCAATCACAGGACCATTAATAATAGCCCCTTAACCAAAGAAATGGTAGAATTGCTTTCAACAGCCAGCCATATGTAAATTATTTGGATCACATTAGACGAAAAATCCTTTTGGGCTAAAATGTTAAATAGTTTTTCTAGCCCAACTCATCATTAAAATGAAAACCACCAGATAGATATTGGGCCGAAAACAGTCCCGCTGGACCGCTTCATGAGTAGAGGACAAGACGTTTGATTTAAAGACATTGGCAAAATGCCTAAATGGTCGGTTAGGAATTCAGACATACCTTTTAGAAAGTTGACAGCTCTAATCTAATCATTGCTGGCCATCACTTCCTAATAAGTAATCCATGCAGACAGAAAATGGAGTCTAAAGCCACCACTTGGCTTTTCCAGTATATACAAATATATTACCAATTATACAAAAGGAAATAGAATCATCATTCAACTGATATGCAGTAAAATAAACATTGAACAGGAATTCCTTCAGCATGGGAAGGGGAATTGTAACTTCATACTTGAAAATGGGCCTCTCTATTCTAAATCATCAATAAAATATAAATGTTAGGAATCTCCGTGACCACATTTAAGCCTAGCAAAACAAAAATCTTATACAAGCCCTTGTCGTATGAATCATTAAAAAAGGATGGAAGTAACTTAGCTATCAGAGCACGTTATGTAGGTCAAGGTGCACCTTGTCCTGCAGCACCGAGATCAACCTATTAATGGGAAGCTAGCACTCGACACTCCCTATTAGGACTCTTGGAGATCTGTTTCAGATGTAAGGTTCCCGTGTTGCTGTTGGCAGCTCCAGCTCAGGTTCAAGCTCCCCAAGTGGAGAGAAATAATGGTCCACCATGTCTTCACTTACTTCTTCTAAACTCGGAGGGTTCCACTGCATATCAGGAGCACATTACCAATTGTGTCAAGAAAACCTGTATAGGAAATATACTGTATGGAGTTATCTCAAATATTAGATTGAGTCACCTTTGGAGCAAAATCCTTTTCCACCAACCGAGCTCGAACCCCCTGGGAACACATGAATTACAGTATTCAGCCAAATATAAGGTTAGATCCTCTAAAGCTCTTACAATAAAAGATGAGGAGATTACTATACCTCGCAGAAGTCATTAGAGACCTCCTTGGAGATCCCAGCAAGGGATATTTGATATTCACGGGCTAGACATTGATCCAGAGACTGATATCTACCCTCTCGTATCTAAATGTCACATACAAACTTCAGTTAGGACTCAAATAATAATAATAGAGACTGGCAATGATGACAAGTAGTATGACTTACAGATCGCAAGGTAACTTTTAAACTCAGCGGGGAAGCTTCTTTTATTTTTCTGACTGCGGCTTTACACAATTCATCATAAGAGCTGGTCGCTTCATTTTCCTGAGCAAATTAATGATTAAATGGTATTATGACAATTACTCGGTAATGAACAAGACTGGGAGAAAGGAATCATTTTCACAGACTGTGAAGCTCACCAATGCATCAATGATTTCCTCTACTGAATCAAGGCCAAAACATTTATCGATTGTCTCAAACCTGAAAAAATAATAAAAGAGAAACAAACACAAAAAAAAAAGATTATCATAATACATGAATAAGTAGAATATATATATATATATATATATATATATATATGTTAAGATGAACTTGTGTCAAACATGTCGAACTAAATGGAGATTACAGAAGCCTAAAACTTCGATAGACTGCCTTGTTTCTCGATCAATTATAGTAAATATTGAAACTAATTTTGCAAATATAGCTGCAATAAAAGCAGATGGCAAAATTAAGAAAATGGAATGAGATATTACCTATGAAGGACACTTGTCGTATCTGGATAGACAAGATCACCATACTGAGCAAGAGAAGTCTCAATAACAGTACGATCATCTGTGATCAATCCACCAAGGCGTTCCTCAATCCAAGCAAGTCTCTGCCCAGGACATTGATCTATATAAACAATGATGAAAATAAAAGAACCATAGTCATAGATTCCAGTGAGAACAAACCGCATTTAGTGAGAAGTGGGTAGCAAGCCCACAAGCTATCATTTCTGCACCATTAAGCTTATTTCCTGTTAGGGCTAAGTATTCCCCTGAAAAAAAAATGCAAATCCATTAAATCATTTCTCTGATACCATGCAAAACATGAGAATAAAATAAATAAAATCTGTACAAATGCAATTAAAATATGAAGCTACCTAAGTAACCAGGAAGGCGAGAAAGATAATAGGAAGCTCCAGCATCAGGATGAAAACCCATTTGAGCCTCAGGATGAGCGAAAGACTGCAAGATAAGAAGCAGTTTCCTCATTACTCAATTATTTAAAATACAGTGACAGAACTCACCAATACAGTACACCACAAATTACAACTTATAAATCATCCAAAAAAAATGACATACAAACCATCATATCTATAATAGCGCTCATTGTACAAATTAATTTAAAGAAGAACAATTCAGATAACTAAAAAAGCGGGGTGAAAATAAAATTCAGTAAAAACTGTAAAAAATTAGTCTACAAACACCAACATACGGTTTTGTCTGTTACGACTTGAAACATTCCTGGAAGTGAAATTCCAGCCCCACATCCCATTGTGGTACCATCCAAGATAGCCACCTGTAAAAATGTTCATTTTGTCAAACAAAACAGATTTTGGTAGCAAAAAAATATTCTGGTGCAAATATAACGTGCAAAATAATAAAATATGTCAGACTAAAATACTCAAGTTCTGAATTGATTGATATCTAATGCATAAAAATCTTATAAAAGATTGTTTGCTCACATGCGGCTTCAAATATGTTCCTAGTAGGTAAGCAAACTTATATAATGTCTGAAAAAAGCTTTTGCATTCTTCAAGTCTACCTGCAGATAGGAAAAACAGTTGAGAAGTAAACAAGCAAAAATATCACTAATCATGGTCACAGACAATGAGACAAAACCAGCATCTCAACCAGAAGCAACATTAACAAGTTTAATGTTAGAAAACAAAAAGATTTAAGCAATGAACCCAACAATATCCTTTAAATTATGCTATTAATGAATATAAGCAAGAATATCAAAATAATCAAAATAGTAGGTCAGTCTACAAGTGACAATATTACTATTAATGATTTAGTAAATTATGAATGAAAGATTGAATTTTCATCAATAAGCAATGCAACACAAAACAGCTGAGACTTGGTAAATAACAAGACTTAAGCTGTCGATGACAGAACTTAAAATAATCTTAAAGTGTGAAACAAATGAGATGAAAGAGTTATGTCCACAGAGCCATTAAGAAATTCCAGAAAAGGCACAACTGGACAGAGTCCATAAGTTTGAAGGAGACCCACCTTCATTAACTAATTCAGTGAGGGAAACAACATCTCCACCTGAGCAGAAAGCCCTGCCATTACCCTTCAAAATATTTCAAGGAAGCAAATTAGATGCCAAGACTGACCAAATTAAGGCACCAAGAGCATTTTAAATATTAACTCCCCAAACTTTCCATTAACAATTTCAATGCCATTGGCATAGAGTAACAGGCGATACAGTTCTTTATTTAGCAGCTGTATAACGCCCGTGAACTGGCGAGGCCAAAGTGCCAATGTCATACCTTCATTAAGACAAATCCAATATCAGGGTTTTCTTCCCATGATTCATACAGTCTATTGAGCCGAGCCACCTACAAAAGGAAAGGGATTCAGATTATCCACAAGATTTTTTTCCCATCATGCATGATTAAATAACACTAGTAAGCAAACAAAATTAGAGTGAGGAAAAGCAAACCATAGGGGCAGTGAGAGCATTGAGAGAAAATGGTCTATTAAGAACGGCTGCTCTTGATTTTGCTCTTCCTTCAACCAGAACCTGAAATTCACAACCTGAATGAACTCTATGCATGTGGTCTTCTTGATTCATTTGCGAACTCAAAGCAAAAGAAATAGAGCAAACCATAGAGACACAGTATATGCAAATAAAAGACCTCACGATGGATAAAAGACTGGACCTTTTTACAATCAGAAGATCTTATGACGGATAAAGACTGAACCTTTTTACAATTGAGTGCAGTATATTTGGAAATGTAGAGAAAGCATCATACGAAAGATGGCAGAAATAAAGAGATTAACCTGGTCCTGGGTATAAGCGTGTTGGGCATAGTTTGGGAGAGCAGAAAAGAGTCTGTGTGTAGAGAGAAACCCAACCCTGGAGTTTATTGAATGCCTCACTTTAATCAATTCCTTCAAATTCTGCATTTCTCTCTGTCTCTGTTTGCTACAGTTTCTTTAATTGCTCTCTAAGAACTGAAAGAAGAGGGCCGTCTTCCGGCTTCGGTAATGGAGCGAGCGACTTTAGCGTGCTCGTGCTGTTTTTCTTTTTCTTATTTTTTTTTTATTTTTATCAAAGGTCGTGCTGTTTAGTAGTTCGGGTTGCTGCTTTGCTTTATGATGGCCGTATCCTTTAGGCCAGAGTCTTTTTACTTTGTTTTCTTATTTCCTCTTTGGAATCTAAAGGCCCAACTATTCACTATTTCTTTTTTTAAAAAAAAGCCATTCATCATTTACTCCAATTTAATTGCAGTGTTCCTCCTGTCTACAATTATTTTTCTCATTCATATATTCTAAATTATAGTTAGAATAAAATATTAATATTAAAAGATTATATATTACAAAAATTAAAATTTAGAAATTATTTTTGTGCTTGATTTAAGTTTTTTACACTACTGTTGCGAACAATAAAATTAAGAGATACAACAAAACCGGAGGAGTTATGCCTCTAAATATTCTTGCACTTTTATTCATAAGCTTAAGTGCTCGGTTCAATACACAAACGCACACATTTGCACTACACATGAGAACTTATTTTATGACACTAATAGCACAAATATACTATTTTTTTAAAAGAAAATAATACTAATACTTTTAAGGGTACAATTTAGGAAACCAAAACAAAATAGGATGGTGAATCTTTTTCTCCTAATATGTTCAATTTATTAAATTTTTTAAGTCAAACGTTTATAAAATAGATGCCAAATTTTATTGAATAAGTTCTATAAAATTTCTATTTCTTTATTTCCATTGATTGCGAGAGCTTATTTAGTGGCAAGTCATAGAAATTTCAAATCTGATAAGCTCAGTAGCTCACCATGCTAGGCCGTCTTAACCCTTGATGAGCTTAGACAATGTTAACGGCTTGTAAGCCCCAATCCAAACCTGACCTTATATTTCTTGTGACAACACAAGAAATATTGAAGTTCACTTGCAAATGAACAATAAAAATTGAACATCATGTGCTATTGCATGGAATTTGGATAACTGGAACAATATCAGCTTGCAGAAGAATGATCCACATCCTGCCCAACAGACACAGCATATGGTGAATTCCAGTCAGCATCAAAAATCTCCTGAAGCTGTGATACAATGGCAGGATTATATGTCCCAAAGCTGACACCAGCAGTTGTATAGAAGTAATCCCATAAAAGGTTGCTCGTCCCAATGTGGGCTCGCACATTGCTAACTGCATATTTTCCATGATTGACCCTCGTATAGGCTGGATAAACATTCCCTGTACTAGTTCCATTGCTGGTTGCAGGGCCTGTCAGGTTGTCACCTGGAATCTCATAGTATTTTATCTCTACTTTACCTGAACAGTTGTTGTACTTGGAAGAATAGCAGAGAATGTTGGTATAGAGGAGAGACTCGAGATACTCGTCTGTACTGCTAATGAAATGTGCCCACTTGGCCACCAGTATATTCACTTTAGCATGCTTGGAGAACACAACCTATTATTCACCAAAATTCATCAAAATGTAAAAGTAGGGAATGGAAATTGACCAGTCACCCAGTTCACAGATTATCTTTTGAGTCCAGTTCATTAAGTTCGGTTTTACAAAAATAAAAATCCGAACTAGTTTATTAACTTCGGTTTTACAACCTATTTGTTCACCAAAGTAATCAGGATGTGAAAGGCCCTATGGGAACAGGACACGTTCTTATTATGCATACGAGAACATGAATATTATGCAAATGTCCATTGGCTTTGCTTGTGTTAACATGAACATCAGCTATAGAAGCGATCAATGTTGTTAAAATCAGACTGGATATTGAACTGGATTGGTGATTAGATTATAGTTCAACCAATTCAACTGGATTCTTGAATTTTTTTAAATAATTAAACATTTATAAGAAATCATAATATCATGAAAAAAATTTACAAACACAACTAGGATCAATGGTTATACAACTGAGAAGATCTGAATAATGAAATACCAAATAAGTTTGGAATGGCTTGTTCTATACCAATGAAAGGTATTTTGAAATTCTATTGCAATTCTAGTCCAACTGGCCGGTTTCAACAAAACTTGCAGCGATGCATATTAGAAAACAGTGACAGAGATGTTGAAGGGCATAAAAAAGAGCAACAGTATCACAAACTAGTTACCTCTGATATTGCAGAGGAAAGAGATGACCAGTAAACCTTTTCCTTTGTAAATTGGGACTGGCCAAGCCAATCCATAGTATTAATCCTAACTGTTTGTCCACTTCCAACAGATTTTATTGTATCAATCCATGCCTGTTCATCGGCCAGGTACTTGCCAAACAATAGCTGTTAACCAAATAACGCATCAAAAGAAGTGAAGCATGAAAAGCAACACACATATGAAATTGGAGATTCTAACAGTTTTGGTGAAAATAATTATTTATGACATTTCTGACGGTAAACATAACATTAAAATTAATGTGAAATAATAACAAAGATCCGTCGATTACCTCAGGAGGAGCAAAAGATACATAGCTCAGTTGAGGCTTCAAAGAAGAACAACTGTGTCTGCATCCAGGAGCGGCAATTGGAATTTTAAACATATGTGGGTCTGATAATACTGGATAGCCTGCAGCGTGCTGAACCTCCACAGAACGAGGAAGAGGAGACCTACAATGCCAAATTTTTATCTGGTTAAAGTTCACACGGAGTTGCCAGACATTTTTCCTACTTTTTTTCCTTCACCAATAGGACATAAGTACAACCAAAGTTCTCGTGGGCAGCCCAGCAGATTATTATGCTTAATATACCAATTGTAGATGAGAGTTAAAAATTTAACAAAAAACAAAGAATTTGGCTAGCAAAGCTAATTAATAGGATAGACCTCTTTATAGAGGTCGACATCTATAACATTTGATTTCTGATCTCAATCCACTCAAGTTCTTGAGACAAATTGTAGAAATTAGCTACTGGTCTTTTCACCATCAGGCGTCTTGATTCCCTTAAAATGAACAAGAGCCGATCTACAAAAAGTACAACCCCGAATCTTCTTCATTAACTTGAACATTAGAGTAATTATGCTTGGTACGACCAACCTGAGTTCTTTACCTTCTGCTAGCATGTGTTATTACCAGATCCTGTTTTCAAGGTCCCAACTTTAGAGTGATCATTATTAGCAACACAGAACTGCGGTCATCCTAGATATGGTGTCTAATAATCACCAAACCTAATATCTAGAAATGATTTTGATCATGCATTGAAATGACTAAATCAAACTTGAACTCAATTATGGATATTAAAAATCCAAAATTGCACTAGATTGTAGAGGCTCAAAACACAAAGTATCCAGAAGACTCGGGAATATATTTAAGTTATATGATGTTTAAAACTGTCTTTCAAGCAGGAAACAAATGAATTAGGTTCACACACCTGCACCTTGCTTTGCGATCAATGAAATGTGACCAGCACGGAACTGTTCTATAAATTTGCCATTGTTGATCCCATACCGTACTAGTGTAAGCTGATGAATTAAGATGAGAAAGTTTCCATAGATTTTCAAAGTAGGTCTCAACCCTTTTCACTATTTTTGGACACCCAACCAGATAAATCCCAACCTCCTTAACCTATAACCATTTGACAATCAATACACTCTTCTGTAGATTAAATTAAGCAGAGAACTCAGTAACTGAATCATAATACCTGAGTGAGAGCTTTCCAATCATTGTTTGCAGATCCAATATAAACATCTCGCTGATCGGATATCCAAACTTTGGCATGAACTATACCTGAACCCCACCAGTCACCCAGTAACAAGGTCACATTTTTCACATTTGGCCTACCTGAAGCGAGATTAGTAGGTTCTTTTGTGTAGTCAGGATAAACACCTGAGTGCTGCAGTAATCTGAAACAAATTCAATTTCCACTCAGTAATGCTGAATGCAAGTAAGAAAAAGCAAAAGCAACTTTCCTACATAAATCAAATGATATCTTTAAGTGTAAATGAATTCGCAACTTCAAGAAAACGTACAAAGAGAAAAAAGACAAACCTATGTACCAAAAAGAAAAAAAAGAAAAAAGACAAACCTGATACTAACATTGCGATCGGCGGCGTCTTCTATGGCTTGGTAAACAGTAGAACCTTCAAACGCACCGAATCTCTTCATGTCTTGCTCCGAGTACCCATAATCGCCGGAAAGAGGATCTTCAGGATGAGCAATTAACTGCCAGTATTGAGCTATGACATCCAATTTCTTCGTGGAGTTGCCGGCCAACCAACGGAGCACATCGCCTATAATTTTATTTTGCTTGAGTATCTCGTGAACCAAATGGACCAAAGAAGAAAAGGAAAGGAAAGAAGGGTTAGTTACCAGTGGATAGAACGCCGGGAACGCGACGGAGGTGAAGCATATCTGTTGGAATTGATTGGACAAGCCATGCTTTGCAATGCGACTCCGCTAAAACGATGAAGCATGAATTGGCCAATAGAAGAAGAAACACAGCAGAGGAAATTGTAATAATTCCAAATTTGGGATTCATTTTTATCTCACCAAATCGCTTTTGTAAATT
This sequence comes from Triadica sebifera, assembly GCA_023653625.1. Classification (NCBI taxonomy): domain Eukaryota; kingdom Viridiplantae; phylum Streptophyta; class Magnoliopsida; order Malpighiales; family Euphorbiaceae; genus Triadica; species Triadica sebifera. The sequence continues at coordinate 27,957,331 of CM042909.1, forward strand.
GTAATTAATTATCTTTATCTGATTGGCATTGACTGATAGACTGGTCCCCTATTTCCTAGATAGAAACTATAAAGTCAAAAGGATATGACGTCTGGGAGTAGAACTCAACACAGCGCCATGAATCCCGAGTGCAAGCGTTGAGAATATTTTCCAATCGTCCTTAAAGTACACATTTACCCTCTATCTTTTTCCATTTTACTAGTAATTACGTTCGTCTCTGATCCTACAGCCCAATAAATTGGGTGAGCAATCGAGCCAAACCAAATCCGAACAATTCAAACTCGAATTATAAAGCTAAATCTTTTAAAATTTTAACTCAAACCGCACTAAACTAGTTAAAATTTCAAAACAATTCAGGTCAGAACCCAATTTTTGAATCAAATAACCCATCAAAATCTGACGTAACTCAAAATATGATGTCAATATCCTTAAAAACTCAACTCGAACTGGAACCAAATTTCAATTCGATTTAATCAATTTTTTCTTTTACAATTCGATTCTGTTTTTGCACCTCAAATCAGATTCCATAATAATTAATAAGGTAAGATATCTGATATAACTATATGAAAAACTGGAAAACATTAACTGATCAATATTTCTTCAATAATCTACGTAATCTTCATATATAGACAGACGCATAATCTTGAAATAGGAAGACGCAGATGTTAGAAGCTAAAAGAAACCCAAAAAACAAGAGAGAAAAACAAATGATTACATCTTTTTTTCTGAAGAACATAAAAGAGAGAAAACCCATCAGGATCCAACTACAACAAAATCCTACCTCTTTTTACACTTGAAATAGGTTTTAGCTATCTTCACTTCCGTTTTACCTGAAATCCTCTTTTTCAGGAGATGGAGTTTCTCCTGTGTCTTGAAGATGAGCCGGAGGATTTGGTGTCTCCTGGAACCATTGAAGTTGGACTCTGTGAACTCCCAGATGTTTCTGAGCTTCTGTTCTCTCCATGCCCTCCCTTCCCCACAACCCACAACTTGTCGAATATCCTCCTCGACCGAGATGGCAGCAACTGCATACCACTTTTTCTGTTTTTGCTGTTTTTCTTCATCAATTGTTCCCTTTTCTGTAACTCTTCATCTTCTATCTTCAACTTGCTCATCTCTTTCTTCACAGATTTATTCTCATCTGCTGCTGTCTTCTCCCATTCTTCGTCAGTGTTTGTAATGGAATTTGAAGCATCATGAGGATTGTTGTTGAGAACCTGAGCACCTGCGCTGCCTCTAACCTGCTCGAAGAACAGAACTTGGACCACAACTCGGAGGGGGAGCTGCTCGTTCTGAGCAGCATGCATGGATGCATCCATTGTCAGTTTTTTGACATCCATCAGCCCACATATCTTCTTTCTTTCAGCCTTCGTCAAATTCGGATGCTCCTGAAACCGTATAAATCCACCATTAGATATCATATAAATATCTAGAAAGACAACAAAATCACTGGTCCACAGTAAGTTTATATTGCTCCATCCTCGAACTTTTTAGGAAGGCAAAACCATTAAATCATATTCTCTACTTATAAAAGATCCCCTAATCACAACTGTAAGTCAGGTACGCTGCTAAATATTCTAGACCACTCCAATCACCAATTCAAAGGCTATGTGCTTCATGCACGTTACAAGCATTATTTGAGAAGTAATGTAGAAATAACATGCTTCCTAAGAGCTTGTACAGCTGGGAGAAAAATGCAAGAAAATCGAAGCGTTCGAGGTACAAAAGGTTACCTTAAGATAGATGTCGATGGCTTTGTACAGCCCATCATGAGTTGGTCTAGCAAAATCAGGAATCGACTGTGACAAGTCCATAAAATTAGAAAGGGTGAGATTCGTGTCGCATGCAATTTCTGAAAGATATCCATCAACTAACTTTCCAACTCTCAACATGTGACCATTTCCATTCCGCAAAACATAACGGTCAGTCTCATCATTCTTCTCTACACTCAAATCCTGATTGTACTTTTCGTGAGCCACAAATCGATTAACAAGGCACTGTACTAATTCCACATCATATAATGCAGTTTGAGGGGACTGTGCTGGAATCAATAAATCCTTTACAGAAGCCTCATGCAACTTTGAACTGATCCTCTTCACCAAATCCTCCCTAGGCGAATCACCCATCCCAACAAAAATGGCAACTTTCAACAATTTCAGCAAGAAACTACAATGACAACCTGCACCCTTTTCTGAAGGCAATAAACAAACTAGTGTTTCTACCAGATATTTGTATCTCCAGGTACGACCATCAGAAACCAAATCATCAAATGTATCCGGTAGCCATCTGATTGCATAGGTCTTCAGTGCCTCCCCAATAACTGCACCATCCATTCTCCCCTTTGATTTGATGGCAATCATGACTCGCTTATAGAGATCAACATCAAGTTCACATATATCTTCAACCCACCAATCCTTCGGAACAGATTCAAATTTTTCTTGAAAGTTTATCCCATCCTCAGCAATGTTATCAGTAACTGATAACTTCCTATTATATGTATATGACCAAGTAATGTTTGTGGGATCCACAGAGGTTTTTGATGCAATGGAATCTACACACCTTCCAACAATCTTCAGATCTTCAGCCCATGGCAGTAGAGATTTGGTGGTTTGAAGTACAATAATTGAATCTTTCCAGCTACGAAATATACTGGAGTTTAGAAATACCTCAATTTTGAAAATAAGGTTCCCTCGATCAACATCCTCTGTCATTTCAAGGTACTCAGCTGCACATCGAGCAGCCACAACACTGTATGCATTGAGAGTGACAATCATCCCATAGCAAAATTTTGCACAAATTTCAAAGGCCTTCGGTCCACCAGGAAAATCAGGCATATTAATCTCATCAGAGTTCTCCTCACTGGCTTTCAACACTAGCTTCTGCAAGTGATTGCTCTTTGACAAGAGAGGGAACTACAGAAGCATATCATAGCAACAGGTCATGACCAGATTATAAAACTGCTTACTTAAAAGGCCATAATTCAAGTTGGATCGCTTAACTGACAAAGGATTCAACACCTTAAATTAAACAGTTTGATTCAGTTCCTTACAGTGAATAATATAAAATTTCAAACAATTAGGGAACCAAAATAAAGGGAAAAAAACAACTGAGAACCTAATTTAGCTTTTACTGATTTTAGAGTCTCAAGGCAACCTCCATCTCAAGCACATATCCTTCCATTTGGCTACCAATCACAGGCTGATACTTGAAATTTGTAAGACTCAAAATCAATAATAATTAATAATATCACCACCACCTTAGCAGCATAATATATGGTCTTATAGTCCAATAAGCAGTAGACCAAATCAAACCTTAAAAAATTAAACAGCTCATCTCATTTTATAACTGTATGTACACAGCATATTTGGAGGCAATCTGCAAGCATAAGGATCATGGGAGAAGCAAGAAGTGAAAAGGACCGGAATGTGTTATTATTCCACCAACTACTCTATAGTCTATTCTTACTCTATTCAGATAATTACTTTGAGTCTCAAAGGACTCTAATATGAACCAACTATAACCTACAAACCAACACCCAATTTCCAACTTAATATGTTAAAAGGGAAAATAGCAAAAAGAAGATGGTTGGATACGTATGACAAACACAACTTCAGCCTTAAGCCCATTTATTGTCTTAAAGCATCAGGAAGCATGTCATATGCCCCCATTCTTATACAAATTCTGTACCACTGAGATTTAAAGGTTCTATAATACAACATTGAACGTTCCCACGTTTGTAACAAGGCAATAAACTCAAAATTTGATTCAGAATAATAAATATATTACTATTCATATCAATCTCTAGAAAATTCAAAATGCTCATGGGATTAGCAGAATACAGCAACGTTACTGGATTTATAAGCATATAAAACACCAAAACTCACTGTTAGCCAAAACAAAAGAAAGACAATACCTTGTGTAGGTAAAACTTAACTTCACCGATATTTATAGTGACATCTGTAGCCAGCTCAGATGACACATATCTGCACAAGCACATAAATTATGATGAGTTTAAAGAAAGGAGAGAGCAACCTGAATGGGATGGGCAATCAATAAAAGCACTAAAAACTGTAAGAAAGTAGTTTTACGGTTCTGTGAGCTGTCAATTAAATTTTATACATCTTACAAATCCTGTTGGCAAATAATAATTAACTTTCCTGTTTTTTTTCCTTTCTACAAGTAAAGGAGAAAACTTTCCAAACCAACAAATTGAAGCATTATGGCCAAGACCGCTCACTAAAATGCTCTAATTAGCCTCCAGGGCATTGTGCCAAATTATCCCCATAGGAAAAAGACTAATATTTCATGCGTGAGACAAATCAATAATCCATACTCTCATAAATCCGGCAAAGAAATTTCTAAAATTTTCATAGTCTCCATTCTTGTCCTCTCGCAATCAGAATGAAATTCATCATATTTCTCAATTAGATTAACCAGCAGAATTAGGATCCAACTGCAACTACCATCCATACTTTCATATTTTAATTACTACAATGTGATAAAAATAATTCTATTTCCAAACAAATTACGTACCCCCCAAGAAAATAAATGGGGAGGAAGTAACAGTTATCCAATCAAACGTTATTTAATATAAGGAAATGTAAAAAATACAGCAAGAAACTACTCACTGACATTATTAAAATCTTTGCACACGCAACACGACTTTACCACATTTGGACCACAAACTCACTCATCAAAGAAAAAGAGACAACTCAACTACAGGACTACTACTCAGATACCGCCCCAAGTAGTAGTGGTGCTGTGAAAGTGAAAATAATTATAGCAACAGTTAAGAGTAAGAGAGGACAACCTTGAGGAAAACTTCATGCCAAGAAAAAATAAAATATGGTAAAATTTTCTTTATTGCATACAGTAACGCTAAATTTCATGATAAGACAATATATGTAATCATCCATTTGGAAGCATTATAGAGTCAAATCTGAGCTTGTGCATTATTTAGGAAAAATCCATAACATGAGATGACAAAAATGAGCCTTTTAAATTTAAATGAAGAAAATATAAAATCACATGCTTAACAAGAAAACACCGAAGGCCAACTATCAACAAGCAGTAGTAAGACCATCTCCACCCATAAACACCAATTAAGTGTGAATTTTACACCAAAATGGTGTAGCTACAGTGCCACAATCTTCAACCCATAACACCAATTTTTACACGGTAACTAAAGATGAAGAAGAACCAAAGCTCGAACTCGTGAGTTTTGTCAAAAAAATAAAAAATGCAAAATCCTCTCACCTGACGGATTTGCCTTCAGCTCGAAAGGCATCAGGCTTGGATCCCAACTTCATAAACTTCATATTTTATCCCCAAATTACCCCTCTGAACAACAGAAAAACACAATAGAACCTTCACCAAGCCTGTTTAAGCTCTGCAACTCCCCATCCCACAAAATAATTCTCTCTGCTTCTAAGATGACAAAATTTTGAAACTTTTCACTTACTATCAACCACCAACCAGGCACAATCTTGAAACTCAAGACCAGAAATGGCGGGTCCTTAGAAAGATTTTGTAGCTGTCTCTCTGAAAGAAACACACTCACCAAAAGACCATAATATACATTGGACTGAGACAACCTCTGCCTTCACCCAAAAACCTCGAATTTCGCGCTGTCCCCATATATTCAAGCCCTCATTAATACCTTCATGTCTGATCACTCTCTTACAGCCACAAAACAAAAATGATGGGAGCCCTCAACCAGAATCAGAGAGAAGAAAATAATAACTAGAGGGACAGAGATGAGGAGAAATAAAAGCACCACATGAACAGAGAGAGGAAGATAAAAGGAAATATGGCGTCAGAGTGAAGAAGAAAATATAAATTGGGAGGAGGAGGAGAAAGGAAAGAAGATAAATAGTGGCGTTAGAGAGAGAAATACATTCTCTCTCTCTAAAAAGCACTAATATCATATCATTAAATTCTCGCCGCCTTTGCTTTAAATCACCCTGATCTGCTCGATCTGTCTCTCTCGCTCTCTCAGCGCAAATCTCAATGACTTTCTAATCTCAGAATCAATGAATGGTGATCTGGGGTTCACCTCTGACGCATTTGTCTTCCCTTAGGACTGAATTTTCTTGGGACAAAATCTTGCAAAATAGAAAATTCAAGAAAAATGGGAAAGAAAGAGAAGGAAAAGCGAATGTCTTTATGGCCCTTATGGGTTTATATGAACGGGGTAGACTGTAATTTGGTGGTGGCCATAGCCGTATAGGGCACAGTGTAAGTGAACAGGGTGGCGCAGAAGTAGAGAGAGAAGGATGTGGTGGCCCGGCCAATGGCCGCGACCTCTTCCCTGGGCTTTTATGCAGTTAAAGCACGCCACCCTTTTCATTCCAATTTTGCCCTTTATTGATTCTCGTATTACCTAAAATGCCACTTTGTTGGGTTTCCTTTTGACGCGTAGCTCTGTCTTTTGACTTTCGATTAACTAAACGGTCCAATCCCGATTATTAATTAAAAATGGTCCTGCTGTTGCAATTTTCAATTCATCAATTTTTTTATGATTCTTGTGACAAGATTATGATAATTTTTGCCTAACTTATACGGGGGAAAGTCCTGAATGTCTTCTACATAACAGATATTTAATGAAATTTTAGTATAGTAATTAAAATATTTGATATATATGAGTGGGTATTAATTTGAAAGGCTGATGGAATTGAAGTAATTAAATTAATTCTTTTTAGTTCAAAATACTCATTTAAAATAATTTGGTAAGATAATGCAATTGAAATGTTCCAGAGATAAATAACATGATATGAAAACCTCATGTTATTTGTTGTCTTAAATGATAAAAATATAAATTTATTTGCATTGTAACATTGTTTTTTTCTTATTTATTACTTTAATATTTTTATTTTTTTTTAAATAATTCAAATTTTACAGTAATTAATAAACATTAATTATTTTTTATTTATTCTATTCTTATTTGATAATGGGCAAAGAAGGCCTTTATTTCTTTTTAAAAATGTACATTAAAGGTAAAAATCTAAGAATAATATAATATTTTTATCTATATTTTAAATAAATTCTTTAATTATTGTATAAAAATTTTAACTTGTATCTATTTAGAAAGGGAAAGAATATATATAGAAAAAAAAGTACTTAAAAGGCTGAAAATTTACATTATATAATTATCTAGTAGTAACAACTCTAAATCCCAATTTAGCAATTGAATGATAAAGAAATTCATTTCATTTAACATTTTTCCCAATTGATCTTCTATTTCCTTCAAAAGAATTAAAAACATTACAAATCCACTCTGCTTTTTAAAGCCATTCACCGAGGATTAAGGAAATCTCATGATAGCAATAATCTATCCGAATCAATCAATCCAACAACAAATATTATTATCTTTTTTTTTTTTTAATTATTCAGCCAATTTGAAAAATCAAGGAGAAACTATATATTTATGGAGATGATCATGATGGGATGGGTTAGCTCTCCAACCAGAAAGTTGGCCAATGGTTAGCGACCATTTCAAATAGAGTTGGTAAACTAAGCTAATAAGCTATTGTTTAAAGAATCTCTCACTTAAGATATTAAAAAATAAAATAAACAATAAAGCATCGTCATCTCTTTTGTTTTAAGAAAATTTATTGGAAAAAAAAATGCATTTTGATTCATTGACCATGCAGGTTTTGTTTATTAAGTTGTTTAATTTTTATTTTTAAGTTATTGAATTTTTATTTTTTAATAATTTTTATAAATCCTTATTTGATTGAGAGTAAATTTCAAATAGTTGGACTTATTTTATATAAAATCAAAATAAATTTTTGAATTTGAAAGAATAAAAATTAAGAAATCAGGATCGATTATTAAAATTATAAATTTACTCCTATAATTTAATATTTATTATCATAAAAAATAAAATTTATACCCTCAAAAAATTAGAAAATCAATAGATAAAATATTTATAATTTAAAGTTTAAAATATTATGTGTGTTTTCCATATGATTAAGAAATCAAACAGCGGCAAGGCATAAAATACCATTCGCAGAATCACATTAATCGCCCAGAGCTGAGCTTCTCTCATGCATGTCAATATGCCATCTTTCTCTTTATTTTTTTTCTGAAGAAATGTTAAGTGATTGTCTAACGCTTCAGTGAACATATATAAATTTTAAAAAATGTTTTTATTTTCTATCTTTATTTTTATTTATCGACCAATAAAATAGCAAGAGTTAGACAATAACAAATCGGTTGATTATGTTAGGAAATTTTGCAATTTGATACTTAACATCATGTGAAAATTATTAAACTCCATAGCTCAAATCATTTAAATTATAGTAAAAGGTAGGCAGAATTCATTATGAAAACTATTTGGACATAATCTTATCTTATTTTCACTAAATAATCCTCTTCGACATGATCTATGTGGATACATGTGTCGATAATCATAGTAATAGACATCTTATTGTACCATTAAGAGCCAGGACCACCAAATAATAATTGCAATATATTTCAATAACCCCATTGGTATTTATAAATCGCATCTACTTCAAGTCTTATTGAGCTTTGTGTCAGAGTAAATTAATTATTAAATGTTATATAACTAAAATAATTTGTATTTTTTTATAATATTTTACTATTAATTAATTTAGTTCGTCATAAATTTGATATTTTGGATAAATTTTTTTAAATGTCAATTTATACATAAATTCAAGGGGAGGGTAAATTGTATTTAAATTAAGTTAATTAATAATTTTTGATTATTGATTTAATAATTATCAAATATAATTTTTTTATATAATATTGATTAAATTGATCCAGAAATTTAATTGTGGATGCTACTTGGGCCATGGCGAAGAAAATTCCATGGGATATGATGAGACGAGGGGACCTTATACTTGCATGTTGTATTCGCATATCCTAATTGCTCATTCAATAAATTGGACCTATTTCCGCTTTCACACACCACCCAAGTCCTCATCCTTCACAACTACCTCTTAATTGCCCAAATCAACTACTTTGTGTACTTCTACCCCAATAACATGAAGAAGTTGGTGCAAGAAGTTACTGTCCCCAATTATTATTCCTTACTTCAAAAACTATCATTCATTTTTTAAGACATTAAATCACCGTGCATTATTGATATACGCAACCAGAAAAAAATAGGGTAGATTACAATGATAGATTTTTTAATATTTATTTTCTAATTAATTAATAAAAAAGAAAAAAATTTAAAAATTATGAGAGAAAAAATTATTTTCATTACTAATTAATTTGAAATAGAAATAAAATGACAAGCAATACGAAGAACACTCTTTATTTTTAAATACTTTTCAACTTTTAACTTTTCATTAGTTGATTGAGAAAAAAATAAAATTTTAAAAAAATAAATTTTTTATTTTTTATTTTTAGATTTATTTATTTTTACCAACTAATTAGAAAATGAATATTAAAAAATATAATTAGCATTTAAAAGGGAAAAAAAATTTAAAATCCTTAAAAAGTCAAAATTAAAAAGTAAGTATACTCGGGCAAATTGCACCTTTTAACCCAAAAACAAACAAGTGGCAAATGTTTTCTGGCTAGATCTAAAAGGTGAAATATAGGGAGACATTCAAAGAGAAAGAGAAGCAACCCCATTAAGCAAAAATAGGAGAATCCTATTTTAACAACCAAGTGCACATGGTGCATTATTTCTCAAAAAGCAAAGTGCTAGTTAAATCATCCCCATGTGTGGGGAAAAAAAGTAGAAATTAGGCGTGAGCATAAACCATCATAAATAAATGATGATAGGAATTAGGAATGATGGGGGACCCAAATGATAAAAAGGCCCATGTGGGGGACCATTCGGCTTCCTTCATGCCCCACCTTTTTCCTTTCATTTTAGAGCAAGTCCCCATTTTTTGAATTAAGGGTCACCACTTGAAGATTCTCTCTAGGTTTTATGCTCTTCAGTGCTACACACCATTGTACTAACTTCTTACCCACATATCTACATTTGCCACCCCGCCACCCCAGAAACATAAATGAATAAATATCTCTCTCATTCTAGGACACATGAAAACAAAAATTCTCAATGACTTCATATATTTATCCATAAACCAAATTATTGATATAAATTATTGCATAAAAAAATAGTTTTTACTTATTAGTGTGCAATTTTGATTGTATAACTACCTCATGTTAGAAAATTGTTTAAATAACGTCTTATTTCTATACTCTGCCAATATGAAATTTTAATCCACCCCTTATATTTAAAGCATGAAATTTATAAAAATCGAATATATTTAGGTGATTTTAAAATTAGATATAATTTAAACTCAAAAGTTGGTTTATAAAAGATAATTATTTGGCTTACCATAATGAATAATTTGCTTATATGATATACTTAATTGATTTGAAATTTTAATATTTAAATGATAATTTATTATTAATTTAATTAATATGTGAATAAATTTATGGATGATAAGTGCTTTACTTAGATATTCAACGTAGGAATGTGAACAGTTAGACCATGGGTATGGTTTCGTCATAATGTTTTAAAAGATGTATATTTAGGATTGTTTATTTTCCTTTTGTTTGCATGAGAACATTGGTGCCTATGATTTGTTAAGTCCATTGTGATGGCATCTCACTAATAAATTGAGGTTATAATGACATTTGGATATCTTGAAACAGGATCAGTTTTTGAATTTATGAATTGGTTGGGAAGTTTCAAATTGAATTTAAATATAAAAAAAATGCATTTTTCAACTAAGAATGTCGGTATGAACTTTAGCAAATGTTGTTATTGAAAAAAAAAATGCTTAAGAACTAGTGAAGTAAAGAGAAAAGTAAATTATTAGAGAGTGACGAAGAGAATAAAATTTGAATATAATTAGCATGAAGACACCCGTAGTTTATACAAAAACAAAAATATGAACTAGAAATTATAAATAAAAAAATAATCATCTTGCAAAAAGTAAACTTAAAAGAATGTTGGTTTAAGAATTTATGAAAAAAATGTGAGAGTAAATTATTAGATGAATGATCAATTTTCCCTTTTCTCTTTTTTCGTTTTTTACAAAGATCGTTTTCTCTTGTAAAATTTGAATTGAATTAAAATGTATTTTTAAATTTTTCGTTAATATACTATATTTCATCTATTAACACACACAATTTTCCATATTTTCCCTCAAAATTCTTACCCACCATAAAATTTTACAACACGTTCACAGTTAATTGTTCATTGAATTCTAAAATCGAAATGAAGACAAAAGAAATGAAAACAATATTTTTAGGATGAAATGAAGTAAAATGACTGCAAAATAAAAATTGTATAATGATCAAAAGTAGGAAAACCCAGTCTGTAATTTATTGGGCCGAAGTAATTTGGTCCAACATAACATTCTAAAGGGCCTACTAGAAATGTGCTCATTGGGCCTCTCCCAATTTGTACCACTACCAGCTTAAGATTTTGTCCTTCTCCTTAAGTTGCCACGTCCTATTCTAAAATTTTATTAAAAATTCTCCATGCATTACATTTCAGTAATTTGATTTATTTTAATTTTTCATAATATGTACCAAAACAACCAATCCGACATAATTATACATATTAATAATCAATTGTATTTTTGTATATTTATAACATCTAAATTAATTAATTTTGTCCTAGTAATTGAATTAAATTTAGTTTGTTTCTTTCTTAATTTGTTTACACAAAAAGATTAGAAAGTCTAAAACAAAAATGAAAAGAATGCTAGAAGTGGGACAAATTGATGATTTGGTATGGTAGCACTATCCAATTAGATCTGTTAGGTAATAAATAACTGAACAACAAATAATGAAAAACTGTGTATTTTCATCCCTAAATTTTACATGTAAATATGTAATTAAGTTTTCTTAATTAAAAATTTATTCAAAATTTTTTTTAAAACATTATTGATTAGATACTAAATTTTTTCATAAATAAAGATTATTTTAGTTAATATTAATTAAAATATTTATTTTAATAAAATTTCAATTAAGAATTTCAATAAAATAAAATCTGTAATTTTAAAGACCAAATAATTCTTCTTTATTCATATGATATTTTCGATTAAATTTTTGAAATATTTTTAACAACTTACATATTTAACAAAAAAATTTCACCTTTTAAAGGTGTTGTAGTAACATTTTCTACACAGTGATAGTGGGTTCACAAGAGCTGCATTTTCCTGTAAGATTGCCACGCGTCAAAATATGGAGGGAGATCCATAGATAACCGTAAAAAATTTAACTGGACAGAAGCAAGGACCGGATCTAGTCCCAAGCTTCGTTCGTTCACCGCCATGTTGACCCGTATCTTATTAAAACATACTCCCCTCGATGTTTCGATCACCCTACAAATAAAACCGCCACTTGAGAATCTAGATCTAGTCTTGTCTCTCCTCTGCTCTCTCTTTCTATATCGCACAAAACGCCATGGAGCCTCGAGGAGGAAGATCTTTACCTCCATTTGACGCGATCTGTACAGTTCTTGCCTTTCTCCTACATGGCGTTCACTGCTTCTACCTCCCTGGCGTCGCTCCTGAGGATTTCGTCAAGGTGAGCGCCTTTTCTTTTGTGGATTTGTCATTTGTGTATATTACCAAAAATTATCTTGATCTGCCATTTGTGTCTCCGATCTGGTTCTGCTTTTAGTTGTCATTTCCGGTTTTGCTTATTTCGTTTTGAAAATGACGGAAAATTAGAGGCTATTTGAAAGAATAGCATGTTATTCTGTATGATATACCTGAGTCTGAAATGACTAAGTGGATGTATTCTTCAGCTTTTAGTTGTTATTTCCGGTTCTGCTTATTGCATGTTTGGCCGCTCTTAAAATGACGGAAAATTGAAGGCTATTTGAAAGATTAGCTCGTTGTTCTGTTCGATTTACCTCAATGTTATATGACTAAACGGATTCATGTTTCGGTTTTTTTTATTGTGTCGCTAAAGAGAGTGATCTTAGATTTGCTCCAGGACATTAAAAGTTAATTTATTTGTGTATATCTAATATTGATATGCTTTACTTTTCTGCGTTTTGTTATTAGCTATTGAGTAAATAGAATACGGACTTACTTTATAAGATCCAAAACCAAGCTCTGAAGTCAACAACTACTGTTTCATCAACGTATCTTCCGTGTTCCGTTACCTTGTATGTTTTGGCTTTTTCTCGTTATCATAATTCATCAAGATTTTAGACTTGAAAATACATATAAATTTTTAATCCTACTAACTTTGAGGTTGCTGCCCTTAATGCATCAACATTTTATGCTTATCTTTGAAATTTGGGCAATGCACATCCATATGATGTGTTTGTGAAAACTGAGTATGAGCTTTTAGTATCAACTCAAATTGTTGGATATGTTTATACATTTGGGGGTTGGTTTTGCTAATGGACGATTTACTTGTATGGCTGGATCACAATGCTAGTATTCTCAAGTCTCTAAATTCATTTACCTTTTGCAACTTTCTTAAATTGTGTCAAGTTTGAAAAAATCATCAAGAAATGACTGTTTATTTATCTGGTTGTTTGTTTTGCCATAAAATTCAGGGAGATGTGTTGAACGTGAAAGTGAACAAATTGACCTCTACCAAAACACAGCTTCCTTATTCATATTATTCTCTTCCTTATTGTCACCCACCCAAGATTGTGGACAGTGCAGAGAATCTTGGAGAAGTACTTCGTGGTGACCGTATTGAAAATTCTCCCTATGTGGTCAGTTGTGTTATCTAGGACGAACCTAAAATTTTTTTTAATAGGTTTCTTGTTACTGATTTTTTTCCTTCTATATTGGCAAATTGCAGTTTAAAATGCGGGAACCAAAGATGTGCAATATTGTTTGCCGCCTTGAATTGAATGCTAAAACTGCAAAGGCATTTAAAGAGAAAATTGATGATGAGTATCGTGTCAACATGTATGACGAACCTTTTATAGACCCATAAAGATTTGTGTGAACAAGTGTTGTAAACTGTTTAAATTCCATTTTCTGATAGTTTTGGCTTGCATGTTGCAGGATCCTTGATAATCTTCCTCTTGTCGTTCCAAGACAGAGGTTGGATCAGGAATCTGCTACTGTCTATCAGCTTGGTTATCATGTTGGGCTCAAAGGCCAATATAGTGGGGTATGTAATTATCGCACTTCAAACTCCATTTCCTGTTGATGTTCTGGTTTTTGCTTTTGCTTACAGTCCAAATTTATGCAGAGCAAGGAGGGAAAGTATTTTATCCACAACCATTTGGCAATCACTGTCAAATATCATAGAGATTTGCAAACTGACTCTGCAAGAATTGTTGGATTTGAAGTTAAACCATTGAGGTGAGGCGTTCTCTGTTGTTTTATGAAAGGCTTGGTTCTCGCTGAGTCTTCTTTTCCGTGTTACTTAGCAGTGATATTACTAATTTGAGTATTTGAATCACAGTGTAAAGCATGAATATGAAGGAAAATGGAATGGGGCAAAGACTCGCTTAACCACCTGTGACCCCAATGCAAAGCATGCAGTTGTTAATTCCAATACTCCTCAAGAAGTTGAAGAGAAAAAAGAAGTTATTTTCACATATGATGTTGAATTCCAGGTGAGTCATGCAGAACTACCACTTGCGTTTTAGTTTCTTAGGCATCGTTCTTCTGGATTGTGTAAAACAGAAGTAGTTTTAAACCCATAGTTTAATTTAGTTGCCAATGAATCTTTTACTTCTTCTTTTTCTCCTTTCTCCTTCTTCCCTTATCATTAATTTCTAGCAGTGACTTGTCTTGCTTGCTTATCTACGAGGTAATATTTGTTCTATGCACTATCTCACTCTTTTGTCTGCCTTTCAGGAGAGTGATGTGAAGTGGGCATCTAGATGGGATACCTATCTTTTAATGAATGACGACCAAATTCATTGGTTCTCTATTGTCAATTCATTGATGATTGTCCTCTTTCTTTCCGGCATGGTGGCAATGATAATGCTACGGACGCTTTACCGTGACATATCCAAGTATAACGAACTTGAGACCCAGGAAGAAGCCCAAGAAGAGACTGGGTGGAAACTTGTTCATGGAGATGTTTTCAGGCCCCCATCAAATTCTGATTTACTCTGTGTTTATGCTGGAACAGGTGTTCAGTTTCTTGGCATGACCCTTGTCACCATGATCTTTGCAATTCTAGGATTCCTTTCTCCTTCAAACCGAGGTGGCCTTATGACAGCAATGCTCTTACTTTGGGTTTTTATGGGGCTTTTTGCTGGTTATGCCTCTGCTCGGTTGTATAAAATGTTTAAAGGAACAGAATGGAAAAGAATTGCTCTCAGGACTGCGATTATGTTCCCAGGGATTGTTTCCTCCATTTTCTTTGTTTTAAATGCTCTCATCTGGGGTCAGAGATCATCTGGAGCTGTGCCATTTGGAACAATGTTTGCTCTGGTACTTTTATGGTTCGGAATTTCAGTGCCACTTGTGTTTGTGGGAAGTTTCGTTGGGTTCAGAAAGCCAGCGATTGAGGATCCTGTGAAGACAAACAAAATTCCGAGACAGATCCCAGAGCAGGCTTGGTACATGAATCCAGCCTTCTCTGTTCTTATTGGAGGAATACTTCCTTTCGGAGCTGTTTTCATCGAGCTCTTCTTCATCCTTACATCGATCTGGCTGAACCAGTTCTACTACATCTTTGGTTTCCTGTTTCTAGTATTCTTAATCCTCATTGTCACTTGTGCTGAAATAACTATAGTGCTCTGCTACTTCCAGTTGTGCAGTGAGGACTACCAGTGGTGGTGGAGGTCATACCTGACATCGGGCTCATCCGCGTTATACCTCTTCCTTTATGCAACATTCTACTTCTTCACCAAGCTGGAAATAACGAAGCTGGTTTCTGGCGTGTTGTACTTCGGATACATGCTAATCGCATCCTATGCATTTTTTGTAATGACTGGCACCATTGGATTTTATTCGTGCTTGTGGTTCACAAGGCTTATCTATTCATCAGTGAAAATCGATTAAATCTGGTTGGTTCATGTCGTCACCAAAACAGGGTAAAATTCAAAGATAGTAGATAATTATGTTCTTTTTTTTTTGGTTGGTGGTTGTTAGATGTATAACATTTTTGCTCATTGTTTTGAATGGAGATGAATACGACTCTGATGTTACAGTCCTTAAATTTACTTTTGAAGAATGAATATTTCCCTTCAAATATATGTAGATTGTTCAAGAATTCATTATGCTTTTGTTTGATTTTCTTATTTGTTTCATCAGTGAAAATTTGGGATATTGCTGCGTTCATTTGATTCTGTTGAAAAGGAAGATTGATACAAGACCGTAAGACCATCAAAGAATTTAGGAAAAACTCTGTTATGATGGACTTCTAGCTGGAGATAATACGACCGAGTTAAGATAATGACCCTGCGAGAAATCTGAATTGGGGAGCTATGAAAAAATTCTGGCGTTTTCTTTAGAATTCGAATGTTGATCTTTGAACTTCTTTCACAGTTGCTCTTAAATTTTCATCCATTATCTGAAATGAACATAATTTTTCATTTGAGAATGAGATAATGGTCATGTGAGTATAATTCCCCACTTGTAAATCATAAACCATAAAAATATGAATTCCTTCTCCTTCCCATCCATAAAAGATCATTAATGACAAACTGCATCAAATTCAAAAATAAATGAAAATATAATAGACACCAGATTCAGTAAAATATCATCAAACTTCGAGTTATATATATATATATATATATAAGATCTATATTTTACTAGAATATATCATGAAGTTTGCTAAAAAAAATACTAGTATATATCATGATAAGCACCAAAAGAAACCATAAAAATGGACTTAAAAGGGAAGTTTTCTTGCGGACCATCCATTCTAAGAAGAAAAATAAAAAAAGAACTACAGCCATCTAGAATTTTACTTCCCAGGATGAGTATCCTTAGGGTCAGCAGTATTAATAGCCACCCAGGCAACATCACGGGCGTTGGCTTCAGGCTTTTTCTTGGCATACAAGAGCATGTATCCAACGGCGGCAGTGATAAGGAAGCCAGCAACTGCTATGGTGGTGGTGCTATAGGGAAGTTTGCGCCTTTGGTGCAGCATCTCTCCTGGGTTACGATCTGGCGGTCTCTTATTAGATCCCTCTACTCCTGCTGCTTTCACTTCTTCTGGAGTCATCTTATGAGTGTCCGCTCTTTTCCTCCAATCTTCATCCCCTCCTGCCATTTCTCTCTCTCTCTCTAACTCTCTCCCCAATTTTAACAACAACAAAGGTTGAACCGTTGAAGACATGAATGACACTGTTTTGTCCATGTTAAGTAACCTAGGATTTGAAGGTTTAGTTGTGCAACACATCGCAGTTGCATGCTCAAACTTACATCCTGTTGACAAGTGGAGGCACTTTAAGCTCATGATGGGCCGTTTATTGTGCCAATATCCGCTGCGATACCCAGCCCAGTTATTCAACTCAATCAAACAATAATGAGTTTTGCTTTTGAGAAACAAACTTCAATAAACTGAGAGAAAAACATCTTGGGCAATCAAGGTGCCAACGAAATTTGGGATCTGACCCCAAACAAAAGGAGTTGGGAAACTAAACACCCCTTCTGGCCGAAGAAGGGGCCACAACATTAGCTTCCCGCCTAACTAACTTTTCCACCAACATATATTATATTGGTTCTTTTAAATTTCATTCTCAATGTTTTGTGTGTTTGGGTACAACTTTTAGATCATATAAAAATTACCAAAAAAAATTAGAAACAGGTTAATTTAGATTTCAGATCTTATTCTAATCTAACAATATACAGAATGTGTTATATTCAATTTCGTTCTTGCCGATCAATAAGAGTTTAATGCAGAAAATAATAATTATTTAGAGATAATATAATAAAATTAAAATTTCATCTGATAATGAAATCAAATTAAAAATTATTAATGGATTTAGTGCAACAAAATCAAAATTCAGTTTTAGACAGTCTAATAATAAAGAATATGTAACATTCAAAAATTTAATGTGCTAAAATAAAAAATTTAAAATTTAGTAGTGCAACAATAACCAAAATCAAGAGCCTTAAAGTAGTGGTGGGCTTTATTTTTACAAGCGAATATCAAAGGATAAGTTAGTAAATTTTTGAGGAATTAAAATTATTAATTTTGATAGAGTAAATTAATAATTATATAATTTTTGAGCCAAAAGAATTAATAATTGTATAATAAAATATGTTTTTAAATTCTATGGGCCGTTAAATTCCTTATCGATTTTTCTTTTAGATCGTTACTAATATGCATTCGTAAACGACAACGGTCCACAACCAAAACGCCTGAATAATGGGTCACGCTGTACAGTCATCTTCTCTAACGGCTAGTTTTCCACTCTCTTATAAATGCTAACAATGTTCTTTCTTTCAAGAAATTTCAGATTCTCTTGCTTTCTCTGTCTTCAAGCTCTCAGCATCAATGGCTCTCCTTCAAAGAGTCCTAACATCTTCTTTGGTGCTAATAGCTCTATTCTTCGGGTTATCTGAGGCTAGAGATATTCTGGTTGGTGGTAAAACAGATTCATGGAAAATCCCTTCTTCTCAATCTGATTCTCTCAACAAATGGGCGGAAAGCTATCGTTTTCTCATTGGCGACTCTCTTGGTATATTCTCATTTTCCTTCATTGGTCCTGCCCTTATTGAGTTTCTTTGTGCTTTGGTTTTCTAATATTACTATGTCTTGATTTTACAGTGTGGAAGTATGATAGCCAGAAGGACTCAGTGTTGCAAGTGACAAAGGAGGCCTATCTCACCTGCAATACCTCTAATCCAATTGAAGAGTACAAGGATGGCAATACTAAAGTGGAGCTTGATCGATCAGGGCCATTCTATTTCATCAGTGGAGCAGAGGGACACTGTGAAAAGGGTCAGAAGATTATTGTGGTTATTCTGTCTCAAAGGCACAGTTACACTGGTATTTCTCCGGCTCCTTCTCCGGTGGAGTTCGAGGGTCCAGCTATTGCCCCGACTAGCAGTGCTACAAGCTTCAAAGGCAGCTTGGCGGTTTTCTTGGGAATTTTGATCTGGGGTCTGTTTTGATGAGAGGAGCTTAGTTATAAGAGGGAAATTTGGGTTTTCCTTTTCAATTCAAATTCTTTATTCGTTTCTTCTTATTTGAGCCTTGATTATGTAGAGAAAATGCTATTTCTATAAAATTGGTATTTTTTCTTTATTTTTATATGTGCCTCTTCTGAAACAAACTTGCACTAAAGAAATGTTGGCCCTAATAAAGAGTGCAAATAATCTGTGTTCATTCCCAAGAAAAAATGCTTAGCAGCAGCTATTTTACCGCAAAGCCTTGATTACAAAATTGACATAACTTCTCATTAAGATCATACCTTTTCGCAGTAGCCATCAAACTCAGCTCTGCACAACATAATTGGAATGGAGTAAAAACATAATTAAGAGGAATAATTTAAAAAATGATCCACTTACGCAGCAAGTTCCTTTCTGCACACAAACGGCCTCCACTTGGACAACCATTTGCGCTTTCTTTGCAGTTTCATAAAGATTTTGCATATATAACCCAGTAATCCTGCCTGAATTTGAGTAGGGAAAACAATCATATTATCAGCAAAAAATTCAAACAAAGAAGACAACAATTGATAAGAATTTGCTAGGTCCAGCCAAGCTATGCTCTTGCAAGCATTTTTTGTGTTTGCAGGGAAAATGAATTTTGACAAGAAATGGTTAACAGAGCTGATTGCACTCAACAAAACATGCTATAAAGATTAAAAAAAAAAACTAGGAAAATGAACAGTCAGGAATAAACGATCAAGTCATCAGAAAATATATTCAATTAGCCTTTTATTCATAAATTCACATTTAAAAATTTAGATTTTTCACATACTCAAATATCAGATCTAACCTGCAGAAATCTGGCCAGTTATACAAATCAAAATAAAAAAGAGAAGAGTGAACCTTTGATGGTTTCTCGTCACTCCTATCATTATTATTATTATCTTTTTCCCCCAAAATAAACCATCCAAGCGTAGGGAATATGACACTTTCCCATTCTTTCTATCAGGCTGTGATGTAATAATCAAAGGTCCAACATGATTTGCAAATGAATTTACTTTACCTGAATCCAGCAGAAAAACATAAATTTTCATATCATAAATGCATACTAGGAGAATTGTAACAGCCTGCATAAAAGTTGAGAAAGAAGAACTGTCACATTTTGTAGAACAATAATAAACCCTCACACTATTAAGCAAAAACTAATAGGCTTTGCTTATTTGCTAAATGGTACGGAAGGCATCTCAAGGCACAACAAAGATACCATAATTAGTCATAATATTGATTCAAAGTGAGCAAAAACTTGGAGAACTGAACTAATGGAATTTATAAATTAACACGAGGAAGATATACTGCTTAAAAAAGGTATACCGATGAAGAAATAATCATGGTTCTTTTGGTGTTAGATCCTTTTAACACTTCAAAAATATATAGCTTTGCTGGGATAACTAAGCTACACAACATTTTTGGTTGACTCACAATCTGTTTCCTCAAAGGTCAATCAAATCATGGGTGATGTTATCAAAGTACAGATGAATTTTTGATAAGAAGGGTTGATTAATTTCCAACAAAGAGAAACATAACTGCCTACAGGACCAACAAAATCAATAAAATGGAAGCTGAAAATGCTTTTTAACAGATAATGAAATGCGAACACAAGTTCATATGCACCTTTCCTGGCACATCAACGTACGCTTTGCCCCTATGAGCGCAGTTTCTTCTATGTATCTCATGACTACTTAAATTTAGCTTATGACCTAGTATTTTCGGTGATGATATAGCATGGACAACCAAAAAGGTAATTGAACTCGAAAAAGCTTCCATCTTTTCTCCAATTCTGTAATCGAATTTTTCTTAAAATTTGTCAAATTGAAAGTCAATAAAAGAAAAACTGCGAAATTCAATGGAAGAAATATATGCAAAACCCACCAATGAGCAATGGCTAATAAACAAATGAAAAACCAAGATATAATAACAAAATATGTAAATATACGAATCATTGAAGAAATCCTAATCAGAGAGATTAAGAGAGATAGAGAGAGAGAACACTTACAGAAGGAGAGAGAGGAAAAGTTAAGGGTTTTTATGTTGAGGGAGAGAACAGCAATTAAGCAACAGTAGCTGAAGATGCCATTTGATTTTGGTGATAATAGAAGATAACGGGCTCTCACGCATAGGTTTTAACTGAAACAAAACCATCCCTCTCTGCTCTCTACTCTCAAATCTCTACCTTTCTCTACCTGGGTAGAATAAATACTGAATTTTGCAATTTTTCTTTTTTCATTTCATAATTTCTTTAACTACAAATTATTCCTATCTTGTTTAAATTTTCATTGAGTCAATAATTTATTGTCAAATAAAAAAATAACATTTATTTTTAATTTCATATATAAAGTAAGAAGTAATTTCTTTTAATCCGGTTTAAAATTGAACTCGGATTGACATGCCACATATCCACAAAAAAAAAAAAAAAAAAATTATGGCAAAAATATTCCGTTTGGAAAAAGGAATAAAAATTCCAAATGGAAACTTAAAATTCCAATTGGAAACTCATGGAAAAAGGTAGCAACTTGGTCCTAAAATTCAGATTTTAAAATTCAACCATGAACCAGGGGAGTTCCAGGTGTTCAATGCAAAATGCTGGCATTGATGTTTCTAATTTCAATCACGCATTACTCTGAATAGCAACCAACAATTTCATTATTTGAAAGAACCCACAAAATCCTAAGAAATGTTGATCATTTGGAAATAACAGTGTACTAGATTACGAAACAATAGTCAAACACCACAGTGCCTTCACCATGCTGAGATATCTCACTGGAAGGACTTCTGCTTTCCGAAATGATTTACGGAAATGACTATGGAGTATCGGAGAACAAAATAGATATCTTTGGAGTGTCCTTCACTCCATCCGTGAGAGGTCTAATGTGCCGAGAATTCAGAAATGCTGTAAATACTCGAAACTCGTGAAGAGTTCATAGCACATAGACAGTACTAGGTGATCACTTACACAAGGCCACAATAATACTCGTACCAGCCAAGCAGATAATGCATTCTAGAGCTGCAATCCTGTGAGGATACAAAACGAAAAAGAAAGACATCAAACATGAGAATAAAGTATAAGAGATCTAATATAGAACTTCAATTCCACTTAATTTGCTCAACACACCATCCACACCAAGGTTACTGGAAGACATTTGCGTACAAGAATCAAACACATTTACATTAAAACTAGAGCTAATATCAGATACAAGCAACAGGCAATTTTGCTAAGTTTTCTAAACCACATGCATGATAAGTAATCATCCGCTCGTTCTTTTTTTTTTTTTAATTTTTATTTTTAATCACAAACAACTGTCTTATTTAGAACAATTTTATTAGAACCATGAAGTTATAGATTAGTTGGTTGCTCATATCCATCAACTGAACATTCCACCATCCTTTAGGTAGTCCAATTCTATATCTCAGAAGAGTAAAAAAGAGACATTCAAACATTATTTGAAGAGAAAATATGTTCTCCAAAATTAATATCCAGCATTCTTAACTATCCAAAGCAACTTATGCAACTCTATCCCTTAGTTTCTTCCCTTGATACATCTAAAGCGGGTGATGGCCAGAGAGGCCCTATCTATCTTGCCCAAACAAAAAGAAGAGCTCCTCCCAACATCTGCCACAAAATGACAAAATCCATTTATCTTGATGAGGAGAAGACCAGCAAGAGTGCGCATGTATAAACAGACGATTACACAGCAAAATGCACATGTATAAACAGACGATTGCACAGCAAAATGCACATGTCTCAACAGATGATTGCACAGCAGAATGCACATTTATAAACAGAGATATCTTAAAAATTAGAAAAACATTTTGACTAGGCAAAATAATGATAAGCAAGAGGAACAGAGAAAGAGTAAGATAGATGAATAACCATTTTGATTTCCTTCTTATTTATTTTTAATTATCTATAAATATTTTGTGTATAATCCTGCCATAAAATATTCAATTTCAGAAGATATATCTAGAAACATTCCTTCACTTTATCCACCCCTTAAGGCTTTGATATGCTTGATTAACCACATAAAACAAGTCTAGCTGCCTGCAGCTTCTAGGCTATAAGCATGTGAGAGATGCCGTTCAAACCAGTGTTCGAAATGCACCAACTGTGATATGCACACTGGGGTTATTCACATTCATCTATCTAAGAAAGAACATAATAGATTCGCAGGTAGAAAGTCAGCAATTTCCATATTCTTTTGAAAAGAGAGGTAGAAATAGTAAAATTAATATGAAACCACCAAAATTTTTATGAACGGTGAACCTTAAAATATAGGCAAATATGGAGTTACGATGTACCAGGACATTAAGAACTCAACCCTCATGCAGATAATCTTCATTTAACGCATCAATGGTTAGAGGCCCCTTAAAACCATGTGTATTATTACTAAGCAGCTCACGGGCTGCTTTTTCAAGAAAATCTGAGGCAGCCGCTTGGACTGAATGTTTTTCAGATGATTGATATTTCCTCTTCTTTTGGATTCTCCTCTCCAAATACTTTAACTTGGGTCCTTCTTCTTTACTGATATCCCTCATACTTTTCCTCTGTTCTGCATAAGGAAAATATATTTTTATAACTGAGATCAGCATTAAATGAAAGTCACAGCGGACCATAACAAGGGATTGGCTCCATACCAGGCGTAAGGTCTGGCAAGGAATGTTCAATGAAACGGGTTGCAGCCTGGTAATTTAAAGCGGTGGAAGGTCGCAATGGAGCTTCAAGACATATTCAAACTCATGCAATCAGTAACTGTTATGAAATAAACCACTAGAAACCAAACTCATCATGTCTTAAGAGTCAGGACTTTAAGCAGTAGTAATCACTTTCAAATATCTTTGAAAACAGTCTACGCCCATAAACTGTAGATGTGTGCATTAATAACCGCTTCCAAGGGAAAAGAAGTACCTTTGCTCAAATCCAAGGACCGATATAGCTTGTCTTGGTACAAGTTCAATCTTTCCTAAACAAAAAAACCATAAACATGCAGATATTAAATGAAACTCGTAAGTGGTATCTCTAAACCATAGGCTCTTCCTCACCCACCCAGATAAACAAAGCAAGAAACAAATTCGAAAAACTTACACAAAAAATCAAATGCATTCAGTGAAAGAACAGCGGGTATTAATCTAGAACCCAATATAAAATTCAATAATAAAGGAAAGTAATAAGGTATATGAAAACATACTAGCTCGGTCTTTACAGGATGCTCATCCAGGTCAATTCCACTGCATCTCAATCTCACTGGAAAATGAAAACCCACAAAATTAAATCAACTAACAAACAAGCAAGCATGCAAATATTACTCGGAGTCAGCAGAAAAAAAATTTCAAGACGAGAATAAATATTTACATGAGAAAAGCAAAGTAGTGGCCTTGGCAAGCATGAATAGAGACTGGGCGCGATGGAGAGGAGGCATATCGGCTATAACTTCAGGATCAGATAGAGAGAGAAACTGAAGCAAGTGGGTCTTCACTTGTTTTAGGTTGGCCAAGGTTGTGTTGGCCGCGTCCGTCACTCTCTCTGACACCACAAAGCTACTTTCTATTTCTTCCATTCTGTTTCACTCAAATGGCAACCAAAGATGCGATCTTTTTTTCAAGAAAAGAAGAAAGTTGCGTTCTTTCTGTGATTGCAGTGGCCGCTGCCCCTAGGGCTTTTGCAGATGGAGAGCTTTTAATGGCGGCAGTTTAATTTAATAAATACTGCTACCAGTTTGGTGATTCAGACGAAATAGGCCTCTATTGCATTTCTTTTTCCCTTATTTGCTATCTATTCATTGATTATTATTTATTAATAACAATAATTAGACATGATAATTCAATTGGTAGGTTTTAAGAAAACGGTATTTCGTAAAAATAAATTTATTAATAAAAAAAATTCTTCATTTTTCAATATTTTCCAACACTTCAAATTTTTTTATATATATGGATAAGTTTACTTAAATTTTCACATAATTTAAATAATAGTTAGAATTATACATTTTATTTGATATATCTCTATATTAATTAGAGTTATTATTGAAAAATTAAAAAAATATTAAATATAGATATTAACAGAAATTAATTGATTGCCTTAGAAATTGAATCATAATAGATTAAAAATTAATTTTAAGGTGATTTGTTTATGAAATTATAGATTAGGCCCTAATCATTAGGGAGCAAACTATTTTTTTCTTTTTGCAAAAAAAAAATAAAGGAGTTCAGGCCCTTACAAAAATATACCGAATGAAATATCTGAACACATCCAAAGACCGCAGCTCATACATATCGCAGCCATTTTTGGAATATTTCAACCAATAACCTCTGCGAGATTCAAATGAGTGACAGCTCGTAGCCATAGTGAATACCATCTTGCACTACATCGGCCTGCGATTGCTCTATTTGGGTGAGTGTAGTGTAAATTCCAGTTGTTCTTCTCCAAGTTTGTTTGCTCTCTCATGGGCAATTCAACAAGCAATTATCATGCTTAAATTAACCCCAATGTGATTTCTCGAGATTGTTGTTATTATGCTTGTTCTTTAGTTTGTGATAAACCTTCCATGGCTGTCTTGATCGTTTGCTCTTCTAGTATGTGCTGTTACGGTGTCAATAACGGCTATGCTTTCACTCATTATGGTAGGCTATCTGCTTTAATTCAGAATAACGGGTCGTTAGGAGGTAGTAAGGGTGAAAATTTGAAACTTTTATTTCGTCCTGTGGTATTTTGGAAGAAACCCAAGAAAAAGCAAGTGGCTTTTTGTGGGGTTGCAATGACATGCAATCATGAGTCACCGGTGGTGAAGATGAAGCCGAAGAATGCCTTATCCTCTGAGGAAATTATGGCGATTCTTAACTCGATTTCTGACCCAAGTGATGCTTTTTCGTATTTTAATTCAGTTGCTGACTTGCCCTTTGTTGTTCACACAACTGAAACGTGTAATCATATGCTTGAAATCTTGAGGAGCAGAAAATCATATGGAGATTTGAATACTTATCTGATTTTTATTTAAGGGGCTTTATATTGGTGGTGGGGGGACCTGGGGCTGGGTGGGGCTTAGGCAAGCACCATTTGCACTTGAAAAGATGAGAAAGGCTGGTCTTATTTTGAATGCATATTCATATAATGGGTTGATCTGTATGCTACTTCAGTCTGGATTCTGTGGGGAGGCTTTACAGATGTATCGAAGAATGGTCTCAGAGGGTCTTAAGCCTAGTCTTAAGACCTATTCTGCCCTTATGGTGGCAACAGGAAAGAGAAGGGATATTGAAACTGTTATGGGTTTGTTGGAAGAGATGGAGACTTTGGGATTGAAGCCAAATATCTACACATACACCATATGCATTAGAGTACTTGGGAGAGCAGGGAAAATTGATGAGGCATGTAGGATTATGAAGAGAATGGAAGATGATGGATGTGGGCCTGATGTCATTACTTATATGGTTCTCATAGATGCTCTTTGTACTGCTGGAAAACTTGACAATGCCATGGAATTATTTGTGAAGATGAAAGCTAGCAAGCATAAACCTGACAGGGTAACCTACATTACCATGTTAGACAAGTTAAGTGATTCTGGTAACTTGGACATGGTGAAAGAATTTTGGAGTGAAATGGAAGCTCATGGTTATGCCTCTGATGTGGTTGCTTTTAGCATACTTGTCAATGCTTTATGCAAAGTTGGGAATATTGTTGAAGCATTTGATGTGTTGGATATCATGAGAAAGCAAGGGATCTTCCCAAACCTTCATACTTACAACACATTGATTTGTGGACTTCTGAAGGCAAATAGGTTGAAGGATGCTTTAGACCTTTTTAATAATTTGGAATCTCTAGGTGTTGAACCCACTGCCTATACACATATTCTTTTCATTGACTACTATGGCAAGTGCGGTTGCTGTGACAAAGCTCTTCAAACCTTTGAGAAGATGAGAACTAAAGGAATTGTTCCTAACATTGTTGTTTGCAATGCATCTTTATATGGTCTTGCAGAAATGGGTAGACTTGGAGAGGCAAAAGCTATTTTTGCTGGACTCAAAAGCAATGGGATTGCTCCAGATTCAGTGACCTATAACATGATGATGAAATGCTATAGCAAGGCAGGACAAGTGGATGAAGCCATCAAGTTACTATCTGAGATGTCAAAAAGTCAGTGTAAACCTGATGTAATTGTTATCAATTCTTTGATTGATGCACTTTACAAAGCTGGCCGAGTGGGTGAAGTGTGGCAAATGTTTTGCAGATTGAAGGACATGAAGCTTGCTCCTACAGTAGTGACCTACAACACATTAATAGCTGGATTAGGGAAAGGGTTGGGTCCAAAGAGCCATCAAATTATTTGACAGGATGACTGGGAATGGGTGTCCGCCAAACACAATAACTTTTAATACACTCCTGGATTGCCTGTGCAAGAATGATGAGGTTGATTTGGCTGTCAAGATGCTTTATAAGATGACAACAATGGATTGTATACCTGATGTTCTGACTTTCAACACTATAATTCATGGGTTCATTAAAGAAAAAAGGGTCAGCGATGTGATCTAGCTCTTCCATCAGATGGAGAAACTGCTCACCCCTGATTATGTAACTTTGTGCACTCTCCTTCCTGGTGTTGTGAAGAATGGGATGATAGAGGAAGCTTTCAAGATTTCTCAGGATTTTGATCACCGGGTTGGATTTTACATAAATAGACCATTTTGGGAAGATCTGATGGGTGGGATTTTGACTCAAGCTGGAACAGAAAAAGCCATTTTATTTGGTTAAAGATTGATATGCAGTAGAGTTTGCGAGGATGATTCTGTATTACTCCCTATAATTAAGGTTTTGTGCAAGCATAAAAAGGCTCTTGTTGCTCAACATGTATTTACGAAATTTACCAAGGAACTGGGAATTAAACCAACACTTGAAGCCTACAACTTATTAATCAATGGGTTTCTTGATGTTAACGGTACAGATATGGCTTGGAATCTTTTCTTTGAGACGAAGAATGCTGGTTGTCATCCAGTTGTCTTCACTTACAACCTGTTGCTTGATGCCCATGGGAAGTCTGGAAAGATCAATGAACTTTTTAAACTGTATAAAGAGATGCTTCACAATGGAAGCAAGGCTAACACCATAACTCACAACATAGTCATTTCCAATCTTGTAAAATCTAATAGTTTGGACATGGCTTTGGATTTGTACTATGATCTTGTAAGTCGTAATTTCTCTCCCAGTCCTTGCACTTATGGTCCCCTGATAGATGGACTTCTGAAGTCAGGTAGACTAGAAAAAGCAAAGGAGCTGTTTGATGAAATGGCAGACTATGGGTGCAGGCCTAACGGTGCTATTTACAATATTCTTATAAATGGAATTGGGAAAACTAGTGATGTAGATACTGCTTGTGAGTTGTTTAAAAGGATGGTAGGAGAAGGAATACGACCAGACTTGAAGTCTTACACCATCCTTGTTAGTTGCCTTTGTACGGCCGGAAGAGTAGATGATGCTCTCCACTACTTTGAGGAATTAAAGCAGACTGGGCTTGATCTTTGATTCAATAGCTTATAACCTCATAATCGATGGGCTTGGAAGGTCACATAGGATTGAAGAAGCTCTCTTTCTTTTTGATGAAATGCGGAATAGAGGTATTAGCCCTGTTCTTTAAACTTATAATTCCTTAATACTCAATCTTGGAATGGTTGGAATGATAGAGAAAGCAGGAAGTCTGTATGAAGAACTACAATAAGTTGGTCTTGAACCTAATGTGTTCACCTGTAATGCTCTCATACGTGGATACAGAATGTCAGGAAATTCTGATCTTGCCTATGCTGTCTACAAGAGGATGATGATTGGGGGTTGCAGCCCCAACACCAGTACATTTGCTCAGCTTCCTAATTAATCCTGACAATTTTGATATACTCAGCTGGCGGTTCTGGTCTTGCCTATGCAGTCTATAAGAGGATTATAATCAATACTGATCCCTCTATTTGAGTTGTACAAGGTATTGCTCCCATTTCAGCTGGCCATTATGATTATTTAGTAATGGATGTTTCCTGTTCAGTCAAAATGTTCCTTTTTTTACTAGGGGTCTTTGCTCCAATACAGTGGAAGCAAAGCGTGTTTGAGTAGTAAGACCGAGAACTCTGCCATTGCAGATTCGCTGGCCATTTCTTTTGCTAAAGAAATCAAGACTACATGATAAACATACTCAAGTTTGTACATACGGTGCGTTCTGGAGTCATCCGAAATATGATCCACGAAAACTAAGTGCAAGTATCACACCCTTGCGTGCTGTCTATGGGTTTCTCTAATGCAGCATCGTGATTGTATGTATACATGGCAGGTTTACTTGTGTTCGAGTATTTTTACTTTTTGTTCAGGCTCATTATTTAACATGCCAAATTCTTTTGATACTTTATTATTGTTGTATGGATTCTATGGAATTTGGCGGGTACATGCGCAAAAGAAACTTGTTAACATTTTGATGTCGCTGTTGTAGCAAAGTCATTTTGCATATATCAAGTAAAGAGTTGTGATTAAAAATGAGACAGTCATGTCAAGTCCTCAGAAAGGATCAAGCTATCAAGGGTTTAGAGCTATGTATTGACCGATGCTTAAAGTGTTCATCTTGCACTGGCCAACTTTGAAACTGCCATCAAAATGACTATGATTGCCCGGATACTTAAGACGAAGCTACATGTTATGTGAACTAGAGGCACTTCGGATTCCTTTATCAATGAGAGCATTAGCAGTATAATAATGCCTTT
Source organism: Triadica sebifera (assembly GCA_023653625.1). Classification (NCBI taxonomy): domain Eukaryota; kingdom Viridiplantae; phylum Streptophyta; class Magnoliopsida; order Malpighiales; family Euphorbiaceae; genus Triadica; species Triadica sebifera. Next base: position 27,987,093 of record CM042909.1, read on the forward strand.
TGAAATCAAATTAGTGCATTTTTTGTTAATTTATTGTTGATTAGATCCATTATATATACGTAAGAAATCTTGGGAATGATTTGTCAGTGGCTTAATGGGTTATAAAATGAATTTAGGAATTTTTTCCCCCTCATATGCATAGTTACAGTTAGTAACTCTAGAAAATAATTATAAAAGGATTACTTGGTAAATTAAGAGAGGATGCCTTTTTTTTTTTCTCTATAAAATAATTTATAAAAAGAGATTTCTTCCATTTTCACATAATGAACTTATTAAGGTTTCATTTGACATTATGTTTGGTAAAAACGTTTTTGGAGAAAACAAATTTATTTTTAAATTTTTAAAATTTTGAAAATTGTTTTTGGAAAAAAAATAGGTAAATATATATTTTTTACAAAAACAGATTTGAGAAAATTAGTTTATAAAAAATAAAAAAATTCAGTCAATTAAATCAAAAAATTTTAAACATGCTTTTTGGATAACTAATAGTAATTCCAAATACGCCTTAAGATATTTTATAAATTTGTTTCTATATAAGTATATATCTATTTGGTAGTTAAGGAATTATAAAAATAATTATTGAGTTATAATAAAAAATTTATTTGAATATTATTTTTTTTTTATGATAAATGAAGATTAATATAGTTATAAAATGATTCTAATGAGTTGTTTTCATTTAGGTATAATATGGTATAAAATTAATTTTTTTTATTTTTATTTTGAGTGTATGTATTTCAATTTATTTTAATTCCGGACACTTCAAGGAGAAAAATATATGCAATGTCTCACTAATCAAATAATCACAACACAGCATTACCATTTTTAAGGCCATGTGAGGTATCTTACCAAAGAACTGCAGAGGCAACAGTGGCCTTATATAGTTATATCTCCTGCCTTTTCTGCCCCATCTCTCTCTCTCTCTTTCTCAACCATCCCAAAGGATTATTCACATATGGTACAAAACCCATTATCGCTCCTTATCTCTCTCTTCAACCCCATTGTCCTTCTCTCTCTATAATGGCCCAGCTGGTACAAAACTTATGTAGAGCAAGAGAAAAACAAAAACCAATGCAAAAAATTAGACAAAAAAAAAAAGAAAGAAAATAAGGATAGCGTTAGATAGATATGTACTATCACGTCTTCAATTTTATTCTCTCTTAGTTTATTCCTATCTCATTAACACAAACCTAAGAAGATTTGCTTACCTTAAGTGTCCTTCTGTGTTTTCTCTTACCTTATGATCTTTTTGCTTCCTAAAAGTTTCAACCTTTATCTCCCTGTTCAAGTTGAATTAGGTAGAGTTTTCTTTGCTTCGCCTCCCAGCTTTGCTGCTGGAGACGAAGAAGATGAGCGGGATTTTAGTGGGTTCTCATGAATTTCCTTTATTTGTATTTTGATCTCCGATTTGGAATTGAATTTGTATGTTGGTCCATGTTCTTGAATTGGTACTCGAAAAAGGTTTCTTTGATATTATTTTTTTTTATCTTACAAATAATTTGAAATTTTGATTGGAGATACATAGCTATGAATTCTTGTCAATCCCAATCCATTGACGAGGAAGTTAGGTGTCGATTGAATCATCAAAGCTTACTTCAAGAATATTTACATTTGCAAAAGGTTAGTTCTTTTATTATTACTATTATCATTGTTGTTTATTTGTTCATGTGGAATGTGGCTTAAATTCGCATATTCTAGTTGATATATTATTTCACTGTTTTTATTCTAAGTAGATTCCCCGGAACACTCAATTTGTTGATTCTGATTTCTTTTGTATGTTGAAGAGAAAAATGAAAAGACAAAAGAAGAAGATGAATTAAGTTGTGAATACTTTTTGTGGCAGTTTAACTTAAACATTAGTGAAAATTAACTAATGTAATTGTTTCAATATTAGTGATTGAAGGTTTTTTTATTTTTATTTTGTAGGACCAGCTTGTATATTGATGGTTTCTGTGATTTGAATTTTTCTTTTCTTTTTTTTTTTTCGTCTCAAGGAGTTTGTTTCAAAGAAGAAAAAATTGCAGATAACAAAGAAGAAGAGAGAGATTCTATTAGCTGAAATTCGGTATGCACTTCGATTCTATGATTTGCTTGGATTCTTATGAGTTAAAATTGTGGTAATTATGCAGAAATAATTTGCTCCGTCTTCACCAATGCTTTTCCTTTTTAATGATTTTCAGCTTTTTAAGACAGAGGCATAGATATTTAATGGAGTTCCATTCTCATAACTTTCAGTCAAAGCGGGAATTTCTTTCACCAGAAAAATCATCTGTGCGGGATGAGAATGTTGGCAGGTCTTTCAAAATGGTGAAGCTCAAGAATAGCCTGACTAACAACAAAAGAAGCAATGAAAACCATGGAGCAAAAGGAAAAAATAATAATAATTGGAATTTGGCTTGGAATGATTGACTTTGTTGCTGAATATTTCATTTTTCTTGGTGGGACACTGAAGAAAAATTCCAAAACCTCAAACATACATATTTTGATATTGTTAGATGATTTTGATTTTACATCTTTACTATGTGAGTCTATTTTGATTGCCACAATAGTTATTTATCATTTTTTGTTGGAAAATGGTTAGCAAACATGAAATATATATATTTCTCTTTTTAAGTTACAAAAATAAAAACTAAATCTATGTGATCAATACATGTTTAAGTAACATAGGATGAGCGTAAGAAACATATTTGAAGGAAGAGAGGGTACTCAACGATGAGAGATGTAACGGAGAGAATTGTTTTGCTAGAAAATGTTATCAGGATTCTGTTAAAAAGGAGCTGTACACATTATTGAATGTGATAATGTGGTTCAAATGTAAAGAACACACCAGCAGATGCAACAGCTTTTCTTAATATTTCGTGTTAAACCATCTACAAAGATGATCCGACTTCCCAAGAAAACGAGGGATACACCTGCATCCTTTTGGCTAGATGATTGCACAATGGTCTCTGAAACATCAACAGAGCACAGCAGCTACTTCAACTCATTTTCGTCTGGTTTAGATTCAGTATCAGCTGATTCAGATTTTGATGAATGGTCGTCCGCAGAGGCGGCCCGCTGGATGGGTTTCTTAAACTGCACCAAGATCATGGTCATGTTGTCGCATCCTTCACCACCTGCGGTTGATGGTGCCAAACACCTATCGAGTACTCTCTCGCATACTATAGAGAGCTTGCTTTCCTGTATTATTTGAGTTTACATTAGACCTTTCAGACAAACACGACCATCCATCAAGATCAAAGATCGATGCTAAAATCATTGGAATTCTAAGAAGAGAGGTCTAATAGAACGTACTGTATGTAATTGTTCATGAATAAAATCTACCAGTTGCTGGCTCGACAAGCAGTCCCTGAAACAATAAAGAGTGAAAAATCATCCATTTGCAATCATTAAAAAAGTTCTACAGTAGTTCAATTAAATGCAAACAACATGATCGCATACAATTGATCGTCAGAGCCAATCCCAATTATTTGGATATTCACCGAGAAGTGATATGTAGAAAAGGTCATTGCAATGCCTGATGGTTTCTCAAGCTTCAGGTATAAACAGATCATAATCTTGCTTTGAAGCTAAAAGTCAATTAACCAAACTTAAAATTAACAGTACACAATTTTGCTAAATTATATCAAAAAATGAAGTTAGTAGAGCGGGAGAGAGTGCTGGCATGTAGAAAAAGTAATAATGCATAAGAGCAAGCCTCATGCAATGTGTCACGGGGCCATTACTCTCTCCCCAAAAGATCGATCTTTTGGGGAGAGAGTAATGGCCCCGTGACAAATGGTATCAGAGCCGACCCAGATCCGACTCCGATGTCTCGCCAAGCACCTCTGGTTTGGGACAGGCAGGAAGACCCACTGTGACGGGAGCGTCACAGGATTGGGTGGGGGAGAATGTCACAGACTTCAATCCCACATCGGATAGGTGAATGAGACGAGTCCTGACTATAAGCGGGTGGCGCTGCACACCCAACAGATCGATCTGTTGGGGAGAGAGTAATGGCCCTGTGACAAATGACATTGGATCCATTCGTCAACTTTAATTCAGTTAAAACCGGTAAAGCCAGACTCCTTTTTTTAGGTATTTGAATTTTAGTCAATAGGATCCACGTGCATTTATTCCTTTGTCAAATCCAAACTCAAAATATTGCACAATAGCTTAGAAATAAAGCATTAAATGCATACCATATTCCATCACATGCTAACACAATAAATTCATCATCATCGCAAAGCTCAACCTGGTTTAAAAGAAAACAAAAGGAGAAACACATAATGCTCGTTAAATGCCAAAAAGTTGAGATCAGCTTCATGTTAAAGCGGGATAAAAAATGCATATCAGTAGACCAACAGACTGCTGCAAGCATAGCATAGTTGCACAAAATTTATTCTGTAAAAGAAGTGATTTTATGTTGTACGTATGCTGCAGACAGGAAAATACACATACAGTGTTTATATCTGGATTGGCTGTTACAATCTGCTTTTCAGCAGGCAAAAATTTGTTCTGCTTAAATTCCATGTCACCTGCATAAGACAAATTGAATGGAAGAAAAACAGACCTCTCTCATTGTCTCTCTTTCTCTCTGTCAATGAATAATGGATGAATGTGCGTGAAATTGCTCATTAAGGGATGCACAGGGATCCGTTCTATGTGCAACTAGAATCCAGTTACCTAAAATCTGACCAGAAATCAAATGATTTGTGTATTATGAGTTTGCGTGAAATCATCTAAAATACCTATAGCTCTTGCAAGATTTAAACTGCCATTGACTCGTCCTGCATGTATGAAACCACCAGCTTTTAAAATCCTTTCTTTCTCAGCCTCAAGATCAGGTTTGTGATCTCTAGACAGATTATATGCCTGCATAAGAGAAGCAACTCTAGGAAGCAAGCAATATCCACTGGAAAACATACACTATACAATGTATTTTTATGTTCAAATTTCTGATTCAGAGTACAAATGATCAGTAGGCAGTTATGATCACATCTTGAAATTGAATGAATCTGTGAAACCGCACAAAGGCCAAATAGTAGAGGTGCAAGCTACCGTAAAGGATAGCATCTTTTCTTTTTCAAACAATCTTAAAAAGAAAATTCCAATTGTCATTCCCATAGCGGAAAAATACCTGACCATTTCTAGATATCACACATCGAGAATCACCAGCATTTGCAACAAGAAGTTGGTTGTTTCTAATCACTGCAACACAAGCTGTGCTCCCAGAAGTTGGTCCAGAAAAATCAGAGTGTGGGCCCTGATCAACATATCCAGAATAAAAAGAAATTTAACTGTTCGATGCAAGAAAGAATTACAAGAGGATCCATATATTTACATACACCACAAGAGTCGCAGGGCAAAAAAAGTTGAAATAAATTTAGCTGGTTCTGCTGGCTTTTAGTTCCTAACCAAGTCAAAGCATGACAAAAAAGGATACGGAGAGCTATTTCTAATATTGGGCTCTTAGATTTCTGGATTTTACAATCATAACCAATAGCAACACATTCTCACATATAGCTAATTAAATATAGTATTTTTGCGAAACAACCACAGTGAAAGATGATCTGATAACAAAACAATTATAATTTCTTAGATTTAAACAATACCTCTTCAAAAGCCCAGTCATCAGGTTGATCATTACTATCACCACCCCTTGGCGACCATATAAACCCTTCTATCATGCCAGTGAACTTGTTTATTTTATCCCCCAAAACAGCTAATTCCCGCCATCCTCTTTGACCACGCATCATCTCATCCATTCTGAAAGAAAACAACAAAATGAGATCATGAGTATGTGCTATTTTAAATGGTCCACAGGATATATGTTTTAAACAAGGACAGCTAAGCTGCAGAGATACAAGGCCTAAATGAAATAGTATTGATAAAAAGGGGGAAGTTTTGCAGATAAAAAAAACATAAAACATTGGATGAAAGGCATTAGCAGTATTGAAATTTTCAAGTATAAGACTGCAAATGTTATTGTAGATAATACTCTCTCACTTACATGCTAGTAAGAAATGCAAATCGAAATTACAGCGAAGCATTAATATGAAAAATGCCCACATCATTTAAGGGTATAACCACAAGCATAATAGCAAGGAAACAACATGTCTTCCAGCGACAAAAAGAAAAAATGACTGCCAAGGAGGAAAAAAATAATGGAGGGGGGAGGATGGGGACTTTCTAGTAATAACCTGAAAAAAGCTTTCTGCAAAGAAGTTCCAATATCTCCAGCTGAGTATGCATCACTCCTAAGTACCTGCTGATGAAGAAACTTGGCACAGAATTTAGCAACTACTTTACCTGCAAGTTACCAGAACAAGGCGAGAAGAAAATAAAATGCAAGTTATTACCAATACTTGCATTAAGTTGTTTTGGCATAATGACAAGCAGATCTGAGAATCTTTGAATTAGATGGCTATCTTTATCATGCAAACATCAAGGGATAATAGATGCAAGACTTGTAGGAGAAAAATATTCGTTATTAGTCACATGATACATTATTTAACAGTAGCAGCCTTTTCATTCATGTGTATGGTGACAGAATTGATTTCAGAGATAAAGTAAATTGATGCAGATCCAAATTGAATGAAAAATAAAAATGTGAAGACAGAGAGATTAAAATTTTAGGTTTACCATGAAAAATTAATTGGAAGAGAAAAAAAAACATTAAAAAATGTCAGATAATGAATTCTCAGTAACTTTATTAATCATCTTGATTTTCATGAAACAGATTTGGTCCCTTTACAATTACCACTTCACATATTGAGACGTGTCACAGAACATAAGCAACATTGGACATTCAAATGAATGCGAATAGAGATTCATTGATGACAAACCTACTAATGATGCATAAGAAGTGCAGAACAAAATGTTGCTTTGATAATTCCTTGTAACCATCATTTGAAATCAACTAAAAGAATAAAACTAGAAACAGTGGATAATCAAGAGTTCTACACATCTATGGGAGTAAAATTGCTGAGACACATATACAAATATCTTGAACCTTCCAAGTCTTACCTCCATGGCCATCATAAACACCAAAGAATGAAGTTGAAGCATCCAAATCAGGTAATGCAGCATGCTAAGCACAAAACAAAAGATAACAATAACTAAAAATGTGCCAATGTAATTATAAACCATTTCCAAGAACTTAAAAAACCGATTCATATATTAGCATATTTTTGATCTTTTTTATATACATACCCCAACCCACTAAGAATTGCAAAAGTAAATTAATGAGAAATAAGCTAGATAGATACCTCTACAGATTGATGCTCAGAACAATTTCTTATACACCGAATAAATTCTCAAAATTCTAATGAACTGTGGAGGACAAGTCTATTATTTCCATTGGAACAATAAACTCATGAGTCACCAGTCTTATATGATAACACATGAATGAAGAAAATGAAATTACAGCCCAAAAAAAAAAAAAAAGAAAAAAAGAAACACACACACACACACAAAATAGAATATGTTGGGCACCTATATCGTTGAAGGCACAAATGGTACAATTTACCAGAGCTTATCATTAAAATCACCTACAAATAATTTTATTGGTTCCTTTATATTTAACGGTTACAATGAGTATACAATATTATCCAACAAGCTATTGTAGTACCAAAGTAGCATGGGATGGGACTAAAATATTTATAGTATAGATAGATAACATATTGAATTAGTTACTCACAGCATCCTCCATGGTTGCACGCCAACCTTGCATGGATGACAAACCATATCTGAGCCTATCATTCTCACCATCCTCTGAGAATTTGTCTGTCTTAGGAGAGCTGAGATATATTCCCATCTTGAATCTGCGAATGCAAAAAAAAAAAAGCAAGCGAAAAGTTCATAGTGACAAAAGAAAAGCCAAATGAAATCAAAATAAGGAAAAAGGTATCCAACTACTTGAGCCAGAAAGGCAAACTTAAGACACTATTGATTGCCACAATTAATAGATCCTACAAACATTTCTGAAGTTTTCTCTTCTGGTTATCAGAAACTTAAGATTTAGATACGAAAAATAATTTTTAGTGTCTTGTAAGAATAAAACCAAAAGCCTCAAATAATTACATCACAAACTATTCTCCCAAAACAATCCTTGCGTGTGTTCTTCAAAATCAAGATAATTGCTCTAGAAATGAAGGAAATATCTAATTTTTTAGCTAAACTAACAGAGAATCAATTCATCTGTTGATCAAAGCTTACTCCAACCATCACCACACAAGTAGCATAGAACAAAAGAAATCTGGGCCAATACAAGATGAATGAATGGTAGAAGAAAATTAAAAACATGCTTCAGAAGGCCAACCGACATCCATAGACAACAATCACCAACCAAGATCTAAGTTAAACTTGAATCAATAAATACAAGAAACCGAGAAAACTATTTGAAATGCAATAATTGAATAACACAAAATTCAGATCAGAGAACATACTAAATAAAAGATATAAATCCAAAAGCAGTTAAAGAAACACATGAATACTGGAAAATACAAGATTCTCGCATACTAATTAGAGCCCGCAGTGGGGAAAAAAAAAGGCAAACTTTACATGAAAGAAGAAAGCTTTAAAAAAGCAATAACAAAGTCAACTCGAAATGTATCGATCAAATAAAGATTTACAAAGAACTATCATAAATTAGAAGGGTTCAAGAAACTTACAGATAAATTATCTGCCCAGCTGGGGCCTGAGTATGGGAGCTAGAGAACAGATAAGAAAAGAAGAATATAAATCCTACTAGGAACTGATTGGTTTCTTTAACTAAGAAAGACCCATCAACGCATCCAATGAATCGGAGAAGGAAAACCAAGAATTTACTGACAAGGGCAAGAACTTGACAAACAAAATGACAGAGATATATACTGTTCAATTTAAAAAATCTATATTTGAAAAAGATGGAGACTTTATAGAGGAGCGGTGATATTTTTGAGCTGCGATGACCGTAGGTGGACTACTGGGGCAGAGGCTCTTATCCAAGTTTTTTATTTTTTACTTTTCCCCATACTCTCTCCAGAATTTCGCCTTCTCTCTATCATAGATCGATAGCTTGATTTGGAAACTGTTGCAGTTCCGGACATGCTGTTAGATTTTATTATGATAAGGCTTAGCTGTCCCGGTAGCAGAGTTAATATGCTATTAGTTGTCCAGATTTGGTATTTAATTTTTTTTATTTTTATTTTAGGAATGTAATTAAGTATTTAATTATGACCATTGACCCTCTAAAACAAGTTTTTTTTAGATTAATCTAATCCATTATTTAAGAAATAATCCAGTATTTTCGGAATTCCATCTAAATAATTTTAAATGAAACTTGATCATTCTAATCCCTAATTAATTTCAATTTTTCAATCAATTATATTTGACCCTTTTTTTTTACAATATTACATCATTATATTTTTCCTTCATTTTATATACACGTAAAAAATTAAGGTATAATATTCCTTGAGATTATTTTCCGGTTTAAATTGGAACATAGTTAAAACAAATATTTACTATGTTGCATTATGATATAATTTTGTATAATGTAAGTATAAACATGTTCCAATAAACACGTATATAATTTTGTATAATGTAGGGATATTTTTGTATAATACTTTTATGACAAATAATTGGAATAGTCTGTGTTCCAAAAAAGAAATAAATCGTAGACTAATCCAATTAAGTCGAAAAATAAAAGGAATAGTTTATGATTTAACTAAGAGAGAATAAGTTGTGAGTGAGGAATTGGTGGTTGGGAAAGTGTTGCCCCAGATATGTGTATTATCTTCTCTTTATTATGGGTTGATTGGCAGAAACTAGAAAGGAAACAAATAAATGAGAAGGGACAACAATGGCCCATCAGTCATGACATACGCCGTCTGCAAGTAGTGATAAATAAATGCACTTTATCTGCCTAATGTTTGGTAGTAACTACTCACTTGCCACTTGCCAGGTGATCGAGCCTATACATTTTTTTAAAGTTATTCACCATTGATCTCCGTTAAAAAATCACTTCTGTCTGATATTTTATCATTGGTATATATAAACTAAAGGCATCAAGATACCAAAAGAATAGACATTTTGATTAATTGGTGAACTATATGACGGGAATGTATTTGTAATAATTAAGGACAATTTTTGCTCATCTCCCCAGCCAAGAACTTACAAAACCTACCATTTACTTCAATTACATTGTGTCCAGCAGTTTAAACAATGTCTGTGCCATTTATCATTTCCCTCCATCTTTTGGCTTCTTCCCAATTACCACATGATGCATATAAGTTGACAAACATCATCAACTCCCCATCACTGACGTAGGGAGCTTTGGAAGAAATCATATTGATGACTCTCTCACCAGTCTCGAGATCCTGATGAATCACACAGCCACTAAGTAAAGCATCCAATATGGATTCTCTTGGTTCATATATATGGCATAGCTTGGATTGCCTGAAATCCATGATCAAGAAACCCAGCCCTACCCAGAAGATCAATTTTGCATCCATAGTGATCCAACTTGGGAGATATTCCGAAGTCCTTTTGCATGGAACTGAATAATTGGCAACCCTCTTGCGCCAAACCTGAGTGGCTACAGGCATTAAGTAGGCCAGTAAAGGTGATATCATCAGGTTTTACATAGTGCGTTCTCATCTTAGCAAAGACTTTGAGAGCGGCATAGCCATGAACCATAAAGTGAAAGCCCAGAGATCATGGCATTCCAGCAATAAATATCCTTAACTTCGGATTTACAAAGAACAACTATTGCTTGCTCTATGCTTCCACACTTTGCATACATGTCTATCAAAGCTGTTGTCACATAAGGGCTCGATGCAATCCCCTTATCAATAGCATACATGTAGATTCTAGTTTCCATTTCCAGGGAGGGATAGCAAACGAGCACAAGCAGATAAGACACTGGCGAGTAGCCACAGAAAGATAATCTGGTAAGAAATTTGCAGTCTTCATTTCTTCAAACAAATCAAAAGCCTTAACGAAAGTTCTTTCTGTAAACATACCGTGATCATTGAGTTCCATGCGATGGTGTTTTTCGCAGGCGTTTCCCTGAACAATGTACGAACCATCTCTATATGATCTCTAGCTTGGATATATGTTGATATCATCGAGTTCCAAGAGATCATCTTTCTCTGCCATTTTATCAAAGATGCTTTTAGCAGGCAACACATTCCCAAGGCTTGAGTACCCAGGCATCACAATATTGAAAGATGAGACCTTCAAAGGCATCAAATTAAACAAGTTTACCGCATTGTCCATCTGCCCATTATAAGCATACGCATCTAACAAGGAGTTCCAAGCAACCAAATCTTTCACAGGCATATTCTCAAACACTTTACAGGAATCTTCCGTACTTCTAGCACAGCTTTATCAGAGCAGTTTGAACAAAAACATGAGCACAGAAGCCAGCTTTTTTTGACTGCCCATGAATGGCAAAACCTATATGAGAGGCATAAATGCTCGCAGCCGCTTTGAGTAAAATAGGAAATTGTATAGTTATCAGCCAGAAATCCGAGGCTTGCATATTCAGGTAACTCATGAGAGCCTTTTCTGCATTCCCCATGAGCATTTGCTTCTTGATAATCTCATTCCATCTTCTTGGTTCCGGAGAGAGCAATGAGCAGTTGCAGGCTAAGACTGGCATTTCACTGCTTCAGAACCTTCTCGTCTTTTCCTTGACCGCCACTTTTGTCGTCTCCACGTGGGCTTATGACTTAAACAAAGTCAAAAAAAAAAATTTATCAAAATATACCCAAATCAAATATATTTCTCAATGGAGGGAATGTAGATTTATTGGATACAAGATTACCATTTAACTGGAAAGAATATAATCATTATTTATAGTGGTGACTACACTGTTTATATTTTACACATAATTTATAATGTAAATAGCGATCATACTATAACTAGTATTATAATATTTTACCTTAGTTATTTGTTACTTTAGTTAAATTAATTTTTAACTTTCTATTAATACATTTTATTTTATTTATTTATTATTATTATAATTTTTTTATTAATAATTTTTATGATATTAGTGTGTCTTAAAAATTAATTAATAGTAATTAAATTTTTACATAATTAATTAATTTTAATTATTTTGATTTTTTGTTAATTAATTATTTTCTAATACAATTTTATTATAACACATTAATTTTTTAACACAATTTTATCACAAACACATATATTGTTAATTAATTTTTTAAAATTATTAATAAATTTTAATTATCTTAGTTATTTGTTACTTAATTTTTAAGATAATATTAATTAAATTTGATTATCTTGGTTTTTTATTAATTAGTTTTTTCCAACACATTTTTATCATTACACATATAATGTTAATTATTTTTTTAAAATAATTTATAATTTTAAATTAAATTTTAATTATTTTAATTTTTTGTTAATTATTTTTTTCCAATACAATTTTATCATAACACATTAATTTGTTAATTAAAAATTAATTATTTTAGTTTTTATTAATTAATTAATTTTTAACATACTTATCTTTAATACTAATTACAGTATGATCGTCACTTATATTGATAATTATATACAATGTGAATAGTGTGACCACCACTATAAATAACAATTATATTATAGTCTTTTTCGTTAGTTATAATATCAATCTTACTCGCGATATATCTACACCTCTCATCTGACATAAAAAAGACATATATTAGAAAATATATTTGATACGGATATATTTTGATAATTTTTTTTTTGACTTATTTAAGTCAAGCCCTCTCCTCGTTTACATCTCCGTTTGAATCCAGACAAAAGAAAGTCAAGGAAAGATGAGGTGAATTTGAATTAAAGCTAAAAGGCATCATCCATAGAAAAAAATTTGATCCATGATAATTTAACGCCCAAGACACTCTCATTTTTACAAGATGATCTCTGAAGAGAGTTTGTACTTCTGGAAAATGGATGCCCATTTACGTCATTCAGTAAAGAATTCTAAGGAAGATGCCAATTCTAATTTCTGTCAATTTATCGCAATTTCACACTCCTGTTTTTTGTAAAAAAAATGTGCAAAATAATGATAATATGACATATGATATACTAGCTATAATTTTGTTTTTTCAGTGAACCTAAAAAAGCAAGTAACTAATTTTAATAATTTTTTTTGGGTACAATAACTAATTTTAATTTAATGTCACTCTCACTGGCTAGTTGGCTATGTAAGGACCAGTTGAAACATTATCGGCCTCTACAGATAATCTAATTTCAATCGAAGTTGCAACTTTTTCAATACGCATATAGCTTCTTGAAAGCATTCTGCAACTCTGAAATCCACAAAAGAGTCATAGAAAACAAGTCCCAAATGGCTTCTGTACCTTCCTCAGCGAATTTCTATTCGCCTTTACAGACTCTGTTCCAGTTCAAAACAAGTATTTCTCCCTCGTCTTCAATGGCTTGCTCTATTTCACCCATCAAGTCTGCGCTTGGGTCGTCGAAATCAGCTTTTCTGCGACGTGGGTTCTCTTTGCGATTGTCAAATATGCCTAGTTTTCTCTCGAAGACTCGATCTTTTGGTGTCTATGCCAGAGCTGCGACTGAGAAAACTATACATGAATACACTGTAAAGGTATGATTTTTATTAGCAATTTTCTAACTTCTGTGAATTTCTGAAGCTGCGGATTGCCTTAAATTTTCGCAATCGAACTAGTTTTTAACTCGGTAAAGAATGAAAGATCAATATATGCTGCTTAGTTCTATTGATTTTTTTCTTCGATAATTGGTGTACATATTTACTCGATACAGGACATTGATGCGAAGGACGTCCCTCTCAGCAAATTTAAGGGGAAAATTCTATTGATCGTCAATGTTGCTTCAAAATGGTATTCTTTCCCTTAGGCTCTGTTTGTTTCAGGCCAATTGAGAGGAAAAGAAGAGAGAAGAAAAGATATTTGGAGGATTTTTTTCTTTTGGATAAATCAAGCAGAAGAAGAGAGGGGAAGAGAATGGAAGAAAAAGGGAGATATATGGGATTGCAGAAATGTCAGGGAAAGAATAACAAATTAGAAAAAATTCCCTTAGCTTAGCATATTACAACTAACCAAATTTTAAAAAATTAATAGTTTATTTTTATATCATTTAATAAAAATATTATTTAAAATAACAATTAGAAATATTGTAATTTAAATTACATTAGTTGGTAACAACTAGAAGCCTTAAATTCGTATAAATCGTTGGTAATATATAGAAAAATAATATGATATATTATTGCAGCATAAAATGAATAGATATTATTTCAAACGATATAGAGGTGAATTAATAGTTTTTTAAAAATTTATTTTTAACTGTAATTTATTAAAATCTCACTGCGGTTTTCTATAGTTTGTTAGGGAAAGAAATAAATTGAAATAAAATGTCCTTAATAATATAAAATTATAAAGATATAAATATTTTTTATATGTTTTTTTTATTTTTTATGAGAATATTTCATTTTTCATAATTAAGCTAAGCAAACTAAACTTAATAAAAAAATATAACTTCATTTATTTTCCATTCTCCTCGAATAATACTTGCCTTGCACCAAACATAGTTTTAATAATGTTCTCTGTCTCTGCCTTTTTATTTTTATTTTTATTTTACGTTTTTAAGATGGAAGGAGAGGAAGAGGGTGTGTGCTACTTTCTATCCACATTATAAGCTTGGTTTATTTCATTTTACATTATGAATTTATGCTTCTACATTGGTGCCAATTTTTTTACCATTCTCCGGGCGATTGGAGTCCTTATCGCAAATTTTATTCTGCACTGTAGTGGTTTGACATCTTCAAATTACACAGAACTCTCACACCTATATGAGAAGTACAAGACTCAAGGTGAGCTAAACTTTAAGAGGAAAATGCCTGAAATGTTTTATATTTCATCTGTTGGAGGTTTTTGTATTATGCAGTTTGATTATTATCAATGAATGTTTTGTTAACAAGCTAAGTTTATTCACGGGAGGAGTTTCTTAAGACTTGGTGTTTCTCTTTGTATATGAAATCTTCTTATTTGCCCCTAGCACCATGGCTAAAATCCTCAGAACCTTGGGACCAATTGATTAACCAAAGAACCTGCTGTACTTGCTGTCTGGTTATCTGAAACCTCTACAAACAATTTTTATTTGTTTTAAGATTCTAATAGGATGATTTCAAATGAAGTACTAAAAATAGAGGGTTCTATTAGTACGGTGGCATTTGGTACTTAAAAAACTGTGAATAAAATTGTTAGCTATTTTTTTTTACCTCATCCATGTTGCGTATATCTAATTTTCTCTACGCATATCAATTTAGCAATCTGTTGTTTACATATGTACGGAAGGTCCCTAATTTCCACATGCATGATGTCCTTCAAACTTTAGAGATTGAAAATTTACAATATCTTGGATGGCTTCTGGCCTTTTCAAAAGTATAGCAACGACCGGCATCATTGTCATATTGAATGACAATTGGCTGTCTTGATTGAATCATATAGGGCAGAGTTCCAGGTCAGTGATGTTCAGATACGAGAAATTACAATCTCTACATCTAATTGGGATATTTTAAATATTGTGAAAGAAATATATTTCCTTATTCATTGTATTATTTGTACCTCAGGATTTGAAATTCTAGCTTTCCCATGCAATCAATTTGGAGGACAAGAGCCTGGGTCAAATCCTGAGATCAAACAATTTGCCTGTACTAGGTACAAAGCCGAATTCCCAATATTTGATAAGGTAAATCAGAATTCACTTTCTTCTAATATGGACATGTTATAAAACAAAGATAAGTAAAACACAGATGATTGTGCATAACAGGTCGATGTGAATGGGCCAAATACAGCTCCCGTTTATCAATTCCTGAAGTCAAGCGCTGGAGGATTTCTAGGTGACCTGATTAAGTGGAATTTTGAGAAGTTCTTGGTGGACAAGAATGGTAAGGTTGTGGAGCGATATCCACCAACAACATCACCTTTCCAAATAGAGGTACCATGTTATTCTCTTAATTTCAAGATATAAACATCATGGAATCATTGGTTTCTCCTGAATTGCCATGAGCAGTAGGATGTGCTATATCATTTTTTGCAAACCTTGCCTAATTCATGAAAAAACATGTTCTAACAATTGAAATGTTTGGTATTTCATGATATTGCTGTTCTTGAGACAGTTCACACCCATAAGACGTCATTAGTGGCAATAGATGTCAACTTTGGCCTTCAAAAGATGCTTTTCTTTGTTTGGCTTCAAAACTACTGGGGTCTGACTTTTGATTATTGTTTTATATTGTTTTCTAAGTATTGCTGCCAAAGAGAAAACGAATTCTAAAATTGTAATTGCATGTGAGAATTTGGATTTCTGGTCTTTGATAAACATGAACACTTAAAGTTTGAAATTCATATGTATAAATATCTAGATGTATAATTGTTTTTGTTGCTGCCTTGGCATAAAAATTAAGATCGTTAACTTCTGTGGCTCCTGCCAATTCTTATTCACTGATCAAAAAATCATATGCCTTGGGCATGTCTTTTGCATTGTAAGGGAAAACCTGTGTCTTTAGTGTCCTAGTAAACCTGTAACTTCAAATTTGCTGCAAGTATTCGTTAATTTGCTAATCTAATTCTCCTTATTCCTTTTGCAGAAGGACATTCGGAAGCTCCTCGCAGCATAAATGTTGTTGCGTCTTAATTATCATGTAGGCTGTGTATGTTAAACTTTGGCACCAGCCATCACAGATATAGAAATGTCTCGGCGGGTTCTATAACTTTTTTTCATTTTTGTTTTTCCATAACGGGCAAAAGAAAGAAAATATTTATGCCTAATATCTTATTATGTTTATGCTGATGTCTCATTTTCTTCTTTTGGAGGTTGAAAACTACATGCTGTAATTATATAGTTTACAAGCCAATTTCTTCTCACCTTAGCTTCCTTTTTACTGCTAGAATGAAGCAAAAGGTTGTCTAGTAACAAATGTTAGTCTCTCACCTTTATTGCATATAAGCTTTGCAGCAGCTTAGGAGTCAACTATGGATACAACAGCCTGGAAGTCGAAACCTGGGACTAACTTTTCAAAGCCCATTCCTATGTTGCTGGTCAGTCCTGATCTACCATAATTAAGCTCCCATATCTTTCTTCTGATCTACATTATGTTGTCTCTTATCCTGTAGTATTAACAGATTGCACTGAGCATCATTCAAGGTTATACAGGAAGTCTGGGATGCTTTGCTTTGAATGTTTTAATTCCTAATAGCCAACATCTTTGTTTGACAAATATGCTAAAAGAGTGGTTATGCCTTTTAGATCCATGGAATTGCTCACTTATTTTGCATGATCTTGGTTTCTTAATTTAAAATAGGTTAAGGTCTTCATGTTCACACTGATTGTTTTGTATTCTGAAATTTTTCATTGTTGTAGAAATAAATTGAGGCTGAAAGTGCATTTTGGCCTTTTTTTTTTTTTTTTTATATGATCAATTTGCCTTAACACACAAATTTCAATATACAATCATATTGTTTCATTTTATTCTAAAGAACACTCATTTTCTTTTCCTTTTTATTTTTTTTATTTTTTTTTTGTATCATTCACTAATATAGCAATAAAAATTTATGAGAAAAATTTTATAAAAAAATGATGAAAGATATTTTTGGAGATAAAATGGAGTAAAATGACTGTAATTGATTATTATGTATTAATTTAACTAAATAATTAAATTTAAGACAAATTGAAAATCAGAGTGTTTAATACTTAATGTATTAAATCTATCTAGAAATCAGGATTCGGTATCATCTTGGGGAGTGAATTACATGTGATGGGCACATGGCTGAATTTAATATAATCAAAACCACGAACGTGAATTATGAGTGATGCGATCAATCAATAAAATAAACTAATGTTGTCTTTTAATTTACTAATTGGACAAAGTCTAGTTAATTATTTTGCTTAAACTTTCATAAATAGACAGCCTAATCCCACTTTCAAGTTCTCCAAGACAGACACTTCCTGCTCTTGAGTGCTCATATCTTCTCTTTCACATTACCAGTTTCAGAAAGAAACGCATGCTTCCTCCCTTTTAAGTCCCAAAAATGGATCCCTTTGAAACCAAAGAGCTAATTGAGAGGACAGCATTCATTGATCCATCCACACAGCTCTCGCACATTTTAGAACAAGATGCCCATAACCCATTAGAGCAAACAGATTCAAGACATGACAATCTTTTCTCCATCTTCCTGGAACCTTTTCAATGGATAAAACTGCTAACTTTCCGCCTAAATCCAACATTCATTTTTGGTGTTCTCCTCGTTTATGGCCTTAGCCAAGGCTTCCCCGGATCTTTCTTCAAAGTAGTCACTGATTATTACTAGAAAGATGCCCAATAAGTCCAGCCATCAGTTGTGCAAGTATACATGGGCCTATACTATATCCCATGGATTATGAAACCAACTTAGGGTCTCCTCACTGATGTTTTCCCTGTTAGGGGATACAAAACAAGGCCATACTTTGTGATGGTGGGGGTTATTGGGAGTGTGTCTGCATTGATGGTGGCTCTTCTTGGTAAGCTGCCGGCTCCGGTGGCTTTAAGTTGCTTGATAGGTGTGACTGCTGGGATTGCTAGAGCAGATGTAACCATTGATGCTTGTATTGCTAGAAATAGCATTGAAATGAGATTCTTGGCCCCGGATATGCAAAGCCTTTGTGGGTTTTGCTCCTCAGCTAGAGCTTTTGTTGGGTACTTGTCCAGTGGTTTCTTTATCCATCATCTTGGACCTCAGTTATAAGTTTATTCTTCTTCATTTTCTTTTATTTCCCCTTCACCAGTCTCTTTGGTCTTTGCAGATAGCATTGGTTCTCTCCCTGCAGCATCGTTGATATTGTTAGGCCTTGTGATTCATGAAGTTAGATCCTCCAGTCTCCATTCTAAGAAGAGGCAAGTAAGAAACATCAATTTTTTTTTCCTTCTTTACTTTTACTTTCCAATTACATAACTAATATGAAGCTAATACTCTCATTCTCTTTGAATATAGGTAACAAAAAAATAAAATAAAATAAATAACAGGGTGTAAAAAGATTTAACTGCTGGAATCAAGGAACTGAAATAAGCATATATAACAAATTAGTTTCATTATATATATATATTATCAACCGGTGGGTCTTGTCAAATTGAGCCTGTTCAAGCTAGTTCATTAAGGAATCTGCATCTTCTTTCTTAAAGTTTATTAATTTATTCCAAAGAATTATGGGTTTTCATTCTTATTGTCATGTAGACGGAACCATTTCTGAAGGACACCACTTTATGGCATTGTACAGGCAGTGGAGGACTTAGGAGTAGCAGTGAAGGGGTTGTACAAATCAATTAGGTTCCCACGAGTGTGGAAACCATCTCTTTATATGTTTCTATTTTGGCTCTCAGTATAAGTACCCATGAAGGGCAGTTCTATTGGTTCACAGATCCTAAGGCTGGTCCTGCATTCTCACAGGTTCACAATAATTTTCTGTATTCATATCTATACGGATACATGATCCATTTATTAAATTACTTCCGGTAGAATTTTTGTGAATTCAAAGCTTTCTTCATGTTTGCAGGAATTTGTTGGGATAATTTATGCAATTGGAGCAATGACATCTATTGTTGGGTTTCTAATATATTAGAAGACTTTGAAAAACTACCCATTTAGAAACCTGATCTTTTTTGCTCAACTCCTGTATGGTCTATCAGGAATTTTAGATTTTATCTTCATCCTAAGATGGAATTTAGTCCTTGGAATTCCAGATTCCTTATTTGTAATATATGACGAATGTGTCTCTCGAATCATAAGCAGAATTCGGTGGATGCCAATGATATGCCCTTTAGGCATTGAAGGAACATTTTTTGCACTTTTGATGTGCATTGATAGCCTTGGTTCCTTGGCATCTAATTGTGGTGGAGGAATTGTTCTCCATCTATTGGGTGTCACAAGGAATGGTTTCAGAAATTTATGGTTGGGCATTCTTATAAGAAATATATTGAGGTTTGGAACTTTAGGTTTGATTTTTCTCGTCCCTATAGCTGATCCAATGGATGACCCGATTCCAGCAGATGTTTCTGCTGCAGATGGTGAAAAATATGATGGCCTGCAGCTTGTCCCTGTAAATAAATTGAATAAAAATGAAAAAGTCTAGTTTATTATTTTTATAATGTACAAAGAAAAGCGTTATTAAGATCTGGTTTATGATTGACTTTCTGGACAGTAACCAAGTCAAGATGGCAGAAATTCAAATATTTACAGCCTATCTTTTCAGAGATTTTCTGGTACACAAAATAGAAGAATCATGATAAATACTTAAATAGTTAGGCAGACAATTGTACTAATTTAAGATATGGACGGAGGTAGTCAAATCTGTTTATGGCACGAAATGAGTTAATTGGGTTTATGGAACTCAACAATGCAGAATGTCTCTCATTGAGTTGACAATTATCTAATATCAACGGATGCTGTAAGAAAAAAGAAATTTTTAATCTTTGATATATTAATATTCATTTACAGAAATAACAAAATAGGCATAAAAATGCTGAAAAAAAAAATTCTTTATTGCCAATACTGATAGATAAATTGGTCATTCTATTCACAGGGTACGTCGGTACGAGTGGTACAGAACTTGCAGGCGGTTGCCAAGCCATTGTTTGCAATAATCAATGGTTTCTCCTTCTTCTTCTTCTTTTACAAAACTGCTTAAATAAAATCTAATATAGCTTTACAATTTTAAATTTTAAATGGGAACAAATTAAAATATCAAAATCTTGAAATATCAAAAAATCCTAGAAAAGGAAATAGTTAAAATACTTCTATGGACGAAGTTTTCTTAGTAACCACTTCTTCCGCAAAGTGGCATCCAAAGCCAGAAAGGTCTTTGCCTTCTTGTCATCTTCCAGAAGATCACAAGCATCCAACAAAAGATCATCATCTATGTCTGGAATGGCTTGAAGTGCATCGATTACATTTTCTATTGTTCCAATGTTCTTGCTTTCTTTCTCACTTACCACCGCTGTTTTAATTGCACCTTCCATCTCTGAAAGAGCTCTTTGCATCTCCTTGCCAATTTTCTGCACCTTGCTCAAATGGTCGTAGTCTGATGGTGTTGTAGTAGGCCGCTTTTTCTGTTGATCGGATAGTTGAATGTCCTCAACTTGAAAGTTCCCATCTCCAAGTAGTCCATCCACCCCCACTTCTAGGGGATCATTTTCAGTTCGTAATTGCCGATCCTTATCTCCAATATTTGAAACTTCATTTCTTTTAATTCGGCATAGATCGATGTAATTATCTAGGACTCTATTCCTGTAATTATCAGCATCTGGCTGTCCCTGCAAAATTTCATGCAGACACTTCTTGTAATGGGCTATCCTAGCATGAAGGGTAAGCTCAAATATGCAGGCAATAAATGCGCTTAATGCAGCAATATGGCAGGGTTTTCATTGTTATTTTTTTTTCAAGAAGAATCATGACACAAATGCGGGTGCACACATTTTGAAAGCGTAAAACACTAAATTTAGAGCAAGATTTATTCTGTGAATGGTATTATTTCCTGAACCCTCCCAGTTTCTGAAGTCTAACTGATTTTCCTCTCGGGCAAATTGCCAGCATGAATCAGTTCTGGAGGGGACTAAAGGAAATTTCAGTATACGAAAAACAATATAACCAAGAGGTTGGAATTCACCTGAATATAAGCTTCCCAGACAGCTTCCTCAGCAGTTACTATTTGATGAGTTGCATCCCATGCAAAACCAACATGACTGAGAAGACTACTAATGTTGTCACACTCTTTCATCAAAGTTACATATCGATTTTCTAAGATGTATCTGTCACACACAAGTCCAAAATTTTCATTAAATGATTCAACCATGTGAATCCATGCTTGCTCATTGAATGTGTGATCAATCTTATTTCCTCCATGCACGTGCTCTAACATAAGGTCAACGAAGTATCTATCCTTTGCTGGTTGCCAATCTATCATCAAAGGATCCACACTAGATTCGCCTGCAAAATAAATTAAATATGCATACATAGAAGTGAATCAAGGTGTTTCAGAGTATATATTGTGTATTTTCAGTATGTTTCATCTTTCAGAGTATAGTGATGATGCTAATTTTAGGTCATCTCTTTACTGCTTTACAAAAGATGGAAGAAATGACTTCCGTTACCTACAAAATTCTTCCAATTTCCATTGACAATTCCATATCCGATGATTTCACAAAAGGTATTCACCAACTAAATTTAAGAGGCATGAAGTATAATTCAGTTCTAATCTACATAATTCATGTCCTGAGTAATAAATTTGGTCTATGTACTTCAGTACCATATAACATGTTATTAATTAATCAAAAAGTATCAGGAGGTACTTACCCATCGCTAAAATAGGCATGTCACCATTAGGGTCCTCAATTTGAGCCAAACGGCTGAATCTTCCACTGAAATTTTCTTGTCCATATATAATACACAATTTCTGATAGCTTGGAACAGTTTTAACTCTGTATGACCGAGCATCAGGATGTGCCTGCATCCATAACACATAAGCAATGGACTAAAGACAAATATATTTCATCGTAAAAGAAAGGAAAAGTAAATTTACCTTGGTATAAGCATCCCAAACATGATCTTCAGCTGTTATCATTTCTCGTGTTTCATCCCAAGAAAACCCACTATTTTCAAGAAGATCTTTTATGTCATTGGACATCCTCCTTAAATGTTTGTACCAGCTTTTCAAAACGTCTTTGTCATGGTTAGATTGGAATTTGATATTAAACAATGCAACCATTTCAATCCAAGCCTGGCTTATGAATGTCTGTCCAAGTTTATTTCCTTTATGCACCTGGTCTAATAACAAATCAATAAGATAACAATCCATTGGTGGTGTCCAATACGTTCTTGTACGATCACTACTGGCAACAATTTAGATCCCCTTTCCTTCTCCTACTGGCACAGAAAATAACATGTGAGGCAATTTTCATTCATCAAAAGTTCTCCAGGTCTCAAATATGAATCATGCTTCCAATTAAATGATGAGATCTGATACGATTCACATCAACACCGAGTTTAATAACTTCCTAAAGAAACAAATGAGGAGAAAATGCCCCTGCCTGATGGATGGTAGAAATTCTAAATAAGTTAGCTAACTTCCTAGAAACAAAAAAGGAAACTTACCACTCTGACAACATAGAGCATAAAGAAAGCATAAAACTGTTTGTCACGGCTGTGCTCTGCCTTACTATTACTTTTGTTTTTCATTTGTCAGCAAGCACAACACTTAGCATAGGTATTTAAAATGAACAATTTTATGCAAGTTCTAGGAAACAAAGTAAATCTTGAATCTAACAGAGCGAACATTCACCAGTTCTCATTCCAGAAATATCAGCTTCATAATCTTTTTCCCGACATAAAACAGTGTCGACTCCATCTTCAGTACCATCACCAAATATAAGAACCAAGTCATTATAATTCGGCAAGGTCTTCATTCTGTATGCTCGTGCCTGCTGATGTGCCTACACCAAAAGTAGGTAATATTGCTTGAGAAAAGAAAGAAACTAAAAAGGAAGACACTTAAATAAATTAAGATTTTCTAGATATTCTACCTTTATATAAGAATCCCAAACATCATTATCAGCTACGATCATTTGTTGTGCATCATCCCAAGAAAAACCATTTTGTTTAAGTAGAACCTTCAAATCACTACAATACTTTGACAATTTCTTGTATCGATGTCTTAAAACCCTTTTGCCATGTTGAGGACCAAACTTTACATTGAAGGACACAAGCATATCTGCCCAAGCTTGTTTATTAAATGTATTGTCAGTTTTATTGCCTTTTGCTATTTGATCCAGCATAAGCTCAATGAAATATTGGTCCATTGTTGCAGTCCACTCTGTCCTTGGACGGTCATTACTTGATGAGGCAAAGCTTCCCATGACATCACCTGCAAATTAAGGAAACACACGAGTAAATTCTGCAAGTAAAATTATTAACTTTACTTCATTTGATGTGCTAACCATGCAATTATCCAGAAAATTCAAGTCATATTTAAGAGCCGTTAAATTACAAATTTAGAATTTTAGGCATTTAAATCTCATAATCATGGCCACAGGGGTCAAGATTGCGAAACAACGAAAAGCTGCAATCAGTTTCACGGAGTGCTAAACCTAAATTGTGTCATATTAATGGCAGCCAATGGCTGACCATTGAAAATCTGGCTACAAAAAGTTAATTTAAAGATCATAAATGTGCTTCTGCTTCCTAAAAGAGCCATAACCATGCCGTTGAAGTTTCCATATAAACAAGTACAGAAGGCATTACAAAAAAAAAAAAGGGAGCATATGAAAATGAATATTAGTAGGACACTGAACCCAATCTGCATTAAGGCTCATGAAGAACAGAAAAACAAATACACACCCATATTTGCAGATTGGATATCACCATCAAAATCTAAATCATGACTTGATACTGTATCTTCCATCTGCAGTAGTGTACCCATATATGAAGCACAAATCATTAAAATTCAGCACTACTTTTGCCCTGTAGGACCGTGCATCTGGTTGAACCTGCATGAATCTAGTGTTATTCAGAATTATGGATTGGCGAATTCAATTAACAATATTGAACAATAAATTATGCACCTTTAGGTAAGAGTTCCAGACATAATCATCAGCTACCACCATTTCCCGAGTTTCATCCCAAGCAAACCCACTTTGACCAAGAAGATTCTTCACATCATTGAATTGCTTCCACAAATTTGTGTAACGACTTTTTAAGATATCTTTATCATACTGAGATCCAAATTTTGTATTGAACACTGCAACCATGTCTGTCCATGCCTGCTTATTAAATGTATGGTCAGTCCTATTCCCTCTATGCATCTGCTCTAACATAAGGTCAATAAAATATCGCTCCATTGTTGGCGTCCAATATGTCCTTGACCGATCATTACTTGTTGGGATTGGGTTGCTCATTTATTCCCTGATTAAATTGAAATCAAAGAAGGCAACACTATCATTATCAAATATATTAGAAATTCCACAGACACCCATATTAACAGGAGAAACAAATCAACAGTAAAAAAACAACACATGGTGGGATTCTAAAATTCATCTATTAGAAGCATCTTAATAATAAAAATGCATATAAAACGACTCAAAACAAAGATTTTCACGTTAAAAATCAGTTACTAAGTGTTTCACATTTAAAACTCGACAATTTTCTGTCTCACATCATCCAGAGGGAGAGAACACAAAGATTTGGTATCAATAAAAGCCAGCTCACAGCAGCATTTCTTTATAAATTCATAATTAACTTGTATAAACAGCACAATAAAACAGCAGTTACCCAGTGATAAAATCTCCCTAAACTAAGCAAACCGGAAAAATCGAAAGTATTACTAAATCAGAGCCTTTCACTAAGTCAAAATTTCCCTTTTCTCCTATTATGCTGTCCTTCTAAAGAGCAGAGCATACAAATTGTACCCAAGAAACATAATAAGAAGAATTTGAATAAACAACTAAAACCTTAACCTATCATCACAACACTGACATTGGTTCCAACATAATGAATAAATATAGAACCTAGCAGTTCAAACCAAAAGATTTTCTCCCATTTATTAAACCACTACAAAAACTACACTGCAGACAAGATTCACCATGAAACTTAAGCATGAAATTAAGGGAAGAAAGATGCATATTTTGCTGTTTCAGATATATACGTGGAGGGGGAGGGGGAGAGAATTATATTGGTGAGAAAAATTTGAAGGCTCTTACCAGTTATTGTTAGTTTGGTCCATTTTGCTTGCAAGATTTTGGCGCCTAAGAAACAGAAAATGGTGCCGGGCGAAGAGTTTAACCCTAATCCGGAATAAGGAATCGAGCTCTCCTTCCTGTTTGGTTACGGAGGCAAAGTGACATATTGATTTTTTTTTCTTTAAATGCTTCTAGGGCTCCGATTTATGAGGCCCAACTTCTCATTTTTGACGAGCAACTTTTTCCATATAATTAACAAAAAATAGATCAAATTCAGAACGAAAAATAACATGTCTTCGTAACAAAATTAGTGATCATTATTAAAATTATTTTTAGCTATCAAATAAAAATAATTTGTCATTTGTTTAGTTCATGAATTAATATAAATATACATATGATTTAGATAAAAAAAAAATTTCCATGCATATGTGAAAGTTATTTTTCTAGAATTAGAGGAGAAGGGACTCTACTGAGATTTGTTTCCAGCATCCAAGGTTGAAAAATACTGATAAACTGCCATACAAAAATATTTCCTTGATTATGATCAAATTAAAATGAAATTTAAGCAAATGCCCAATTTAACATTTAATGATTTTGTCTCTGTGTTCAACAATGGAGAATTGAAAGTCGTTATTTACAGTTGGATGATAAAGTAATCATTATTCATTTATTCATCTTTTTTAATGAATTAATTAATTTATATCCCCAAAGTTGGTGACGTATATACTGACTGCTTTTGCATTACAGTATTATACAGGCTTTGATCTCTTCAAGAACACACAAATTATTCTCTAGCAACAAGTCTATGGCTTCTGACATTCTGGATAAAAAAAAAAATCAGATATTCAGAATAGAAAGAACAGATAGAAGCTAATTCGTTTTTCTCTTCTTGAATCCAATGACTGTCAACTCAGTTATACAAGTGCAGTGAGAGATTTTAAAGATATGTGCAGCTGGGTTGGCAGAGTTTCCTTCAATGGCACTGCCAATGTTTGGTCTCAAAAGACATGAGCTTCATATTAGCACCTTTCTTGGAATGAATTTACTGTCAGAATGATGTTAAGAAGCTTTACATCATTAATGCTGCTTCTTGTAGCTATTTAGTATCAACACTGCTTACGAGGGCGACCATTTCAATACTCTCGTCTTCAGGAGTTTGATTTCTCTCTTCTGTACCTGAGATTTCCCTTGGAATCATCATGAACGCATCAGGATCACCTTTGGGAACCAGAAATATCAGACAGAGTGGGCTAACTCTCAATAGGCTCCGGACTATAATGGCTAGCCATAGATTATCGAATTTTGTCCGAGTGACATTCAATATGTGAAGGAGAAGGCCTCCTCCCCACGAAGACGAAAGCAGACCAGCATTGTCAATCGACATAAGCAAAGCAAAGAAAGTGCCTTCAATACCAGAGGGACAAAGCTTTGAACTGAGCACAAGAAGAGGCATCCATTTGAGATTTATAATCATCCTAGAAACACTTTCATCAATCACAATAAAGACATAATCTGGTATGCCAAATTTCAAGTTTAGCCGTAGCACCATTATCAAATCTAGCATTCCTGACAACCCAAATAGCAGCTGACTCCAGAATAATAGGTCTCGAAAAGGGTGATCCTTGAGAAAATTTTGGTATAGTATTGCTGCTAAGAGAGATCCAACTGAACCAACTGAAAATATGAATCCAACCGTCTCCTGCGCAAGGCATTTGCATATAGTGACTATTACCAAATAAGTGTGTTTTTGATCTAGTAGTAATGAACAACGAACAAATTACTCGTTGCACCAGAGAAAATCATGCACAGGGACGTTTCCTGATTATATGCTAATACGCTCGTACGCCTAGAGGGATAAAGAAAATAAATGCAAAATCATATACCTGGGAGAACGATGGACCCTCTTTTGAATCTGTATACCAATAGAACATCCCTTCATAGATATTCACACTCAATGCAAAGGATAAGTACATATATAAACATGGTCTCCACACATTTGGGAAATTTAATGTTGTCCACATAGCCTTACCAGCATCAGCAAACTTCTGGTTTACCTGAATAAATAATGAGGATGTTAGAATACATATGTAGTCTGCAGAACTGATGTAGACATAAAAGAGTACCTGTCTGTAACTAAAATCAGGCATGAGGGGCTCATCAAGCAAGATTCCAACTAAAAACACAAGTCCAGCTGGAATTGTAAGCAAGCCGAAAACTCCCTACCAAAGATGTGGAAAAAAAAAGTTCTTTTAACATTGTGATACATGAAAATGAAGATATGGAGAATGAAATTGATCTGCAGCTGACCTTAGGGCCAAGCAAGTGGACAAAAATGCCACTGATGGAGAACCCCACAAGTGATCCAATTGATGAACTCGAAGTGCACAAGCTCTGCAAGTCAGGTGCAAGTGAAGGATGGGTACTACTATTCTGCGCCACGCAGGCATCAATGGTCACATCAGCTATTGCTACACCAGCACTTCCAGCAGTCAATAACAACAGAGCTAACAGAAGATGCATCTTCTCGTGCAATGCCAATAAAAGCATGGAGACCACACCAAGTAATCCTGAAATTAATAAATGGCAAAAAGACTATCTCCCATTACACACAGAGAATTAACATTCATGTTATCGCTACATGAGAGCATGGTTATGTTTATTCATAAATTGTACTCGAAACCATTCTTGGGGAACCAAAAAAAGCTCCAAATCTTCGTTGAAAAAGAAAAAGCTCTTTATCATTTTCATCTCTTGCTTGTTTCATACAAATCCAATGAGAACTACCACAAGGAAAATGATGCAATCTAGCAGCTTACTCCCAGTAGAGTGAAAATTTTCTGACACTAATCAACATGTTTAAAAGCTATTACTTTTGAAACTGAAATGTTGATTCCTGCATTATGCAGTCCGGCAAAAAGCAACCTAAGTTTCTAGATTTAACCTGGGAAGAGAAATCTAGCTAAACAGATCCAGATGATGACAAGCTATAATGCATCCTTCACTAGCTAAAACAAAAGAAGCTGATATGCAATATCACAAACTGAAATCTGCCACGCTAAATTGAGAAAAAGGTGAGCAATTTAGCATAAATATTCAGGTAATGATAATAAGATTAGTGCATAATTTACCAGCTACAATGAAATAAGGTCTTCTTCGATACCCCATGACAGGCAGAACGTCTGTGAGCAGGCCCCAAAGAGGCTTGACAAGCCAAGGAATTGATATGATTCCTTGATAAATTTGTGACTCGGAGGGCTGCAACTTTTGAACATCTTTCATGTAATACTCAGTGGAAATACGACTAAAAGCTCCACCAAGTCCTTGGCTTATTCCATATACAACCAACACACCAAACACCAGACTCCAATGCGTCTCATTGGCAAGCATTTTGAACCAATAAATTGGGGCACAGAAAAATCCACAGAACATTCCCCCTCTATGTTCATGTTCCACCACGGCCTCGCCACCAGAGGCTTCCAGATTCTCATCTTCCACCATATCTCACAATCTAAGACGAATTAACAGGAAATAACAACCCAGTTCACAAGATTCAATCTTTCCTCAACTATGCACCTTGCAATCTACTGAAATCCTCAAAAAGGATGAAATTTCCAAACTTGGACGAAACATCACAGTAAACACAAATCAGCTGCCTTTACCTCAATAGCTGCTCCGAAAGTGTGTGAAATTTCTCACCAAGATTTGAAATTTGGCTATATGGAAAACAAGCATTCGATTTACCCACTTCAAAGAACAGTATTCTCTGATCTGAACCTCTTAGACTCAAAAAACGAGTATTAGAGTAGAATGAATCAAGAAAATCACTCTGTGACTGTTCTAAAGATTGAGTTCACACTAGAAACCAGATTTTTCAAATGTAGACCGAATAAAGCTATAGAAGGAGGCAGTTTCAATGAAGGAGAAGGATCACTCGTCCTTAATACCAACTCGAACGTAGAAGCTTTATTACCGAAAGGAAAAGCTCATATGTTTTATCGATAGGCTGTGGATTTGGTAGGGTTATAACTTCCAACTTGGAAAGGAAGGCTATACTCTGATACGATAAAACTTCCTATAACATAAGAAAAATGTGATATCATTTGTGGGTTAAAATTAGCAAAATACAGAGAGGCAATTGAATATTGGCTAAGGGAATTCTAGATTAGGGATCAAATTACATTTATAATTACAAGTCAAAACGTGTCCAAATTTGACTGGATCCTTCCAACTTGGGACATGTTACAATGGATGTAGTTTTTACATTTGCCTCGGCCGCAGCTCGTGTCCGAAAAACACGTTCTATCTAATTTCTCCTAATTCTAGTGTCAAGACAAAAAAGCTGAAGAAACCACACAGCTTTACAAAATTTCTAATCCTTGAATGTCAACCAATGACGTGTAGAAATTTTTTTTTTGTACACATCATATTTCTATTTTATGAATTAAATTAATAACAAATTATTATGAGAAAACTTAATTCTTACTCGTAATAATAGCTGTTTCATTTATAAGATTGAGTTATATCTATTTTTTTTACACATATTAATAAATTTCAACTATTATAACAGACACAGGAAATTTTATTTTTTTTAATATATCCCCTAATTATAATTAGGATTGGAGATATTAAAAAATAAAAAATAATAATTCTTATTTCCTAATAATAACTAATAAAGTATATTAAATTAGGGACAGATGGTAATTTATTATCCTCTTAATTTAATAAATGAATAATAGGGAATCACTTCTACCCAATTGATTGAAGATTATAGCCCCTCTCTTAACATGTACTTAATAAAAATAATTGAATAATATAGTTTTAACTTAGATAAAAAAAGAAAAAAAAAAGTTCAATACCTGAAGTATTTTTTACTTTGAAAATATCCATTTACAATGAAATTTAATGTCAGTGGTGTGAACAATATCTTTTAAACAAGTCTATTTTTTTTTTTTTGCAAAAACAATTTCTTGAATTATAACATTTTTCCGTTTTATTCTTAAATTTTGATTGTGTTTTATTGAATTTTTGAATAATTTTATTGAGTCTCTAAATAATTATTTTGGCATACACAAAATTGAAAATTGATAGATTGAAACAATTGCTTAAAGGACCCATGTGTTATCAGATTTTGTTAGTATTGTCAATATTGGACTTGCTGTGCTTTCAATTAATTGTTTGAGGACTAAATAAATAAAATGCTATAACTCAGGGGATTGAACTTGCATTTTGCCTTTTTCTCCCTCATTAGTCAATAATGCATCTTCTACTAGGGAAAAAAAAAACAATGAAAATGGTCCGATTTTGTATATCAAATCAAAGTCTTGTGAGTTGTGATTCTATTTTGAGAAAATCACTCACTTATTTATATCAAAAGTTGATTTTGTATTTTTACTAAACATTATGAGACAAAATAATTGTTTTGATGTGTCGCATGACTTGTATAAATTTCACAAGATATCCTCATATAGTTACCACGCTAATTTCTTATCTAAAAATAGATTTATGTCATAAAATGAAACCATATATAAGATATTAATTTCCCATTACGCAGCTGCTAAAACGTTGTACCTTTAAATCACATGCTAGTTTGTTGTAGTTTTCTCAAATTTTATAAACATTTCAAATAGACTTAATAGGAATCAAATCACATTATTAAAATAACACATTAATGTTAATCACATGGGATCTTAACAAAGAAAGTGAAAAATAAAAGTGTTACAAACTTCCAATTTTGTTTAGACCAGGGTTAATAACATAAATGATATCAAACATTATTATTATGTTATAAATTGTTACTATTTTTTTAATTATTGTAAATTGATATTAATTCTTTTAAAAATATTACAATATGATACATAAATCCAATTTTTTATAAAAAAAAAATTACATGATATCTGAAAAATAAAGTCAGCATGTCAAGTGATGTATTTTCCAGTTGCCCTGTCATTATATTGGTTTCAGAAATTGGACTTGGAAATCACATTACAACCTTTTTAATTGATACCAATTTATAATAATTAGAAGTTTTGGTATCTATTTGTAATATAGTGATAAAATGCGTTACTATTTATGCTATTAACCAAAAATGGAAGTTAGAAGAAATATTCTTTCAGTTGTTATACTATGTTATTGTAATGAATTTTACTTGTCATATCTGAACCACTTTGACAGCTAATTGAGATCTCCTCTCCAAAATTTATTATTTATATTTAGGCTCAACTTAGAATCAAAAGCTTTCTAATTCAGAAAAAAAAAAGAGAGGAGGAGGGCTGCAATCTGACCTCTTATAATTGAAAAATGGTAAGTTAATCAACTTGCTTGGAGTTGGTAGTTATTAAGTCATGATTTCACACATTAATTCGATCAACTTATCATGAACATGCCTGTAAACACATTTAGTTTGAAACATTCAAGAATGGTGACAAAAAAAAAAGAATTTGTGGAGCTAATCAGTTAAATGTATTTTCCATTAGTTGTTGAAAGAATAAATACATGTTAAATGAATGACTGAGCTGCAGTCAAAGAATTCGCAGCCAAGAGTCATGCAAGAACACATTCATTCAGAGAAGTTTGCTTCTTCTTGGAAACTCTCTCAAAGCTGATTCTCATATTATATGCCTATCATAAAGATTAGCGTACCCTAAAGATTATCAAATGGAGCTAAACTGCAATTGGCATCTCATCTCATTTTCAAATGGATGGTCTTCTTGAACCCACAGCTTTGTTTATGGCAATTTGGTTTCTTCCATGGTTCAATTCCAGTTGCAAAGAGCACAGCCAAATTTGATTTCATCCCCCAAAGTGATTCTACTCTGAAATCACGCTCCCCAATGAAAATTTGTGTTTCTTTTGCCTGAATGGAAATGCAGTTGATCTTGAAGGCGGAGATTTCTGTTTCTGCCAGTTACCAACCCCATTGAAGCAGCAGTCTCTTTAGCAACAACCAGCAATAGGAAC
This sequence comes from Triadica sebifera, assembly GCA_023653625.1. Taxonomy (NCBI): domain Eukaryota; kingdom Viridiplantae; phylum Streptophyta; class Magnoliopsida; order Malpighiales; family Euphorbiaceae; genus Triadica; species Triadica sebifera. The sequence goes on from CM042909.1 coordinate 28,019,749, forward strand.
AAGCGAATCCCTTCTTGGGGACACTGGTGTGCAACTCAAATCCTCGTTTGCTTTGTAATAAAGCATTTTCTGCACATAGAATATCATATAGCACTGTGAAGCTCTCACTATTGATTCATCAACCTCAGTAACCCATGCATCATCGCATTTGTACCACTGGTTTCTTATGCGAATATAAGTCAAGTAGTGTCCTGATTCTAGCATCCCTGAATGAGTGATCACAGCAAAAATCTCAAATTCCGCAGAGGTGTCTGCTTCATCACTCTCAAAGGCAAAAATTCTATTCCCAAACCTGTTTCTGATAATTGAGGAAGATAAATATGAGGTCATATCTAAAGAGAAAGGAAACTGCAAATGCCAATCAATTTTTCTTGACATTTTCCTGACTGGAGAGTGCTCAAAACGTTTGATATGTAAAGACAACACCAAAGGGAGCCGTCTAACAGACATTTGCTTAAAAGAGTCCTTTTTTTCTTGACAATTTTGACAGTAAAGTTTCTGGTCTGACCCCAGTTTCTCTGGCCTCGTAAACAAATCCAGGCAAGCTGAAAGAGTACACCTGCTAGTATTCTCATTTGGTCTAGCAGACTTGTTTGCAACATTGGTAGGAGACAAATTTCTCAAATCCATGTTGAGTGAAATGTCTAGGAAAGGATCATAAGTTGTGGAAGTAAATCCACAGGTCATGCAAGTGACATCCGATCTCAACAACCCAGAGAAAACCCTATGAGCAATACACCGACAATCAGTGTTATCTGCACAAAAGAAGATCAATATGGTAAATCCAACAGATTTACCTAACAATGCAGAAAAATATCTCAAGTCCAGTATCATCCACATTCTCAAATTAACTGATGATATGTAAAAGTTAACAATTTAATGAAGGTTTCCATAATGCCCCACATGGATTTCAAATTCTCCTCAGCAATTGTAAAGTTATCTTGCTTGCATAGAATCATCCTATATAAAAATTAATCTACTCTAGCTCATATCTAAGAATTTAGGAACAAAAAAAATCTAGCGCAAATGAGAACTACTTTGTTTAAGATCCCAAATTTAGTCTGATGTATCTAGTCAATAAATCATGACCCCTGTGGCTCTGCAGGATAATGACTGTGTTCAAGGCAACTAAATGCACAGAACAGGGAACACTGAGTTTTCTAGAACTCCATTAGATAAAAATCATGATCAAAATTAGAGAAAAAAAAAACACTTTATCTCAGCACCTACAGCATTACCTTTATTTGGGGTTTTTCCATTTCCTTCTTTTTCATGGATCCCATCTAACACCGAAATGAAGAATTCATGAGCATCCTGCTGCTCGTAGCCAGCTAGATTTGCTGAATGCTGCCACCAACTTTATATAGAAACAAAATTTCATTACTTAAGTACAAGTTCATTTCCAAACATCTGGTAAATAACATAGCAATGCCAACAAAGTCCACTGTTGCAGAGGACTTCTACATTGATCCCATCACCAATTTAAACACTAAACAATGAAAGTTCCCATCACATTTGCACGAAAGGATGGAAAATTCTGTTTGAAAAATCCTTAAAAGCAGAAAATTCCATGCCTTCTACAGATTACATGAACTCATAATATATCAAACACTTCTCCAGTTAGCAGGGTGAATCTAATAACCAAACAATGTGATCTAAATTGCAGATTTTTCAAAAAAAAAAATTACAGGTTACATTCTCTCAACTGGCCTAAAGCAGACACAAATCTTTTGATTCTGATCCATTCACAAAATCATTATCAATTACACTGAAACTAAAGGGTGCATATCAATAGCAGACCTGTAAAGAAACTGAGCGGGGCTGTAAGGCGTCCGATCCCCAGAATAGACAGCAGAGAAAATAATATCAATATTGCAGGCCAGACATAACCGATCTGATGATCTTTTTCGACAAGTTTCACGATCATGGCGATCACTCAAGAAGTAATTCCTGAAAGGGGGAGCGTGAAGCAATGCTTGCAACACAGAATTCAAGAAGCAAGTATTGCCCAAATTGTTCAATCCTCTCAATCCCAATGGATAACATGATTTTGCCCTTCGATCCCTCATCGAAACCAGCTGTTTAGACTTCTTTAAATCCAAATCCATCAATGAATTTAATTTCCTCCTCTTGCTTGATCTCCTTACTCCGTCAAAAGCATGCGTTTTATTTGGCATATCCATCATGATTTTGGACACGACAACCTTGTCGAAATCAGGATCATAGACCTGATCACTACACAAACAACAATAAAGCTCTGATCGTTCAATGTCCACTGCAATATCATGACCATCCTCTGACTGCGGATGCAAAAGGGTGTGGCTTGAACATGAGATTGAAGAGCAAATTAAACAAACAAAGAATCTACCTCGATACCCATTGCAAAAACTGCATCTGGGTATCTTTGTTTCACACTTATAAATGCTGGTTCTTCCGTTTGGAATGGTTTTAAGGCAATTTTGGAGAGCTTTATAGCCACTCAAGCCATTTATGAGCTTGTAATCAGCCAGATGCTTGCACAGCTTTGGGTTTGTATACAAGGGATTTCCTGTGGCCATACTTATAAAGATTCAAAGAGAATTTTGATTCGTGATTGAAAAATTAAGAAAGATAAAAAAGACAATTATCAGAACAAATTGGTAATATTCACAAAATGAAATTGCGTAGTTTTGATAGAAAAGATTGTATCTTTAATAATAAAAATAGGAAGAAAAATTACGCTAAGGATCTTAAATTGGATTTGTAACAAAATGGATTTGGGTTATGCTCAGATGGTTTTTGTTGATATGATGAAAAGGAGAGAAATTAGAAAAAGCAAAAGGCTTTATGGATTGTTTGGAATGACTTAGCAGAGAAGAGAAGAAGAAGAAGGTGCTTTTGACGAATACACCGACTCTTTCTCTGTCTCTTGTGTCTTGGTTTCTCCACAAACCAGTTCACTACACTAACTCTTCCCCATAAATCTGGATCGTTAACTTGGTTTTAATCATCGAATAAGATCATAGCTTGAGAAATCGTGTTATATGGGAAAATTAAGGTTTGATATATTGCAGAAATAATGTTTCTCAATTTTATTTTTATTAAATTATATAGTTATTTTATTAAATTTTAAAATATTTATTATTAATTAAAAATAATATTATTTTTGTTTAAAACTACTAGTATAATAAGTTAAACTTTATAAATATATTAGTATAAATTAAATTTATTGGAATAATAGTATAATAGATTAAATTTTAATAGATAAATATTAATTTTTCTTTGTAATTTTATAATAATTTAATATTTTTTTAATTAAAAATATAATAAAAGAAAAGAAACGACCAGTACACTAGTCAAATTATATATGTTCTCGATTTTTCTAATTTTAATAGTATATTTATTTGGAAATCAGTGGTAGCCTTACAAATTCAATTATACTTTATCAAATATATAAATTAATAATTATATTATATGTACTATAGAATATAATTAAATTGATTTATAATAATTTTGAATTTAAAGCACAGTTGAATCTTTAAATCCTGGTAAATAAAATATTACCAGTGTTTTTCTAGGGTTGGCTGCTAAGATGGGTGTGGAGATTGCAATTTGCCTTGCTACCATTCCCATTTTTTTTATAGGGACGGTATATATATACTTTATCCATATCCTATTCTGAATATATATATATATATATATATATATATATATATATATATATAATTATTTATATTCTAATATAATTAATATTTAAAAAAATATAATACTCATTTAAAATAAAAAAATATTTTAATATTAAAATAAATTAAAAAAATTAATAAAAATAGGGAATCGGATCAAAATAGAAAATTTCTGTCTCTGGTGCAGGAACAGAGATTTAAATTTTTTTTTTAGATGGAAAATGGGACAGAATATCTGAATTGGGTACGAAAACGAGAAACTCAGTCCTGAATGTTTCCCCCCTCCATGTTGGCCCAAAGGCTAAGAAAAGAAACTAACAGAACAATCGATTAATGGCGTTTTGGACATTTAGCAGGCCATTAATGGGCTTTTCTATGGCTCCTTAACAGCCCAAAGTGCAAAGCAATCAGAAGCACCAAGTGTAAAAAAAAAACACATTAATTAGGCTATTTCTCTTACTATTAATGCTACAAATACTTTTTTTTTAATATTTTTTTTCTAATACTGAACACTTTTTTTATAATTTTTCTATATTATCAAGTTTAATTTATCAGGAGATAATGAGAGAAATAAAAAGTGTCAGTTTGGAGAAACATCACACTCGCTTTTTAATTCAATTTTTTTAAAAAATTTTAAAGTTAATGTTTGAGAGCTGAGAATTAATATTGATTGTTAATATTTGAATGCCACTGCTGAATCAAATGAGTACAACATTTTTTTTGCTTTCAAACTTATCAAAAATGCTGTGTTGAATTTTTTGACTCTATTTTTATTATATTAAGCTTTTGAATTTCTAATTTTTATTTAATTGAAAACTAATTTAACAAAAAATATTAGGAAGTATTGCATGTATGAGAGTGGCACAACGTAACACTAGAAGAAACATAAATTTTTATAGACTTTGCTAGAATAAAATTTAAAATTTGAGTAACTTAATAAAACAAACTCAATAGGCTTATAGGAACTGAATGCATTTTTCAAATATATATATATTAACACTGTTTGCTCAAAAATATTACATTAGTTTTTTTGTCAAATTAGTGGTCAATAAGGGTTGCAACTTTTATCGTAATCCATTACATAGTGTGATTAAGTAGGATTGTTAGCAATTTTGAATAGCATTAGGTACAGAAATCATGTCAATTAATAATTTTTTGAGATAGTCATGAAAATTTCTGGTTTTTCTTGTGAACATAGAATATCTCAAGTTCATTAAATCAACTCCAAGTTTTACGACAAGTTATACTTTGTGGACTCTTATGAAATATGTCATATATATAATATATAACTATACAATGCAAAGCGTGTATATAATAAATTTAATATACCTATACCCTGCCATTTATTCTAATTAATTATATAAAAGCATTCTAATTACGTGAAAGAAGGTTTTCAGAAAAAAAAGAAAAACTTGCATTCAAACTATTAATAGCCAATCCTGACTAAAGGGATGGGCAATTCAATGTCTTTCTAGAATATATAGACTGAATATAAATTGTTCGAAAAACAAAATAACCAAGCAAGCACCTATATATGCAAATATCTATGTTCTTACTTATTATTAGGTGTGAAAAACCGAATCTAAATCGTAAATGAAATCAAACTAAATTGAATTCGGTTTATTCAATTTAGTTCAATTATTAATGTTGAAAAAATCGAAATTATATATATTATAAAATTTATAGTAATTGATCCTAATTTTTAGATAAAACAAAAAAAATTATAATTTATAATAATATCTTTTGATTTATGGTAGTTGATAAAGTTATGAAGTATGATAATTTATTCTAATTTATGTTAAATAATTTTAATTTATAATAATTAATAAATTTGTGATAAAATTGATATTATTTTACATATTTTATAAAGTTACAGTAATTAATTTTGATTTATGATAATTATAATAGTTGATAAAATAATAAATTATGTCAATTTATTATAATTTATACTATTTTATTTTAATTTATATTAATTTATTGTAATTAATAAAGTTATGGTGGTTGATTTAATTTATTATAATTGAAAAATATGGTAATAATTATAATTATATAAATTAACTAAGTAATTTATTAAATCGATTAAATTGATTTTACATATATATAAACAAACCTGCGAAATTCTTGTTCACATATTTATTGACATATCTCTAAAGGTCTAATCGAGTCGATATTATATCATATTTGAGCTTAACTCGATTAAAAAATTCGATTAAATTTTTTTCTAATTATTTCAAATTTGACTGGAAAAATATTTGAATTGCTTGAACTTGACTCGATAAAACTTAAATCAGCTAAAAAATTTAATAAATAGTGTACTCGACTCAATTAAATTGAAATATATTTAAATATTGAAAGTATCAAAATAATTTATTAAATAATAAAAAATAACTACTTGATTAAGTTTGTAAATTTTACGAGTGGAGTATTATAATATTCGAATTCGACTTGATTAATTTCAAATCGAATTAAAATATTTTACTAATTAAATTTGACTAATTTACAATTAACTTTAATCATTTACACTCCTACCAAAATCACTAGGGGCTATAGACTATGAATAATATCAGTCAAAGTTTCATTTATTTATTTATTTATTTTTAAATTAGTTAGAATCGAACTTGTTTGATCCTTCGAAGCAATTTAATTAATAAACTTAAAATATTCTACATTTACAAGAAAAAGCGCATCTCTATTCCCATCTATCATTATTAGTTAACATGATTTCCTCGATTCAATATTAGAAAGTGTTATCAATCCTAAATTAATTACTCAAAATATATATGGAAAGGATTAAGCGAAAAGTTACAACCCTCATTCCACGCTACAATCCAAGAAAAAGCAAAATGATTTTGGTTTTGACTGTTACAAATTTTTAATAGTGAGAACATCAAGAAACCAAAAGCAAACTAAGTGGATTTATAATGATTAAAAAAAGACACTAAGTGGGTTTATAAGGCACTAAATGTGCTATTCATAGTCTGTAAATAATAATTTTTAATTAGTAGTGGAAGTAACCCATTTAACGGTCTTGGGATTGGATGGACATGGCCTCTAATCTACAATCTCTTTATATGAGGGTGATGACTCCTTTTACTAAATCAACAAACACTTCGCCTTCACCGAAGAAACATGATGGCACCATATTCTCTGTTTGTTCAAACTTTATTTTGTCTAGTCTCCTACTCTTCTTCAATGAAGCAGCCACTTTGCCATGATGATGATCGCTATTCCTTGTTGCAATTCAAGAAAAGCTTTGCCTTTGACAAGTTTGAGTGTGATTCTTCTCCTTACAACAAGCTCAGCTCCTGGAAATCTACTGATTGCTGCTTATGGGATGGTGTCGACTGCGATAATCACACAGGTCATGTAATTGGCCTTGACCTTTCAGCCAGTTGTCTCTACGGATCTATCAATTCTACCAGCACCCTCTTCCACCTTTTTCATCTTAAAAATCTTAACCTTGCCTATAATAACTTCAGCTTTTCAAGAATACCTCGTGGGATTAAAAGCCTATCAAGATTGACATATTTAAATCTCTCATCCTCAAGCTTTTCTGACCAAATTCCATCAGAAATCTTGGAGCTTTCCAAGTTGGTTTCCCTTGATCTCTCAGACAATCCATTGAAGCTCCAAAATCCTGGTCTGAAAGATGTGGTGGAATCATTTAAAGATTTGGCACAAATTTATTTAAGTGGCGTCATAATTTCTTCTCATGTCCCTCAGAGCTTTGAAAACTTAACTTCTTTGTCATCTCTCATTCTCAGAGACTGTGAATTGCAGGGAGAATTTCCCTCGAGTATATTCCAGTTACCTAATCTTCGTCATCTTAGCTTGCGAGAAAATCCGAGTCTCTCTGGATATCTACCAGAATTTCAGGTGGGTTGCCCACTTGAGATGTTGAGACTAGAAGGCACAAATTTCTCAGGTCAGCTGCCTCATTCAATTGGGAACCTCAAGTCATTGAGTAATTTTGCAGTGGGTGGATGTGGTTTTTGGGGGCCAATACCATCTTCAATTGGTAACCTTAGCAAGCTTAACGTCTTGGACATTTCTGAGAACAACTTCTCAGGGGAGATCCCTTCTTCCTTTAGCAATCTGAATCAACTCATTTATCTTTCACTTTCCTCCAATAATTTCACCCCTGCAACTCCATTCTGGCTCCCTAACTTAGCCAATCTCCAATTTCTGGACTTGGCGCACACCAATTTGTACGGGGATGTCCTTTCTTTTCTTGGAAACCTGACACAACTCGCTTACTTGTGGCTCTTTTCCAATCAACTCACTGGTCAAATCCCATCTTGGCTTGGTAATTTTACCCAATTAATCGAGATTCAGCTTGCAAATAATGGATTGCAAGGTCCAATTCCGGAGTCTATTTTTGGGCTTCCAAATCTTGAAACTCTTGAACTGTACAACAACAATCTCAGTGGCACCTTGAAATCTGACTCGTTCCTTCGATCAAAATATCTTCAAGATCTCCAATTATCATACAATCATTTGTCCTTGATCAACAACAAATATGTTAATGTTACTCTCCCAAAGTTAACAATCTTGGGATTGAGCGCGTGCAATCTAAGCGAATTTCCAGTTTTCCTGCGCGGACAAAATGAAATGGAGGTTTTAGAGCTAGCCAACAACAGAATTGAGGGATATGTACCAAACTGGATATCTTGCTTGGCCACTGAAAGCCTTATCATTCTTAATATCGCCTTCAATTTTCTGACAGGTTTTGAGCAACACCTCAGCGTTCTTCCATGGAATAATTTACGCGTATTGAATCTCACCTCTAACAAATTGCAAGGGGTCCTTCCAATTCCACCTCCTTCCATCGCCATTTACGCAGTCTCGAAAAACAAATTCAGTGGAGACATCTCACCGTTGTTCTGCAATTTAACATCTCTTTTGGCTTTGGATTTGTCCAACAACAACTTGAGTGGCCACATTCCTCCATGTATGGGAAACTTGAGCAATTTTGCATCAGTTCTGGACCTCAGAAACAACAGTCTCTCTGGAAAAATTCCTGACAGATTTACAAGTGGCTGCACATTAAAAGTGATGGACTTCAGTCAAAACAAATTGAAAGGCAAGGTGCCCAGATCATTAATCAATTGTTCCAAGCTAGAAATCCTCAATCTTGGGAAAAATCAGATCAATGATGTCTTCCCTTCTTGGTTGGGTGTTCTTCCACATCTGAGGGTTCTCACTCTGAGATCTAATAAGTTGCACGGTGCTATAGGGAAGCCTCTGAGCAATTTCGAGTTTGACCGATTGCAGATAATCGACATTTCTGAAAACAATTTTACAGGTAAGTTGCCATTAGAGTACTTCAGAAATTGGATTGCCATGAAAACTGTTGATAATAACCACCTAATATATATGCAAGCAAACACGAGCTTTCAGATTCCTGACTTCTTGTGGACTGGTAAGTATATGTACTCTATCAGAATCATTAACAAAGGCACAGAGACAGTGTACGAGAAAATCCTGGAATTCTTTGTGGCAGTTGATCTCTCGAGTAATAGGTTCGAAGGTGAAATTCCTGAAATCATTGGGAATCTAAAAGAAGTTCAATTGCTTAACCTGTCCAATAACATTCTGAGCGGTCGGATACCTTCGTCCTTGGGGAATATAAGAGCACTTGAAGCTTTGGACCTTTCTCTGAATAAACTGTTAGGAGAGATCCCGATGCAACTCACACAACTTACCTTCCTTTCATTCTTCAATGTCTCTCACAACAACCTCACTGGACCAATACCAAAAGGAAACCAATTTGAAACATTCAAAAACGATTCATATTCTGCAAATTTAGGGCTTTGTGGGGATCCTTTGTCAAAGAAATGTGGGGATAGTTTGACCTTACCATTAGCACCTTCAGAATACGAAGACTCAGACGCTCCATTTGAATTTGGTTGGAAAGTGGTGTTGATGGGATATGCTTGTGGATTAGTTCTAGGAATTGGAATTGGCTGCACTCTGAGCATCAGGAAGTGTCAATGGCTTATGAAGAAGTTTCCAAAGTGGCATTGGCAGCATTTTCAATGAATGGTGAATGGTAGAAGCAAGAGAAGTTAAATGGAAAAATCAGTTCTTGCTTATCTCGGTTACTCTATTTTTCCATTGCTGGTCTAGGAAGAGATTTATATTAGTTTTCTTTTATTATCTTACCTTGTTCCTTTCTTCCCATTGTAAATTTGAAAATCATCAATAAATCACAGAAACATTCAAATAATTCACTTGATGAAGATTAATTTCATCTGCTGCCTTTGAATTTTTGCTCTTAAAAATAACAATCCCTCCTCTTCATTATTGTAATCCAAAAATCATTATCTATTCCAATCACCATATGTTAACTGTCATATATATCGATGACACGGCAACCATGATTATATATGCTGTAATTTTTCCACATACAATGGAGAAATAAACCAGCATACTTTGCGTTGGAAGTCATAAAGTCATATTTATATTTTCATGAACACTAATAGAATGCGACATAACCCCATATATACCACAATTAGGTGAGTGAATTACTTTTGAATGAAATCGTGGACATCATGTCATTTTTTGGTATTTTTAAGAATCCTGATTAT
>CM042909.1:28035000-28060000 GCA_023653625.1 Triadica sebifera
AGTCTTCTTCCTTCATAGCCTCTGGCTTCTTCCCTGAGAGAGGTTGATACAGATTTCTTTGATACAAATAATCTTCTATTTGCATTTTCCAAAAGCCAAAGTCCGCTCCATCGAACTTCTCAATTTTTACCTTTCCTTCATCTGTGGCCATCGCTCCCACTCGAATCTGACTTCCTTTGGATCGTTTCTGACAATTCTTGTGAACCTCTGTGTATTAGAACACCTCCGTGGATAATTTGGTACAACTGACCAAATTTCACTATTCACAAAAATTTACTATTCATGTGAATAGTAATCGCCCGAAAAAGGACAGAAAAAACGCAACCAGGCTCTGATACCAGTTGTTGGGAAATGACGCCAATTTCCCTATAGTCAGATTTATGAGAAAGCGAAGAAAATGCGAACTAATAAGACAAACAAGTTGATAACGGAGTTCGGCCAATTATGCCTACGTCTCCGGACTGCTGCAGATCTTTTACTGAAAGAAGAGAAATTTACCGAGTGTTTACAAACACTCACAACTCACAACCTCTCACTAATGCTACTCTCTCACTTTTTGATGGAATACATTACAAATGAATTTCTAAGGCTATATATAGGCCTACACCTCCTCAATGGACGGTCAAGATTAATTCTCACCTACTTTGATGGATGGTTGAGATTATTTCTCACCTACCGTCTTACCTACCAAATGTATGGTCAAGATTAATCTTCACTTACCATCTTACCAACCAAATAGATGGTCAAGATTAATCCCCACCCACCAAATGGATGGTCAAGATTAATCTTCACCTACCATCTTACCTACCAAATATTTTGTCAACAAAAGATGCACCGTCCATCTTTATTGTCATTTATTTTATGGTGCATGTGTAGTTTAACCAACAGCCTGCAGCTTATGTATGCCAGCCAGGAGCACAACATGTTGATATTCATCACTGCTTTCCTCGTAGTTATTATCCAGCGCTGGGTTCGTTCGTTGTTAAGATCTATTTTCCATAGAAATGAAAGTATAAAACAAGTTGAAGTTTAGAGCTTTCAGATTGAATTAGAATGTGATAAACCTTAATATATATACAGTTCGAGATTTTGTGTTCCCTTTTTGTTGTCCATGTCGAGTAAAAGAACACAGAATATGGCTTCGTTTGGTTAATTTATTTGCACATAAACCAAACAAAGCCTTAAATATTTACTCAAAAGGGCTTTAATTAGGATCGTGATTAATATATGAAATTCTTTTAACTAACAAATGTTACAAGATCTATGCAAGGAAAAATTGTGACAATATTTAGTGCATGTTGAAAATAAATATTTTAGCCTAAGAAGTGTCTTCGTGTTACAAATTTTGAGAATATCTTCAAAATAAAAGCAACAAGATTATATCAATGCTAATAATAAAATATGAAGCAATGTTGTATGACCCAAATGGATATGGCATAACGCTGTTTATGGGAAACTTTGAATGACATTGTGGAAAATCGTGCCCATGACTAAATGAAAAATCAATTAGAAATCAAAATTTGGTTCTTTTATTTTCTTATTTGTTTGGCTTTGATATTCAAAGTCATATCATTATTTCATTTCCCTTTTTTCTTTTCTTCATTCTAGAGTGGAATGAGGTTTGTAACTTCTCTAATAACACAAAAAATACTTTGATTAAATAATTAGGATTAATCCTTTTGAATGGCATGGTGAAAATCAGTCTTTAATCGGGTAAAACATTTTGAAAGAATTGTGTGAGCTTAGATAATCATATATGATAATTGTAAATTGTTGAAATTAATATTTTACGGATTAGACTTTAATATCATATTAGAATTATATGAATTTAAACAATCAGACTTAATAATTATTATTCATTATTATTTCAAAATTATTTAAATTAATTGGAAGCTAATTTCACTCCAATTATATTCTTTTTATTCCTTCTTGTATTTAATAATAGTGATGTTAAAAGTCATCTTTATACATTTTATTCAACTCTAAAATATATAATAGAATGCCGCATGCACCATCTAGCACGAAAATGGAAAGTTTTTTTTTTTTTTTCCCAATTTGACGAGGCATTTTTAATTTATCACATTCACATGTTAATTTATACATCTCTATAAATAATTAGATCAAAAAAGAAAGCCATGGCTTAACTAAGTACTTCAAAATGAAAGCCTTCTCCATGGTATGCCTCTGGGCTGCAATTCTCATTATATCTTCCTCAACTGCTGCTCGGGAATTACGTAGTAAGAGCACTATTTCCCCATCAAATTTAACTAATTTGCATTTCCTATTAATTATTTTGTCTATACTGAATGTGAGAGTGGCGTACATATTAATAATGCAAGCATAATATATACTTCCATAATTATTGATATACTGATATTGAAATGTAGTTTTGAACTGAAATCTAAATTTATTCTGCAAATAAATTTTAATTTATTTTTAATAATATTATTGTAGAACTGCGGAGGTGAATGGTTATTCTTGCGGGCCAAATAATCAGATGAAGGGTGAAAATAATTTGCGTTCTGTTGATATAAAAACCTGCCAGAGCACGAAAGAAATCCCAGCGCCATGTCCTCCTGGGGTTGCTTGCTAGCCACGCCCTCCCTTCTCTCCTTGAACCTCATGCTTCTTCAAGCTTCAATTGGGTTTTTTTCTTGTTCAGACCTAGTCTACTAGAAAGTGTTGGAACTAGGATTTTTGTTGAGCTTTTAAGCCTTTAAACTATAATATCATGTAAGATTGTGAATTGAATTTAATAATTGTGATCCATCATTATTTCAAAATGGCTTAAACCATTTTAGAGTTAGCTTATCTATAATTTTAAACCCTTTTATGATGTGGAATAATGTCTCCTATACCTTCTAAAAGAAAGAAAGAAAGAAAAAAACATGCACCAGAATAGATAATTAATACAAAAGAAGAATTTGGTCGTATGCGACACGATTAAAACCCGTTACTATAAGTATTCTAATAGCATCCGAAATTTATTTAAGTTGCTCCTTCTGTGTCATTAGCCATGTGATCACTAGTATTATTTACTTTGCTTGCTTGGTTTGAGATCCCTCCATCTTAATCCAAATTCCCAAGCTACGATAGTCTAGACAACCGATCCAATAACTATCATTAAGAAATTGAAGTTACATCTCAGAATTTTGAGCAAAAAACAGACCGTAAGAATTAGTGTCACATCCGTGAGTTAGACTCTGACCGTATACGTGTACTGCGGTCGTTTATACTGCAGTATAAAAGCGTACGATCAGAGTCTAAATACGGATAAATACATAAAAAAATTAATTATATTAATATGATAAAATGAATAGGAATTTTATCAAATGAAATAATACAATTTCGTGTTATGCACGCAAATCGAGACGACAGCCTGAGCCGAAATTTGGATTTTTGCTCGGTAGTGAAATTATAATTTCAGCATACCAAAACATGAAAAATATTATTATAAGGTCATAGGTGGAGTTATAAGGTAAAATTTTAAGGCTAAGGGTTTGAATTGTGGAAATATGATTCTTAGTACAAGTTTACAGTCTGATATTTCAAATCAAGAGCTAGAGAAATGTGATCACGATCACAATGGAGTCGATGTGATCGAAATTTAATTTTAAGATTTTTAAAACTGATAAATTAGAAATCGGATGACAGAAGAATTTTTACGGGTGAAATTAAGAAAAATGATTAACCCGTAAAAACTCGATTTTTGCACTGGTGGTCATTTTGCAAAATCGAAGAGACCGTTTCGAAGAGAAAATTATTTTATAATTTTTGGAATATTTAATTTGATGGAATTGAGTTGTTTAGAGGTTGAATTTTGGAGAATTAAAATTAATTATAAAGAAAAATGAAGAAAATTTTTGATTGGTTGGAAAATTTTTAAGTCAAAATTATGGAAATGTGATTGGGTCATGTGTCAATATTATGGGATAATTAATTGTGCTATTGGCCAATGAGGAGATGAATTAAGAAATTAATTAAGATTAATTAATTTAATTGAGTATAAATAGGACAAAAATCTACAAAATATCAAAAATTCATTTCTTCTTCTTCTTCTTGTGTGGCCGTCCACCATGGGAGCTGGATTAAGCTTTTCCTTCACCTTAATTTCACAAGATTACCAATAATTAAGTATTTGGAGCAAGAAAAATTAATTGGTGGGTGAAGAAAATAAAGGAAAATTGGAGGAAAATTATTTCTTTGGCCAAAAAATTCAAGAAAATTTGGAGGTAAGTTTTTATTCACTTTTTCTTCAAATTTATATGGATTTATGTTGGATTTGATGGTTGTTTAAATTAGAAATTGAAGTTGTGGTGTGTTGGTTGAAATTGCTTGATGGAAAAATTAGGGTTTATGGCAAAAATCTTGAAAAATTAGAGAAAATAGGAAATGAAGAGAATAAGGCTTGAGGATGATGGATTGAGTGAATAATTGATGAAAATAAATTTTAGAAATTTTTGTGGAATTTTTTAGAGAATTTCCATAATTATGGTTAAATTTTGGAAAAATTATTTTGGAGGAATTTTGCCTTAAATTGAAGATAATGGAGTTAATTGGAGTGTATGGAAGTGGAAAATAAATTTTGGGATGGAAGAAAAATTTAATAGGATTTTTGGGGAATTTTTAGATTTTTAGCCAAATTATGAAAAAAATTATTGGAAGTTGTGGAATATTATTTTGGTGAAATTGATGATGGAAAATGAAAAAAAATGAGTTATAGTGATGATATGAATTTATTTGGAATTTTTAGAGTATTTATTGAATAAATGAAAATTCTTGAATTGGAAATGGACACTAGAAGAATAAAAGAAATAAATGGAGAAAAATAGTTTTTGAGGCAGAAAAATAAAGAAAATAAATTATTATAAAATAAAATTAATATTTGAATTTTCGGTCACACCGGAAAGCGTGATAACGACCAAAACCGGAATTTATGCATTAAACATGCATAATAAGAAAATTTTAAATTATAGGATCTTGATATTCGTGAGAGAGAAAAAAATTAAATTTTGCTAGATTTTATGTCGTAAAGGGTTCAATAACTAATCGAAAATTTTTATCTCTAGGCGCGACGTTGGACCAGGCGCCAACCCGATATAAAGGGAAAAAGCCGGCGGATACTGGAAAAACGTAAAAAGGTTAGTGCAACTATTTTTATAATAATAGTCATGTAAATATATTTTATGTGAAAATTGGAATTTTTTTTTTCAATTATTGTATTGAAAATATATTTTTGTATTCTAAAAAATTTAAATGTTAAAAATTCTCTATGATGATAATTATTTTAGTATTGAAAGAATATTTATTAATTTTATGAAAAATGAAGTGAACTATGAATATGATAATTTTTCTCACATGTTAGCCTAGAAGTGAACTAAGGTATTGTTGGCATGCCAATATGGTAGAAATTATGGTCATATGCATTTCTGTGGACCAATGAAATATTGTGATCCTGTGCATTTCTGTGGATCACCTGATATAATTGTCAGTCCTGTGCATTTCTGTGGGCTGAGTCATATTACATTTGGATCCTGTGCATTTCTGTGGATCTTAAGTTGGGATGTAATATGATAACTCTTTGATTCCCTAGGAGCAAGTCTAGGATGTTATAATATGTGGGTATATGAAAAATATATTATTAAGAATTCAGCGATATTTGAATTATAAAAATATTGTATTGTGATATTTACAAAAAAAGATAGAAATTTTGAATTGATTTTATTTTAAATACATGTTTTATTTTAATGATTATTATTATAAAAGTTTTTGCACCACTGAGTTATATACTCAGCGCGAGAGTTTGTTTTCTCTCGCGTAGGTTAACAAGGTAGCAGAGAGCGTCCTGATTTGTAGATAGAGACACTGATTAAGGACCGCATTATAGAGCACAACAATAGCAGTGGTAGCCACCCAGAACGGGTTGGTCCCTTTATTCTATTTTGATATATATATATAAATTTTTAAATTTCATTACAGCATGTATATAAATAAAATAAAAAGGTATGTATGTATAATATTTTAGTATATATTTTAAAATTTCTTATATTAAATATGTTTAAAATTAAAGAAGTATTTTTTTTTAGAGTTTTATTTTCTGTAGCAATTTTTATCCGTTCAGTATACGGATGGGGTGTACGAAATGGTAAGGGATGTTACAATTAGTCTAACTTAATTAGGAGAAGAGGAATGTTAATGACACTCTTCATGTTTCAAACAGCTCCAACACTCACTTCATAATTGGTTGGTGCACAAAAAAAATTTCCACTCATTAATACTTATTTATGATAAATTGCCTCGCTGTAACATTGTTTGGTAGTTTCTGTGATTTCACTGCTGATTTCAAAAAATGGGAAGAGAAGAACAGGAAAACAATGAGATGACTGTTTACATGTAATAGCCAATTTCTCCAATCACTTCCTCCAATTGCCAGCACATATATATAACAGTAGATTCGTTACAACAACGTACATATAGACAGAAATGGATGCTAAAAAGTTCTTTTCCCAACTCATGAAATGAAACCAAAAGTAAATTTCATTTTGGAAAACAGAGAATGCGGTTGAATTGTCGTGCTAAGCAAGAATTGATTTTTCCATAACTTTTCTAATTTCTACCATTCATCGAAAACGCTGCCAATGCCACTTTGCAAACTTGTTGGCAAACCATTGATGCTTTCTGAAGCTCATAATGCAGCCAATAAAAATTCCTATCACTAATCCACACCCGTATCCCATCAGCAACACTTTCTAACCAAATTCAAATGGAACCTCTGAGTGTTCACACCCTAGAGGTTCCAATGGTAAGGTCAAATTATCCCCATATTTCTTTGACAAAGGAATCCCACAAAACCCTGAATTTGTTGAACACGAATCGTCTTGGAATGTCTCAAATTGGTTTTCTTTTGGCATTGGTCCTGTGAGGTTATTGTTAGAGACATTGAAGAATGATAGGAAGGTAAGTTGCGTGAGTTGCACTGGGTTCTCTTCTGACAGTTTAATTAGAGAAAGGTCCAAAGCTTCAAATGCTTTTATATTTCCCGAGGACGAAGGTATCTAACCTCTCAGGATGTTGTTGGAGAGGTAGAGCAATTGAACTTCTTTTAGATTCCCAATGATTTCAGGAATTTCACTTTTGAACCTATTACTCAAGAGATCAATTGCCAGAGAATTCCAGGATTTTCTCGCACATAGTCTTTGTGCCTCTGTTCATGATATTCTGATAGAGTACATATACTTACCAGTCCACAAGAAGTCAGGAATCGGAAAGCTCGTGTTTGCTTGTATATATATTAGGTGGTTATTATCAACACCTTTCATGGCAATCCAATTTCGGAAGTGCTCTAATGGCTACTTGCCTGAAAAATAGTTTTCAAAAAGGTCGATGATCTGCAACCAGTCGAACTCAAAATTGCTATGAACAATTTCGCAAGACTTATTTGAACAATGGCTATCAACAATCTTCTCATCCCAGAGATAGCAATATACTAGCTTGAGTTATAGAAAGTCAGAGCATAACAACATCCACAAGAATTCTTCACATAGATCATCTCTTGAAGATATGAAAAAAAAAATATTACAGTAGGCAAAAGCCAAGAAGTGAGGCAGCTCTCGTTGTTTGCCCATTTCCCTGTACTCTTAATTCCCTCTTTAAAAACAACATGATAGAGAAAGGCCTAATGAGGAGAGGGGCAACAGAATTAGTGGGGACCAACTTATTCATTACAGAACATAGAAGGTATATTTCAGAAAAAAGAAAAGGAACACATAGGCAGGAAACTGTTATAAAAGAAAGCGGTACAGAGAGCAACGACAGCTTTTAGCCATTTTGGAAAGTTTGTTTTGGGTCTCTGAATTGCAAGGGGAATCATTCCCGGGTTGTGTGCTCACACAGATATGTCATTTTTCCTTTCATTCCTTTAGTTTACTTGTTACCTCCTTATTTTGTAATTGCACATTCTCGTACTGTTCATCCTAATTTATATGGGTAGTGAATGAAATCAGTACCTGTTTGTTGATTGAACGTGATTATTGTTGATTTTTTTGTGAGCGTTGTTGCATTTTCCATCACAACACCTCTGACTTACCTCTTTCTGAAGGTAATAACAACCACCAAGTCCAATTCTTGATCTACATCATTTATGATAGACAAATCCATCCTTCTCAAGATGTGGATGTATATCAATACATAATCTTTTTGCAGTCTCATTAGCGGGTTTTTTTTTTCTTCCAAATGGAAAATTTGAAATGAGAAGTAGGTGACTGATTCACTCACATATGTTCTGACTTCCAAAATAATTCAACAAACCATTCATTTCCTATTTACAGGAAACACAGCTCAACGCATTAGAAAATCATTGAAAAAAAATTTCAAACTTACAAAGAATCATCAGAATAGCAAGAAATCAACATAGAAGATCAAGAAACCAGCATAATCTCATATGCTAATTAAGAACGAATAAATGGGATGAGTAAAACCAATCTGCAGACAAAAAGCTAAACTAATCGAATCCCAAGGCAGAGACAGACCACAATTTTATTCTTTTAATCACAGAAGAACCAGCTAACCTAAATAAGAGACAATCCAAATTTATTCAATCCCAAAATAGTTAGCATACCCATAGATAAAGTCACCATCTTTTGACAAATTCATACACTTATAAACCCAATTACATGAACATCCTTAGATCAGCGCTATAAGCCACAGCATACAAGAGATAGAAATCAAGCAAATTCAAGAGACCACACGGCCAACAATGGGGTACTTAGCTTCAAATTTCTTCTCCCAGTCATTGAGGACACCGATTTCCTTCTCAGTTAGGCCGTCCAGAGAAGGAGAGATGTCTTCATCGTTCTTGCTCATCTTGGCCAGAGCTCTGGTGGCATCCTTGCCGGAGAACATCGCATATGAGCCACCTGGCCCGTAGAAAGACTTGCCGGCGGTGACATCGAAAACACGACCCTTCACTGCTATGTAGATTGGCTTAGTTGGGTCAGTGCCGTTGTACTGGCTCAGTTGCTCTGCTGTAAACTCCATTGCGGGTGAATGCCGAAGGAAGAAGATGATGAGTGTGACCCCCCAGTCCCGCAATTCTCTCTCTCTCTCTCTCTCTCTCTCTCTCTCTCTATATATATATATAACTAAAAACAATAAAATTATAGTTTTAATAGATCTCTATTATTTATCTAACTAATCCATCGGTGAGAGTAGATCTACTTAATAAATTTTTTTCTATTAAATTTTTTTTCTTATTTTTCTTGATTATATGAAGCTTCAAATTTTAATGTTAACTAAGAATAAAAATATTTATTGTTAATTGCTAACGACATGTGACCCCTAACAGCACAGTCTCTCACAAATAGTTTTAGGTTCGAAATTGCAGGAGAATTAAAAAAAAATTATATATATATATATATAAATTATTATATTTTAACAAAATTAAATTACATTATCTTAAATTAAATGATAGTTTTGCCTTTATCCTTTAATACACTATTAGACCTTTTTTATAATAATAATAATAAAAAAAAAAAAGCTTAATGGAGACTAAGAACCGAGATCAAGTGCCAATTACACGTGTCTCACGTGTTAAAGCTCTACCGGTTGCCCACCTACCAGTTAATTGGGTTACAACAAGGATTGTCTGATTTATAGAAAAGAGAAGTGCTTGCATTTAGAAAATAGATTGGAAACAAAATCATTTATGATTGTTTAGTTAATTTTAGCAATAATTCATTTAACTTAAAGAAACAAAATCATTTATGATTGTTTATTTAATTTTAGTAATAATTCATTTAACTTAAAATTAATGCTAAAATAATATTCTTATTTTATCAATTTTATTAAACTTAAACTTAATATGTGCTAAATTAATTATTTATAGATCCAGTAGAATACCACAAAAATCAAAAAGATTGAATTAGAAAAAAATAATAATAATGTATTTTTCAAGACCCAGACTTACGAAAGAAACATCAACTATCAAATATGAAGTTCATTAGAAGGGAAAGGAGGATCAAGAAAATTATGGTAATTCATTTGATAGTCCACCGCGTAATTGGAGATTGAACAAATCAAAGCCCTGCTACGATGTCATCCTACATAAATAACCTATGCTCTAAATTGTCCATGACCACCACATCCAATCCACACATCAAGCTATCCTTTGTGAAGTTCTTCGTGCTTCACCTGCCTCTTACATTGATTCTCAACTACAAATGAAACCACATTAATGCAACGGAATTCCCCCGCCTGAATATTCAACTTCCTGAAAATTAGCATGTAAATCACTATTAGAAAAGATACTCAGCAATTTCTCCAGGTTAATCGATTTCCTGCTCATAAAGAAGCTGGCATGCTTCAACACAGCACGAATACTTCCACATTTTAGCAAGTTCATAGCCTAAGATTTTAGGGCCAAACCTCCAACTAGCTACATTTTTATTGGTTTCCTGTATTTAGAGAAACATCTTAAAAGATATGCAATCATATTTATGGGCATAATTTTATATGAATCAGATTATTCCTATCACCACAGATAATTAAAATCATACCCAAGCATTAAGTTTTCATATATATCAGAAACTCCCAATCCTATATACCAATTACAGGGTGCAAAAAGGATCAGTTTGGACACTCATAAAAAAGTTGCCTCCACGACAATAAACAGATGTTTGATGCAAAACAGTAGCAGTGTGGTAGGCACGCATAAAATAGGAGAAAGTCTTCAAAAAAACCCAATGCATTATGTCAGCATGCCGATTAGACCAAGTTAGGGAGCACACACTGAGTTTGAATGGAACCATTTATAACCTAATTCTGGCCTAATAGCAATATCTCATAGATTTGCTTCCATATTCTACTTTTATTTGGGTATTTTTCACCACAAAGATTGTTACATCTCAATCATGTAGAGGAAAGACCAATGACATCATTGAGAAGATATGAAAACAAGGCATGCATCATCATCACCCTCAACAAAATAATGAATCGCACTACCTTCTTATATAAGATCCTTTATTCCAACAAGAGATTTACCACGGTCATAGCTTAATCTTTTCCCCTTTTTACTAAAAACATGGTTTAATTTCAAGTTGAACTTCTAAGGTAGCTGAAACAAACCTGAGCAGGAGGTAAGGACGAAACCCAATCTGATGCATGTGTTGGAAGAAGCCCTAGTGCGTTAAGCTGCCAAAATCAAAGACAGAACATGAAAAAAAAAAAAAAAGGCTCCCTTTTCTATTTTTAAGGGACATTATACTACAAAAGACAAGAATATGCATCACTATATTAGGAAAGATAAGGACATGCATCTCACCTTCCAAATACCCAATGCTAAACCGCCCAAATTAAGGGCAATGAAAAGCAACTTAGGGCCAAGAAGATCTACTTTACTATCTTTGTATGGCTCAAAAACTGCATGGAGAAAACAATATATAAGAATTTAACTTTGGATGAAAGAATTTTATATGCATTCTAGATGAAAACGTGCACGCTCAATAAAACTGGAACAGTGTAAGAGCAAGGTAATCATAGCAAGTGATCACGATGTATAAAGTAACAGAAGAAAAATGAATGTGTGATATATTACTGACAAACTGAAGGAAGAAAATTATATACAAAAATTGGAGATGGAAAGGAAATTAATGATGATAAGAGATGCACAGATTCTAATTACCCACCAGGACTACTGAAAGGCATATGCGCACACAAGAAAAAAAAAATCAGCATTCTCATGCACATTTATGGATATTAGAGGCAATATGATAGCCCTAAAGTGAATGGCATGATGTCTTCCGCATACTGGAACTTCATAAAATAAATAACAATTCAGAGTTATGTATTCACAATCCTCAGAACTTCCAGCATAAGCACCATCCAGCTATAAAATTGGTAATAGTGAATTGTGAGGATTATCCTCTACCTAACAGCACAAAAATGGAAAGGAATTTATGGTCTACTTACCCTTCCCAACCCCTTGAAGAGCACTTATGGGCTGCCAAAGAGCTGAAAATGTAATACCAATGCTGAACAGGTGGACTGTATTTCCAGCCATCCACATCATGAATCCCATCATCATCAAATTCTTGAAAGGCGCTTGTGCCACTTCCCAAGCTTTCTGTTCATACATTATAAAGATAATACTGTTAATTGATAATTCAATGATTATTAATTTGGTGATAGTCAATTTATTAAATAGTTTAAGGAAATATCAGAAAGATGGAAACTGAGGCAATGCACATTTAAGGAAAAATAGAAGAACTGAGAGAAACCTAATTAACAAGGACAAACCAGCATTTGTTTAATTTCTTCGCTCTTTGGCCAGTCCAATTTGCAATATATTTAATTCTTGATTTCAAGATTCAATAACATGTCTTTTAACACTGATAACATTGCAACTGATAATTTTCCATTTCCCTCTCATTCAGCACCCAACTTTGCTCTATCCCTCTTTCATTTGACCTAGCTGTTTCAGAACATCACTTTCTAGAATCAACAACCATAGAAGAATTTATAAAATTAAACCAAATCAAAAATAAAGTTCTTAATGCCCATTCCGGCAGTGTACTCTTGGGTCAAATTGGAAACACAGGATACATACTAACTTCCCATGCCATAAACTGATCACAAAATGATGACGCTAATATCAATTTCTTTCAAGAACAGACATCAATAGCAACTACCAACTACCAAACCAGTCCCACCTAAGCAACTAGTAGACTCCAATACAGCATAGCCTTTTAATAACAGAAACCCCTGAACTCTGAATTCCTTATGATTTCATACAGGATGACAGGTTTACTTAAAACAAGTAGCTATTTCTTGGATGTTCCATAAACCCAAAGAACGAATTTCAAACTCATTGAGCTTTTTTACCTAAAAATTTGACATACCGCCACCTGTGCAGTATGATTTGAATATGGAACCAATACAGAGAATAGAAACTCTCAGTTGAGTATCACTACTCCATTGAAAAACATGATACAGCATCTTCAAATTAAGCCCAGTGCTTCTAGATACAACTTCATCGGAAAATTATACATAATCGGATAACCATGAAAATCTAACATGCTCCATGAAACATTATTGCTTTTCAGAATTGGTAAAATTATACTCCTTGACATATTTTGCTCAAATTTTTTTAACCACTACATTAACTAGTCTTCAGCAACATAAAGCATGTTCCTTTTCACAAAACCATGTACGTGAATCACTGAATATTTGTAAGACCCTTTTCGAAGCTTCAAACCAAATCCTTGTCACCTAACATCCATTCCACCATAGCTCGTCTGGAAACTTCTAGTTATAAATTCCCATTTTTCCACTTGTATCTGAATTTACTCATCCAGGAAGCAGAAACAAGCAATTCAAAACTCAGAAACAAATGGAAATTGAAAGAAAGCTAAACCTGAGCTTTCCAATTAGCTTCAGCATCCTTTTTTTGCTTAGTCACCGTCGAATCGTCCTGTGGAACATTCAAATACAACAAAATTAAATACAGGGTTCATGGAGAATATAATAATAAATAAATAAAGAAATTACTAAACAGTAGAAGAAGGTAAGCGAGAACCTGATCTTGAGAGGCGCGAGAAAAGCCAGGGGGATCGGTGATGTCCCGAGAAGAAGGGGCGGTGGAATTGTCAGTGAATTCAATAGCCCATCTACGGCCCGATCCCATCACTGCTTTGCCTTTGTCCATCTCTCCTCCTCCTTCCTCTGATACCGATCTTATTAGATTTGGATTTCCGAATTGAGATTGGAAAAAAATAGATCGCAACTGTCCAAAAAAGCTGCTGTAGGCGCTCCAAGAAGACGTCGCGTCGGGTCAGGACGAGACGGCTTTCTTTTGTATTTGTAGTTGTCGGGTTCGGGTTCGGATCCAATCCTTTTTCTTCTTCCTAATTAATCAAATTTTATATTATATAATCGTTTTAATTATAATTTATTCCCATTTCTTAAATATGCTCGATTGGAATCATAATTTTATTTATCATAATAATATATATTAGTTAAATATTCTTAAATATACATATATATATATATATTAAAAAGTAAATTATAGTTAGGGACCAAATAAATTAATTTTTCTGAAACAAAAATAAGTATTTTTATTTCATTTACATGTTTATTATTGATTTAGTCATAGACAGGTAGTATCTCCAAGGAAAATGTTGACTATAGATTTCAATTTTCCAAATAATTGAGATAATTTAAGTTTCGTTTTTATGGTAGGAAATAGAATCAAATTTAAGTAAAAAAATTTAATCAGTAATTACAATTTTCTTCAAAAAGAAAAAAAAAAAAAAGGAAAAAAGTAGAAAGTATCTCAATTCAAGTTCAAAATTTACAGAGTCCAGTAAGCAAAAGCATAGTCGGTTAATACGAGCCATTAATGATTAATCGTCTCTTTTGCAGTTTATTTTGAGATGGATATGCCCAACAAAGCTGCATTTGCGACAAAGTGTATTCAGTACAGTACATTAGCATAGCAGGCAGGTCGAAACACGCATACAACTAATGATCTTTAACATCCATTATGATTATGTGTGTGCTCTCTCCCTATTTACGGTAATGCTTTCGTCCCAAGACATGCCAATCATGATTCCCTCTTCACCGAAAATTTGTCCCAAATGTTGGCTATAATAAAACCTGCAAAAACCTGAATCCAGTAAAGCTGATTAATGAAATTTGCTTCAGAAACAATGACAGAATCACCACACCTCGGTGCCCATTATGATTTAAAACAAGCAAAAACCTGAATGCAGCATCCAACAAGTAAAGAAGCATTTACCTGAATGCATCCGAAAATGTAGATCTTGGAGTAGTGACGACCGTGTATAACCACATCAGCTACCATTGCAAGGGGTATTGTCAAGGACATTCCTAATGTCGCCACCAATGGTGTAGTCCAAATCACAGAAAGTGCCCTGCAATTTTTTTAACAATATTTACTGGATGTTGCATTGGCTTACGGTAAATGATAGTATCGAATCAATTCTGGTACAGGACAATGAAGAAAGTCAAATTTGAAGGTTGTTCTGGGATCTTATCAAGTACCAATCCCACAACTTTAATAGAATGGCAATACAGAAACCAAAATATGGAAAATCATCCCAGTGTTCAATCAACCATGAAGTCATTGATGAGTGCCATACATACCAAAAATAATCCAATAGAACACTCCCCACAAAGCCATTTAATAGCACAACTTCACCAATAGATCTTGAACGCGGAAATGCGAATGCTGGCTCTATCCCTGCAGCATTCAGTGGAAAAACTGCAAGAAACAGAATTGCTATTTAATGTGCCCCTCTAGGAAAGGCATATACAGCCATGAAAAAGGAAATAAGCATCGCAATATATGGCCATCATCAGGAATGGTCAGATCGCGTCATCATCGAAAATCATGCTGCTTCTCATCAGCCATAAGACCAAAATCAAAATGCATGCCAAAGTAAAATCTAACTCTATGGAGTTCTAATTAACATGCAAAAACTAATTGCTGGATTCCAAGTTGGTGGAGCCAGAATTGCAAATTGTAGTGATCACATCACAAGCTCGAGAAACCTCTATCACTATACTCCCCAATTCTTTATTTTTTTCATTATAATATACAAAGAACTGTAAAAACATTCCACTTTAAGCTGGCAGGAGCGTACTAAGTAATAATAGGCAACAAAAAACCATATTACAGTTTCAAATTCTGTATTCTGACATTGTAACAGAGAGATGATGATCATAAAGATTAGTAAACTACTCACAAAGCCACCACAACCCAAGAAGGGTGAAGAGGCCAATGTACCCAAAGAATTTTTGCACATCAACCTTCTCTTCTTCTGACCCAACACATTTCTTGAGCAGTACTGCATTTTATATACAATCAAAGAAGGCATATCAGAGACAGCCCCAAAAAAAATGTTAAATTGGTCATGCTTGCTGCAAATTTATACATCAAATATCTGACCTGTAAACAAGGCACATAATATTGCTGAGAAAAGACCAAATAAACCCCCCGTGATTGAATGCCTTCTTGTCCTTAAATCATGAATGAGACAAATTTAATAATGTCTAAAAAGTTTTAAGTGTGAACTATTAAGAATATCAGCAAGATATTATGTGGAATAAGTGGATAGGATTATCAACAAAGAGCTAAGGATGAAAGAAAGAGAAACATTTCATCTGCAACACGAGTGATAACTTACTCTGACATGCTCAACATTTCATCTGCTGCCCAAGTTTTTCCAACCGTGGTCATGGCAGCACCAGACATGCTGATAAAAACAGCAACCAACTTGACAGCATTTATGGAGTCCTGGCCTAGAAGAGCTCCAAAGAAAAGAGTAAAGAGTGCTGAAGTAGAAGTTAAGACAGTTGTACTTGCTACACTTGTATTTGCTAAAGCTGAGTTTGATAGATACTGCATCATTAAAGCAACTAACAATAGTTACGAAAATGTTCAAAAACATGAAAGAAATTTTTGTATTACTATATTTATCAGACAGAGGTCAAATTATAAACAATCAGGTGCAGGTATAAATTTCATCCATTAATAATGCTGATTCTGTAGTCATGACAGCATCAGTATTCAGCAGATTAATGATGGAATACAGTTGAATCACTAGAAAACTTAAGAAACCTTCCTATGAGAGAATCCTACATTGCAAAATCATTGGCAATATCTGTTTCTCAGATAAAAGAATAGCTTTTTCTCCCATGATTTTCTATACTGATTAATGAATCCCCAATATCATGAATTTATGTATCAAATAGTTGATTTAAGTTCTTCCTACTCTAATTAAATATAGACATAATATACCTAATTCCAACTTATTCCAATTTCCAATCCAAATGATAAACAAAGAATATATCTACACCTACTTGGGAAGAGTAAATGCTTAGTCTTTAAATGGCAATGGCTTTTCTTTATAATTACGCACAATTTAACTTAGATTTCCCCAATAAGCTCCATTGGAAGACCCGTGACTCTAAAGGACAGGTGATAAATCAAGTTACCTCTGATGTAAACCAGATTGGAGCGAGATATAAACTACATGTGGCAACTTTCCATGAACTAAGCTTATATTTGCGTTGGAGCAAAGGAGTTTCTTCTTCCTCCTTATCATCAATCACAGGCCATCCCTCTTCTCTTTCACTGAGACGATCCTTGTCAGTTATTAGGCAGTTCCTCATGTCACTTTCCAGGCCCCGGTGCACATCATTAATTCTAAGCGGGATATCAAGTCCAGCAGAAGACCTAGTAACTGAGCTGGTACTGCAAATGTTATTGAACCAGTAGGCTTGAAATAAGCCACAGAACCAGTCTTTTATGATCGCAAGGGGGAGATACACTACCATAAGAGACACCCCCAGATATGTTAGTGCAAAAGGCTGCTTATATTGTTCAAAGATATTCTGCAGGAAATTAGAAAGGTGGGTACAAAATCTACAATTAGTACCCAAAAAATGTGAAGAATCCATAAACGTAACACGAATTTGTTAATTCAAGACAAATTATCACTCCAATGTTTGGCTTCCATCAATGAAAATATGTTATTCTAAGAAATGCCTCTTTCTTTTTCCTTTTCTCATCTCAGCAATGAACAGATTTATGTAAAGAATCAAACATAGCAAGGAAAAAAATGTGATTAACACCAATTACCTGAGCGACCTCTGCAGAAGCAACCCATATGAACACAAATGTGCCAATCAATCCTAAACCAGCTTTATATCTCCAAGCCATTTACCTAAAAACCCCAAGAAAGTCACCAAATTCTCGATAGAATGATAATAAATCAAAAACTTGAACTGGGTTAATCTTGATTTTGTTATAAAGTTATCATCTTTAAAGAAGAATTCATGGCCACTAGAATGCATACAAGACCCATGACTGGTTGGTTTCAGAAACTTAAACGTATATTTTCAGTAGTTTATTTTAAAGAAAAGTAACAACAAACTTGTAATCAGATTTCGGGTTATTGATTGTTTGTTGGTGGCAGCAGCACGGTTTATGGACAGTGACAAATGGGTGATGTGTTAACTAGACGCCCATGGAGTTTTGGAATGACGTGGCAGCCGATGAGATCGTGACAGTAAATTAAACAGAAGTGCCCTAACTATGTTGCCATGTCATCTTCTCAGCCGCGATTGTAGATTTTGATATTAAAAAAAAAGTGCATTTTTTTTGTTGGTTTGACCCATTTTAGCCGTACGATTTTCTGCCGGTTTGGCCCATTTTAGGCTTTGATGACTTTTTGGGCTTTTAGTGCATGGGCTTATTTTGAGCTATTTATTTGAATTCCTTCTAACATTATTACATAGCTTTTCATTTGAATTTTTATTATGTTGAGACTTGAGTTACTTATGTTTTTAATTTCTTCTGTTGAGAATTTGTGTCATAAAAATGTTAGTATTTCTTGCGCACACATGAATGAGATATGAAACTATATACAGAAAAAATTAAAATTAAAGAGCTGAATAGAAGAAAAATTAAAATTAAAGAGTCAATATAGTAAATTCAAAAAAACCTAAGACTGAAAAATTCAAAAAAAGTTTTATTTATTAATTTTTTGTTTCATGCCATTAGCTCAAAAAAAATGTAAATTAATTTTTTTATTGAATAGGTGCTCAATAGAATCAAAACTAAATCAAAAAATTTAATAGAATAAAAATTCAGTTGAAAGGCTCAATATTATAATTTCAACAAATTTAGGGGAAAAAAGAAGTGTTCTCCCTCGACACTGTCGGTACACTAAGCAGAGAGAGTGCTACATTTTCAATGAAGTTAAGGTTTTTATGGTTTTTATACAAAATGCTTGAGGGAAAGCAGAAGAGAGAGGGAGAACAGAACTCAACTGAAATCTCACTGAATAACGCCATTGATTACACACCAATCTCTAAAGCTCGCCTCGTAGAGCAGCAATACATATTACTAACTTCTTAACAGCTTTAGCTAACTCTGTTTCAACATCTAACAGCTTACTAACAAATCATTAACTGATTCCTCAAGTCAAAATATTGCATGTGTCTTTTCCACATAACATTCCTCTTTAGTTTCGCCATGTTCCTTTTCAAATCGAGGTGCCTAATAAAGGAAGTTAGCCCAATTTCTCTTACTTTCCTCTCTTTCCTTCATTTCCTTCTATACAAGCAAACTGATAAAGGAATTATTTAAGTATGTTAATAGTAGACTCACTAGTTAAAATGATTACAAGACATCCAAAATTGAATTTCATTAATCCATCCAAAATTTGAAGTGTCAATAGCTCAACTGTTTCCTTTCAGAGTGCTAAACCATGACCAATGTTTCTCTCCTCCTAATGAAACCATTACTTTCACAATAACTTATAAAAAAGCAATGGACTACTGGGGTAAAGAGCAGACCTAAAGAGTCTACTACACATTTTAACTGGTCTAAGCACCAAAATTGGTAGATGGCAGAAAATTCTTATGTAGCACAGGAATACTGGGGAACAAGATTTCTCTGTCTAACCAGCTCATCAAGATCATGAACGATCTTGAATACAGCTTCTGGTCTTGCTAGCTTCAGTGCATTTTGCGACATGGCCTTCAGCTCATCTGCCTTTGGACCAAACCATTCACCAACAATTTGGGCAATTTCCTTCCACGACTTTGAAAATTTTCCACATCCGTTTTCCACCACATAAGGCACATTCCCTACTTCCTGCATTATTAGAAATTAAGAAAAGAAGGCAGTCAGATGGGGAGGCAAGGAAAGGGAACTGGTGATATGCTGGTTTAGAAAACATATGCAGAAAAGTCATTTTCCCCATCCATGTATTTTAAAACGTACTAAGCAGATTCCTAGCACATATAAGAGGAGCAAATATAGTTGAGGGTATTCCAGATGATTGACAAAATACAGCTTCCAGTAAACAGATCACTTTTTTTTCGGGTTTCAATACAAAACCAAAGCATAATGATTTAGGCAATTCTTTGAATATCAAGATGGGTGGCAAAAATTGCAATAAAGGACTGTCTGACCTAAAAATAACCAAGCATATAATAATGATCTCAGACTGATCTAGATTCACTAAAAAGCATTACATTCTTAGCACACGGCCTTTCAAAAATTATAAGAGCATTGAGATATAAACACATGAATCAGACCATGTAAATACAGAACAGAGAAATTAGCATAAATTTTGATATAATTAATTTTCTCAGGCAAAATGTCCAGAATTTCAAGATGCAAACATCTTAAGATACTGCTCATTATCAAACTTAATTTCTTCTCTTCAGCGTTTTCTTTTCCTTTTCCTTTTCCTTTCATGGAGCCATCAATAACTTAACAATATCTAAGGTCAGAATAGTAAACTCATTCCGGCTAGCCTGGTCTAAGCAACATGGCTGATTTGTCATATCTAAACTGGTAAGGGATTTCCCCCATGTTAACTAGGACTAGGAACATCATTCAAACCTCTACAATGATTGAAATATATAATTGGATGAATTCCAGAACAAAGCTAACCAACTTACTTGCCCAGCAATGTAATCATTCAAGATTATAGGAAGGCCTCGTATCATTGCTTCTGCTATTGTTCCTGGGCCAGCCTACAGAAACTGGAGTTGTTAGTAGACGGACCAAGGAATCTGAAAAGTTACCATGTTGTCATAAAAGAACATACCTTTGTTATAATGCAGTCACAAGCACCCATGCATTCCTCCATTTTAGTGACAAACCCCTTCACCTATGTGATAAAACTTAGTCAGTACTTTACAAGTATGTGTAGTTGACTAGGAATGCATATATGTATATGCTTAATCTAACATATATAGACAATTTAATCCTAGACTATTGTCATCCTTATAGTATATTGCCAATTATTATACCATCAAATGCATGTGGAAACTCAAAAGTCGCATCCAAATTCCAGGGGTCAATGCTGAAGTCCTTCCAATTACAAGGTCAAAACTTTCAAATACTAAAAAAACAAAAGTTGTTTCTTGTACTTCCAAAAGCATTTAGAATAAACAATTTTAAGTGTAATTTTTTTTTTCCTAAAAATCATTTTCAGAAAATGGAATTTGATAGATATACAAGAAGAGTTTACATATACAGCCCTTAAAATTAGTTGCATTCAAGCTGATTTGGTCGCTGTCAGATGACCTAGACAGAACACACTCAATTGCATAAGATACACAGAGACTACTAGAAACAATAAGAAAATGGGCAGCAATTACTGCTTGAAAAAAAAAAAAGGAATTATGAGAGGTTCAACAGCCGACTTGTGATAAATATTTTGGTTGGGATTCATAAGGGGATGGATGAAAACCTGGACAGAAATCTTCCAATCAATAGAACTTAATCTGTTGGCCAGCTTCTTGTTGCGACCACATATCACCAGGACTTGACCTATTGGCTCACCAAGATTCTCATCATATAATGCATACCCAAGAGCCCGAGCAGTTGCCTCTATGGGACCCATGCCTTCCCCTCCTCCCATTAATAACACGGCTGGAAGATCCTCATCCATACCTAATTCTCTCCTCAGTTCTCTCTACAACAATTGAACACCATAGGCTGAGATAAGTAAATAAACATCTCTATTAACATAAATTTAAAATGCATGGAAGAAACCCTGCCAATCAGAAAGAAGCTTGTACTACTAATTTTGGATTATGTATTTTCCTACTACACGAGCATGAATAACTATTCACTGGTACATGCAGTTGCAAGGGCAGTATTATCTTCAATAACATATATAATGCATCCAATACGAACCATAGGCTAAAGCAATATTGCCACATTAGAATTTAACTTTTATCAGTCAGAATGATATCAAACCTTTGGTCGAACTGGCTTGACAAAAGAGGGCCGCACAGGAAGACCATAAACCTTAATTTGGGAAGACTGAAGCCCAGCTCGCAATGCTCTCTTTGCTACATCTGTTGTTGGA
The DNA here is from genome assembly GCA_023653625.1 of Triadica sebifera. Lineage (NCBI taxonomy): Eukaryota > Viridiplantae > Streptophyta > Magnoliopsida > Malpighiales > Euphorbiaceae > Triadica > Triadica sebifera. The sequence continues at coordinate 28,056,918 of CM042909.1, forward strand.
CAATAACATCTTGTGACAAGCTTATGAAACCTAAACATAAGCATACATAAGATCAAAATTTTTCCATGAACAATATATAACTAAAACATAAATTATATATGGAAAACAAACCATGTAGGATGGCAAGTGCTTAAATCTGTGACTACTGTAGTGAAAACTATCTTCTGCAAAAGACCTTTTGCCTTCAATATACGAAGAGGAACGTGTTGCATAAGGGGATGCACACTTATAATGATGTCAGGCTGATATTTCATCAATCCTTTGGCAACCTCCCTGCAAGAAGACATAACATAAGAATCAAGTAAGAATATAAACGTGTACTACCACAAAAACCATCCTCAATGGTGTAGGATGAGGAATAATAAGGAAAACTGCTTCTTGGAGTTTGCATTTAAAGTTTGTAAGAGAAGTTCCATCTTGAGTCCTTAAGCAATTTTAGAAGCCACGTAATCCAATAACCCTCATATCTTAAATTTTTCCTTTATTTTTTTTCATTTTTCCAAGTATCACTGTTTATGACCTTGTAAATTGTTAAGTACTTCAAATATTAGGCGCTAAGATAGTGACCAATACCTCTAAAGGTATAGTCACCCATAGAAGAGAAGGAAACTAGTGACATCAATTTTTGGTCCATATGGGCTCAAATATGATCTTGGAAGTAGGGATGAGTGTGCAACTAACTCAATAACCATATTAACAATACATTTGACACCAGAAACGAACCAATAGATATGAATCTAAAGAAGAAAATAAAACATCACCGGGCTATAAACGTTGAAGTTGCAGCAAAATTAGATTGATGAATCACACGAGGCGCAGACCCATAATATGTCATTTTCCACAATGGTCCATGTTTCACCAAGAAATTATAGCTTCTGGGCAACTGATTAAATGGCCAAGGTGTATGCTCTGACCATAAATCAGTAATAAATACCTGTGACAAGCACTCATAAGACCGAACATGATCAACAAATACATAATGCAACAAACAGCTAGCACCTTGCAGTAAAAAATTTCAAAGAAAATAGTGAAATTCAAAATCTTTTGCCAAAATTATTGGTTCATATTAGCCCTTATATGTGCACATTGCATATTCTAGTTCAAAGAAAATATCCATTTCCTCCGGTTCCTAAAGTTGCAAACTACTCCCCCTTTTATTTTCTATCCATATTTTATCAGCAATCAAACAAACGATAGTAATTGAAACCAATTCAAAACTGACCAGATAATCATCACCAAATACTTCATTAAAGGCCGCCTTAATAGCTTCAGCAGAAGCTCGGTGGCCACCACCAGTGTCACTCATCAAAATGAGAACTTTTTTAGGGGTCTCAGCCTCGACACCATTCAAAGGCAAGCCCCTTTCCACCAAAACACCGCTGCCATCGTCTCTTAATCCATTATTATTATCACCATTACTATCTCCAGAACCAACCCTAACTGAAGCAAACCCGACTGGGATTCTATCACAGTGAAATGCAATGAACCTATTGAACTCACTCCAAATTCTTTTAACGCTCGAAGTGCCTCTACTACCCGAGGTCAGTGAAGCAACAACTTTGCCCTTCGTTTGTGCAGCTGGATAATCGAAAAACAAATAATTTGACTTGAAAGAAGAATACCCATTTGAGTTTATGCTATGAAAGGCTGTGCTAACGGCGAAACGACCCAATTGTCCTATGAAATCAAAGCCAGTACCGGATTCCTGGGTTACAGTTGAAGTGTGTGTTGGTCAAACTACACATGCACTATAAAATAAATGACAATAAAGATGGACGGTGCATCTTTTGTTGACAAAATATTTGGTAGGTAAGATGGTAGGTGAAAATTAATCTTGACCATCCATTTGGTAGGTGGGGATTAATCTTGACCATCTATTTGGTTGGTAAGATGGTAAGCGAAGATTAATCTTGACCATCCATCAAAGTAGGTGAGAATTAATCTTGACCGTCCATTGAGGAGGTGTAGGCCTATATATAGCCTTAGAAATTCATTTGTAATGTATTCCATCAAAAAGTGAGAGAGTAGCATTAGTGAGAGGTTGTGAGTTGTGAGTGTTTGTAAACACTTGGTAAATTTCTTTTCTTTCAGTAAAAGATCTGCAGCAGTCCGGAGACGTAGGCATAATTGGCCGAACTCCGTTATCAACTTGTCTGTCTTATTAGTTCGCATTTTCTTCGCTTTCTCATAAATCTGACTATAGGGAAATTGGCGTCATTTCCCAACAACTGGTATCAGAGCATTGGTTGCGTTTTTTTTCTGTCCTTTTTTGGGCGATTACTATTTACATGAATAGTAAATTTTTGTGAATAGTGAAATTTGGTCAGTTGTACCAAATTATCCACGGAGGTGTTCTAATACACAGAGGTTCACAAGAATTGTCAGAAACGATCCAAAGAAAGTCAGATTCGAGTGGGAGCGATGACCACAGATGAAGGAAAGGTAAAAATTGAGAAGTTCGATGGAGCGGACTTTGGCTTTTGGAAAATGCAAATAGAAGATTATTTGTATCAAAGAAATCTGTATCAACCTCTCTCAGGGAAGAAGCCAGAGGCTATGAAGGAAAAAGACTGGAGTCTTCTCGACAGACAAACTCTCGGAGTTATCCGATTGACATTATCCCGTAATGTTGCTTTCAACATAGCAAAGGAAAAGACCACGACATGTCTTATGATGGCTCTCTCTAGTATGTATGAGAAGCCTTCAGCTTCAAACAAAGTGCACCTCATGAGGCGCTTGTTCAACTTGCGAATGACAGAAGGTGCATCTGTAGCTCAACATCTCAATGAACTCAATACAGTCACAACCCAATTGAGTTCGGTTGGAATTGAATTTGATGAAGAAGTACGAGCATTAATACTTTTGTCTTCTCTACCAGAAAGCTGGAATGCTACTGTCACTGCTGTGAGTAGTTCGTCGGGAAGCACTAAGTTGAAATTTGATGATGTTCGTGATTTGGTTCTCAGTGAAGAGATCCGACGGAGAGAGTCGGGTGAATCATCAACTTCTTCAGTTTTGCATACAGAGTCAAGAGGAAGAAATTCAACCAGAGGTAATGGACGAGGCAAGTCAAACTACCGAGG
>CM042909.1:28065000-28115000 GCA_023653625.1 Triadica sebifera
GATACTCCATCAAGGTCCACGTGTCATATGATGGATCAAGTATTTAAATTTGGACCCAATAAAGATGTGGATCGGTTTTGAATGAAATATTTTCGATAAATTTCATATGGAAGCCCCCCAATTTGTTGGGTCACTGAGTGGCCATTGGATATCAGTGTTAAAGGAGAAAGCTTTTTCGTTTTATCAGTAATTACTTGAAAAATTTACTATTCATTTTTAAAATCTTGATATATTATATGAGTATTTTTAAAATTTTTTGTAATTTTATCTCTTTTAAATGATACATCTTTTATTAAATTTTAAGTCATTTACTATTAGTAAAAATATATTTTATTTTGCCAATAAAAAATTACTGCAAAATATCAAATTTTAGGAAAATTTAGCGTAATAAATCAAATTTATAGGATGATACTAGTATAATATGTTAAATTTCAGATGATACATAATATTTTTTTATCATTTCACCACAAATAAAACAAATCATATAATTTTTGAATTTTAAGATACTAATATAATAAATCATACTTCAAATAATAAATAACAAATTTTCCAAATTACTATTGTATTTACTGAAATGTGAATCTGGAATAGGAAGAGTTTGGAAAAGTGAATTTTGATTCTTCTTCTAGGTAATTCGCCCAAATTATAAAATAAAAGAAGTGAGGCCATTATTAATTGATTTGAATTCCAAGCCCACTTTTGACATGAAACGTAATTGCCCTAATTGCCCTGTGGTTGATTAACATTAAAAAAAAAAATTATATACCTGCCATTCAAAACTGGTCGTGACTTTTTAAGAGAATGCTCACATCACTCCCTCGTATATGCTATAATCCACTAGCTTTAGCCTTTAACCAGAAATTTCAAAAACCTACCATTAGTAATATAAAGAGGATTTTTTAGTAAAAAAATATTTATCTAGATTAAAAATGTAATTAATATATATAAATGACAATTAATTTATAATTTTGACCTATGAAAACATCATATTTTTATCATCAGATGGAATATTTGCAACCCCAACCAATAGTGTTAAATTAGTAATCATAGCTGTTTCTCTTTAATTATGCAGTTTACGAGAGTTGTTTGAGCTTATGCATCTTGAACAGAAATGCCGTATTAGGACTGATGACTTGGTGAGACAACCCATTATCCTTTAGGGACATGCCTAATCTTATCACAAATCTTATGATGCAATTATCGAATTAAATGGGTACAACTATTGTAAATTTCTAAATACTGCTGATATTTTAGTTATTAAATCGACCCAGTATATTATTATGTTGAAAAAAAATATTATTTTTAGATTAATTACATATTTATAAAATGAGAATTAATTTTTTTTTTATATAGCAGTATATTATATGAATGACCAATCGAATTTAAATAAGAACTTTTCAGCAAGTTGAGGACGCATCAAAGACCAGATTGCCAAATTGTAATGATCAATTTAATGACTTTGCCCCAACAGGTTTGAACATCACACAGTGAGAGGATCCTACTAATTCAGCAATATCCCATTGTCCAAATATATATACATGTTATCCTACTTTTCCAATTCAATGAGAGAACAGATTATAGATCCATTTAATTGGAATATCATATTTTCCATGTCACAACATAAAATTGGAACATAATACTTCTTAATTATATCTTATATATAGTAATTGAATGCGCGTGCAATTTTTAAGATATTGAAAATTTTAAAGAAAATAAAAATTAAAGTAATTAATAATTAAATCGTAATCTATATATTAAATATCAATTAGCTTCCAATTCCATTTTTGAGAAGTGCTAGCAATATTTTTTTTCAACTTGTTCAATATATAATTAATTCACATCAATAAATTTTGAATTTACAGAATTTGCTCTTTTATTTAATAAATAAATTTTGATGATGTGAATTGATTAATTATAAAACAAGTAACTAATAAAGTATTAAAAAAATTGCTTCCAGCGTATTAATTGCACTTGCACCCTCGATTCAACTCATTTTAAAAATTAAAACCGCGTTAAATCCTTAATCCCGAAGAAGAAATTGTAAAATATACTAGTCAAGTCTACTTGGTCATTGAAGTCTTCTGTGACCTCTAGAAATTTGAACCAATTATTACTAAATCTATAGCCCAACTGTGGGAGTGAACATTTAGTCTCCGACTCTCTCCATGAAACAATTGGATAAAGAAATAATTTTCTAATGCTTCACAAATTTCAATTTAATGTCAATTCCAAAAAGAATAATTGTCTAAATCAAATCAATTTGGATAAATGGATTTCATGTGAATTTTTTTGAAACCAATAATACGAATACGATAATATTTATGAAATTAATTATAAAAAATATTTTTTATATGATAATTTGATTAATACAATAGATAAAAAAAATGAAAAGCAAAAAACAAACAAATTGACAATGCTTGGAAATGTGGGCAGATAAGCATATCATTTTCTCATTGACCCAATAAGGGTAAGAGAAAGAAAGAGGCCTAACTGTTAGGGAGAAAGGGAAAATGGGTCACTGATCACTAGATATTTCTATAAATTGAAGTAGAAAGTGCCTTTTACACACAAATAAAATAAAAACAGGAAAAAATTAAGTCAAAACATAAGCAAAGTGTTTTATGAGTTAGAAAATGATTATGGTGATGGGGAAATTCTTTTGTAAATTAGGGAATTGCAATTTCAAACCGCGTTTTTTTGATAGTTGCGTTTTTGCCCAAATCTTTCCTTGGTTTAATTGCCTCAAGCTTACATTAATCTGTTTTTCACAAGGAATATAAAAAGAAATTTCTTACTTGAATAAAAAGTCTAAACAAGAATTTCAGGAAGGCTAAAGGTTGCCATTCCGTCCACCAATGTTGATCCCGTTGAAACTCTAAAAATAATCTCACCAGACAGTTCCACAGCCATTCATATATAATGATGAGTTACTACTAAGATACAAATTGAGTGAAATTAACTAAACTTTACTAAATATACATACGTGATAGTTAGTAATTAGATTAATTGATATATAAATTAATTTTCATGAATTTAGCCTAAACAAATTTTTTTTTAAAAAAAAATGTCATTTAACAATTAGGTTATTGAATATGAAGTAAATTTTTATAAGTTAATTTAATGCTGATTACACAATTAATGAATTTATAAATTTAATCAGAGCAAGAAATTTTGCAAGAAACTTAGTGTCTGAAAGATAGTAAGAATCACGTATGTATGGTATATATAGTATCCAGTCGTTCTAAGAGCAACAACCCATATGCATACACCATGCGCATGCAAGATATGAATGGAAGATTATACGTGTACCCTTCACTATTCTTGACACAGCAAAAGGAAAAAAAATACAAAATAAACTAATCTTGATTTCTTTGACTCGGAGAACTCAGTGGAAAAAGATTCAAGAGCTCCGGCGGGTCACTTCCTCTCGGTGTAGTCAACGGTGATGGATACAGATAAAACCCTTTCTGTGCTGAAGAAACTGCTGGAGAAGAAGGGGACTCGGTTCCTGGTCCTAGGAAAAACAGAAACTCCGATGACAGAGGGGTAACCGGACTGGGGATCGGCGATTTAATTCGGTGGGTATAACTAGGAGATAGTCGATGATGAGTGAGCGAGTCACGGCCGAGTTTGATTTCGAGTTTCTTGATGGTGTGTCTGCGTTCTTGAAGCTTGAATGATGGGCGGCGAGGGCGGATGGGGTCAAGGGGATGAGATAGCTTAGAGGAGAGTCTAGGCGGAGGAGTGAGGGGGAGTTTTTCGGAGTGGTCGCCGCCGGCTAAACCGGTGAGCTTCTGAACGAGGTCTCTGAAAGTGGTGGTGTCGGCCTGGACGAAGGTGGTGGATGAAGCCGGAGAAGAAGCTGTGCCGCTGTTGATGTGTCCTTCCATTTTCAGAGAAAGATAATTAATTAGTTAATGGAATTTGGTGAAGGGGAAGAGGGTGATTTTCATGGAGAGTTTTGAGTTTTGGAGAATGGAGAGGAAGCAGGAGAGGGGAATTTCCTTCTTTATTTATTTATTTTTGGGTGAAAGAATTTCCTTCTTTATTAATTAGTCTCTGTTTAGTTTTTGTGCTCAGTTGCTGAACTTCAATTGGTAATTTAGTAGAGGATTTGATTATGGTGACACAAGGGTTGATGTGATTTTTATACAACTAAACCCTTTCCCGCATTTGGGAATTAATAGGCCTATAACTGTGAGAGCTGAATGAAAAGAAGACAACCTTGATATTTGCCTTTTTTCCCCATAAGAAAAAAAAAATCACCTAAATATATTAAACAGATATACAATTGTTTGCCCATATTTAGCACATAATGAACCAAATTAATGCAAAATATCACGTAAATAAATTTTTAATTTTTTTTAAACTCAATTTGAACCTAACAAAAAACTGTAAAAATAGCCTTTTATACATTTATTAATTAAAAATTTATTGACCTAAATTATTTTTGTTTGTATTTATTCGTCAATCAAATCATTACTATATATACTATTATGTAAAAAAAATTAATTTTCATTTAATAAAATGTAAATTATATGATAATTATGTATATAAGAATGGTTAATAAATGCAGTTTTAAGAAAATCTTTGGTAAGAGTAAATATTAGGCAGCACAGCGTAATACTAATTATTAAAAAAAAAATTCAAAGAGTACGAGGATCTACTGATGTATTTGACTTTAAGGAGCTGAGGTGATTACGAGCAAAAGAAGAATTTCAGTTTTCATCCTCGAGAATCTAAAACATGCGTCCGACAAATCCGCTTTAACTGTTTCCATTAATTTCCACCATAAACATGACTTAATTCTTAATATTTGACATGCATCTTCGTTGACAGTATTATCTTAGGACCACTTTGTATTAATTAAGGTTTTATTGTTGGAAGCAACCCACCCATCCCTTTCATGCATACTTAATGCTACCAAATTGGTTACTTTCTCCCCACAATTTAATACTAGTTATATACTTTTGAGCTTAGATTGTCAGGCACTCACTAATTAACTCTGATTTAGGAAATATGGTTACTCTTTGTTTTAATAAGATAGCAAACAAAACAAGATTCAATCCCTATAATTCAAATGTAATTCTTTCACCTGCTTTTAACTCTTTTTAAATAAAAATATTGATAAATATTTTGGTTATCATTTTTAATTTCATTTTTACCTTTTTTGATATTTATATTTTAATAATGCTATTATATTATTTATTGGTATATATCACGTTGTTTATGAATGTAATTTTCTATTTAATTTTTATGCTTTTTAATTTTCTAATTCTTTTGGTTTCTTCCTATTTCTATTCATTGTTGAAACTCTCTTCTCGTGTATAATCAATTATTCGAGTGAAATTACTAAGAAAATGAGAAAACTAAATAGTAAATATTTACCTAAAATTTACATGATGTTTATTACATTTTGTTATTTAATGTTAGATAAATATTGTGTAAATATATCATTTATTAAAAAAATATATATATTATGTATAAAAACATAACAAGTGAATGTTGAGTAAATATTGAGTAAATATTATGTAGATATTGGGTAAATATTTGTTATTTGTAAGTGTAACTCAATATTAGATAAACATTAAGTAAATATTAGATAAATATTGGATAAATATTGGGTAAATCTTTTTAATTATTATTTTCCTGAAATATGTCATTATATTTGTTTTGTATTTACTTATTATTTATATATAATTTATCAAATGATTTTTTTTTTAAAAATATAAACAACAGTATATTTAAGATTTTAGTGTTGATGTTTGTCGTAAGAAGATGAATATATATACATAAATTGATTTTGGGAGATAAAAATAATGATTTTCTAAAAAAAATAGTGAATGATTTGAAAATAATGATAAAAAAACTATATTTTTGGAGATATATATAGAAGAGATCACACTAAATTTATTTGGTAGAAATTATTCAGTGAGATTTTCTAAATGTAAAAGTTTAAAAATTGATTTTGTATTTTTGAAAAAACTTTAAATTTAGATAAATTTAAAAATATTTTAGCACTTTTTTCTATTTATAAAAATTTTCTTTCTTCATTTTCGGACTAATTATTATAATTTAAGAGGTCAAGGCCTGAAGGGCTTTTACTGTGTTTAGTTTGGGGAAAAAGTCTAGCCCAATTAAATGAGGACAAAAGCCCTGTTTTACCCCTGGAATTGACAGATATTTCCATATTTTCTCGAAATCTCGGTAACAACAAAGTGGGCCCAAAAAACCGCCGATAGTAAGTTTACCGTTGGCTGGCTACGACAAAGACATTGAAGAAATGCCGTTAGGTTTCCGCCCTCAGGAAATTTCGCGGAATCCACAGTTAAAGAAAAGGAAATTTTGATTTGCCTCTGCAATTAAGATACACAAATAACTAGTTGTATCTGTTCTTGTAGCAAGCCAGTGATCTTACCGAAATCCATTGACAAAATGAGCTTCACTTTATCACCCAAATCAGTGCCAATCAGTTTAGGGGTTGTTGTACCTGGTGGTTCAACCTACGCCACCGCTTCTAGGGTTTGTTTGATCAAGGCTTCAATGGTGGATTCCTACGAAAGCTCATCTGATTTCGTTAAGCGCATGGAACAAGCGTGGTTAATTTCACAGGTAATTTACTGTTCTTTATTCACTTACTGGGTTTTGGTTTCGCCGTGTAAAATGTTTAATTAGGGTTTTCTTATACTGAAAATTGGGACCTATATGAGGTTTTGTATGTATGATGAATTTGTTTCATTGAGTAAATTATAGATTGAAATTATCCAGATAATGAAGTCATATAGGATAAAAATACCTGCATGGTAATTTGATAATGTTCTTCTATTAGTTGCAATTCATTATTGTACCATGGAATTGAATAGATGGGATGATCGTATGGGTAATTAATTAAAAACAAGGCCTTTCATATCTTATGAAAAAAATTGGGAATTTGCTTTGTGCTCTGTGGAGTTACATGGAATTGCATAATATAAAAAGATTAATATTTCATTTATATACAATATCAACTTTCAGGTTTATCACTTTCATCTCTCTTCGAGTAACCGTGTACTCCAAAATTCGGTATCAATTTATGTAGGAAGTCTAGATAGCAGCATGGAACTACTTGATCATATGAACCTCAGAGAGTGTATTTCATTGATATGCAATTTCAAAGTTGCCCCTTTCATCTCATTTCAAATTACCCTACCTTATGCTCCAAATTTCGGTATCAAATTATGTTGGAAATCTGGATAGCAGTGTGGAACTACTTGACCATTTTGAGCCAGTGAGGGACAGAGCACAGGCTATAGCATAGAGAAATGATATGTGAGATTTTTTTTTTAAATAAAATTTAATTACTTTCAAATTTTAATTATGCTTATAGCAACCAAGACCAGTTGTGTGTAATTCTTGCAACTCAAATGGGCATGTTGAGTGCAAATGGTGTTCGGGTACTGGCTTCTTCATCCTGGGGGATAACATGCTCTGTCAAGTCCCTTCCAGAAACACTACTTGTGTCATTTGTGCTGGGAAGGTATGTTAAAACTTGAAGAGCTTATGGTTGTTCCAGAAATTTTCTAGATCTTAATTGGCTGTAGAATTAATTTTTTTAGTTATAGTAATTCTATAATCCTAAAATTACTTTACTTCCATATTTTCATTTTTCAGGGGTCAATGCGCTGCGATGATTGTAAAGGAACAGGGTTTCGTGCCAAGTGGTTGGAGGAGCCGCCAATCTCCAAGTAGCTGTACGATAAGATACTGATGTTCATGATGTGATTTCTTCCACATCGACATTTTGGAAATCATGAACCATTGATAAAGTTAAAGCCTCATTTGCTGAGTATATCAGAGATTCAGATAATACCTTGTATTATTTTTGTGAAAAAGGAAAAGAATGCCTTGTATCGTTTTAAAGTCTGTTGGAATAAATCCATTCAAGTCAGCACAGTATTGTGAATACCAGGTATCTGTTTAATCACACTGAATATATTTCATGTTTTTGAAAGTCTTTTTCTCTTATTGAAATTTGGGCTTGCTGCTGATCCCCACAGTGCAAGAAAAAGATTCAATTTTGCAATATTCCCTTGCGATCTGATATTGAGAACTGTCATCTAAAAGCCTAGTCCAGGCAAAAACAACTGCAGCATCAATATCCAATTTTTTTTTTCATTCATGTTGCGGTCTGTACACTATTTTATCTTACAAGAAACACAAAATAAGCACGACATAGTGGCAGCGTACAACATTAATCTGAGTAAAAATTCCTTGTCTGACCATTTCTTTTGGTACACTGGAAAGATCATCTTCAACAATTGTTTAATTGTTTTGAACTATAGCTGAGAAGAGTAATTTGTTTACATCCTCTGATTCTGAACCCTGCATCAATAATACAAAATCGCTATTTTCTTTGTAATTCAAAACTTTGCAGAATGATCTATTTATCATAAAAATTCTTGGTAGTCTATATATCACGATTATTAGTGGCTCCTAAATGCAATTACAACTTAAGAGTAATTCTTACGGCAGCAAACAGAAATTTGGTCCAAAAAACTGATGCTGCACTATCTCTATATTGTCAAGAAAGCTCAAGGAACTGCACTCACACTGTCCTACGATGCATACTTAAATTTCGTAGTCAGAATTGATTGACGAAAGTTTATACAAAAGAATCAGAAAATTTGTGAAAGGAGCATTTAATCGCAAAAACAAAAGGACATTAAGTTTTTAAACTAGTAAATTTCTAACTCTCAATCCTTAATGATAAACAAGAATGTAATATGCTGTCAGGCAATAATAAATTACCTCCAGTCATAAATATTGCAGTAATAAAACCATCACATTTGTTGTATTATTACCTGTTCTTGACGTCACTTGATTTGTCCACTCATCAATAATCTGAAAGACAAAATAAAAAGGATTAAAGTGCAAATATTAGTCCATTGTGAGTTAAGTAAAGTGTCGTTTATAAATGGGTTAATAAACAATGGATAACTGAGCAAGACATGAATGTGTTCAGGTTCAGCTGTGTATGCTTATTATCCACAAAGGAAAGATACCCAACATATCTCCAGATGGGTACTTACTTCCACAAAGCATCACAATGAATTAGTTTTGGTTGCTTGGTGGCAAATGGTGCGAACTTGAACACCATTCGGAAAACGATGCAACCTTCCAAATCAGTATGACTACAATTACAAAAATATATTATGTTGGAAACATTTCTCCATGGAACCCTTAGCTTCCATCAGTCAATATTAATTCTAAGACAAAATTGTAAATATACGTAGAAAACTGTGACGAAAAAAACAATATGCACTGGCACCAATGACTGTATGGCACAACATAATGGAGGTGCTAAGATGTTTATCTCTTAGTTTTTATTTGTGGAATTATATGAATTTGTTCTAGCTAGAGGAGCCCATGGAACTTTATGAAATCCTGATTCATATCAACACTAACAGAACATTCAGCCATAACTTTAGTGAAAGTAAAATATATGAAGCCAAATGCACTTTGGGCAGATACTTCAAATGGAAAGGCATATTCTACAAATATATTAATTTCTAATATTTCAGTCATTTTTCGTCCTGTTTAGATTCCTACTTTGTTCAACTTTTTCTTTAAAATAGATAGACAAATCAGTCAATAGCAAAAGAAATGTTTTAATTGGAAAAATATACCAGGTCGAAGTTAGCAAATGCAGGGTCCTCATCGACATTGCTGAGAGGAATGCCCATGGATGCTTGCATTCGCAGCAGTAAACTTCTGTTCCCAACAAGAATTGTTCGAGCTTTATCAATCAAGTCCTGCTAACAGCATGTTAAATTGGGATCACTATAATTCTTCCTCCTCATATATTTTTTTCTCATTGGCTCTTCATTGAGAAATGATACATGGTCTCTTTTCCCACCAACTGTCAGAGCAGCCAATGGGGCAGAGAAACAGAAGGCTGGTTATTACTTCTGTGCCACACAACTACCAATCAAATATACAAATTTGGTTGTAACTACTGTGCTGCTGTCCGGTATTGTAAGACATATACCTAAAATGTGCATCAGCAACTTCACAAAAAGTCAGGAAAAATGATTAACAATTTTTCTAATTGCTTTGCTAAAAACCTTAAAAAAGCAAGACTCCTGCATTTATAGTTCAACATCAAAAAACAGAAGTTAAATACCAAGTTCAATGAGGTTTTTCTTTCTTCAATTTCACCACGAAAGAGTAAATCAACAATAGGAGTCCAAAATAGAACAATCACCCTACAAAGTATATTATCTACTACAAGCTCCTGGTCTGGTCAGCTTTGGCAGTTTAGGTCATTACTTTTATTGGAGGGGATATTAGTGTAATTGGATTTTCCTGTATCTAATTCTATAAGAAATAACCCAAAGTACTTCTACATATAAGGCTATAGTTATTATTATTATTATTATTATTATTAATGTAATGAATAAGCTGAAGATTGTCCATGCATGTATGCACACTTGCAGAACCACATAAAATATCTTGTTTTTTTTTTCCTTACACTATCCTGTGTATTGTGGAATTATGATTATTTAACTAACACTGAGAAACATAGAAAACAAAGATTTCATTCCAGATAGAATCAATCGACTTCCTCAATCTTTAAAATAACAAAAACCAAAAAAAAAAGTTATCTAGCTTTATTCATACATGTACTAATCCTAGATTCCAATCACACTTGAATAGTGGCCAAATACAGAGAATAAGTAGAAATGTGCAACCTGTTTGGCGGCAAGAAGCTCACGGCACTGCTCTTTCAGGGTAGTAAGATCCTCCTGTATCTTCTTTATCCTATTAACTAGCTTCATAGGATTTGCCTACAACAAAAAAATGCACCAATTAACTTCCTTCACGACAGTTGAAATTGAATTCAACTTACACCAATTGATAAAAACAAGTTAAAATGAATGGAAACAAAGTTCTCAAAGGAGAAAGCAAGGAAGAAGAAAAAATAATTGAGAGTCGAAGTAGCATACATTATCGGGATAGACTTGTCGAAACTCTCTCTATCTTCAACTGAACAAGGATGAGATCGCGGTTCGCCTTCGTCAACAGATTCACCAAACCATCCGCCGCTTGATGGCGGTGCTGCTGCTGCTGATGATGATGAATGTGATGCCCCATTTCTCTCCTCTTTCTCCTTGTTTAGGGTTTCGTCCAGTGCACTGTATAATTGAATATTATGATTCTTTTTGCCGCGCACTGCAATCCGGCACTGCGTTGAGATCCAGTGTCCAAAACATGATGATGAGTCAACTATGGATCTTGGCCGTTACTTGTGTTGACCATTGACCCTAGACCATATACTTTACATTTTACTTTCTCGAATTGACAAAATGACTTGTCGTTTTTTGCGGATGGCGTATCATTCTCCGAACTGTTTGTCGTTGCAACTCAATCCCAACTTTCTCAACAGACAAGGAACTTGTCGTTTGTAATAACGGAACGAAATTTCCAATCGGCAGCTAGGTGAGAGCTTTCTTCCTATCCAATTCTCTCATTGGCTCATCCTCTCGCTCCATTCTTGTTGGTAATCCCGTCACTGCTGCTGTTGCTGCAACTCAATCGTTTATTCGAGGGTCAGACCAGGGCTTTTTTTTTTTTGGGTAAATCACCAAAAGAGATTTTATTAACAAAACTCAGCAAGTCCACAATACAAAGAATACGCTAATGGAGGGTTGGAACTCAAGAAAACAAAAGAGCAGTTGCAAACATACTGGCAGCCAAGAGGAAACAGAATTACAGTCATTATAAGAAAGAAGAAACATATCTGCGAGCCTTTTCTCTTTCTCTACCCCAGTGATCTAGAAGAAGGCGGCACAGAGATGGCGAGCGAAGAAGAGAGAGAATTAGAGAATCAGCTTGAAATCCTGTTACTGGAGCGGAAATATTCACTCGCTGCCGTGAACGATGCCCTCGCCTCCGAGTCCGACCCCTCCAATCCCCAACTCCTCTTGGTACACCTCCTTTTGTTATTTCTTCCATTTTTTTAAAAAAATATTTCTTTGCAACCCGCTAGGGTTTCATTGATGTTTAGGATGCAATTGGTCTGTTCAAAGTATGTCGGTTTTTATGTAGTTCTATTTTTTGGTGGATTATTGAGGCATGTGAAGTGTACTCCTTTAAAAATTAAAATGAAATTTGAGATCGATCTTTCTAGGGTTGACGAGTTGATTAGCTTAATCCCATTTGAGATTTTTTTTTTCTTTTTTCTGTTTGGTGTTGTTATATCTCTTGCACTCCTCCAGGAGTGGACTTTTCTGCATAACACTAATTAGGAAGAGCATCAATTTGTTATGTCAGTCATTGTACCTTGTATTTGATGCTTTTTAGTAGGAGTACAAGTTGCTTGATGTATCTTCTCTTTCAGGTTCAGGAAGAGCTTGTTCAGGCAATTAAAGATGCAGACGATGGACTTCTGCACCTAGAAGTGAAGTTGATTCTTCACTACATGATCATTCCAAGCGTACTGCTGATCATTTAAAATAGAGCTTCTTGATTCAATTGAGTTTGAACCAGAACCACTGGAGGAGCAAACTTATTTTGTTGGTTCAAAGTGTAGATTTCGTTACAATGACGGACGTTGGTATCATAGTAAAATTATTGAGCTAGGAGATTTTAATACTTCAAAGATCGCTTTCCCTACACCTGCATCAGAAAATATGTTGGTGAGTCATTTTCCTGATTTTTGTTTATCTTAGAAAAAAATTATCATCTCACTAGGTCCAAGCTTTAAAATTTAGATCTTGCTTGATATTAAGTTTGATGATTTTCTTTATCCATATGTTTCTGTGTGCATAAGCCCTTTAAGTTAATCATTTCTGAAAAGAAATATGCAAATTAACAATTCTACTCACACATTAAGATATGTGACTAGGGCTGGTATTATAAATCTAAAAGGAAAATGTTAATTTGCTGGAATTACATAGAGGTAAAGTAAAAATTTTATGGTTTCCAATAGTCATTTTACTAATGATAGAGCACCCAAGTGCAGATATGCAAGTTTTTTCTGCGACAATGATGTTGATTTGGTACTAACTGCTGCTTATCACATGGTATGTTGCAATAAGTTCCAATATGTAGACTAGTAGATCCATATTCTTTATAAATCTTATATTTTCACTATTTCTATTTTCATTCCATTCAAGGTTGTCTGATATGAGTTGGAGATATCACCAACTTTTTTCTGGGAAAGCAATTTTTGTTGAATGATAATGGAGAGCATTTTATGTAGTTATTGTTCTTGAAAGTGGAAAATTGTAGCCGGTTGTGATTTTAACTTGCATGGATGATTGAGAAGCTCTTTCTGACCACCGTGTTAGAACAGCTTGTGTAGTTCTTATACATTTATCCAAATGCTACCATTTTAATTGGAGAGTTTTTTGCTCAAACTTCTTTTTTTCTCCAGGATGTCAGAGTTTACATGGGCTTATATGCAAAGGGTTTGATGTGTCATAGTCTTCGCTGAAGAAGTACATCTCAATGTCGCGGGATCAGTCACTGGTGGGTTTCATTGTTTGGGCAGTTTCAGATAGCAATGCCAGCATTTGGAAGGAAGCTGAACTAGAATCATGGGACGATGAACTAAGAGTAGGGAAGGTTGTTTTCTGTGATGATGGAAACTCGGCAAATCTTGGGATCAGCAATGACTTCGTCTGAGTATGCTTTAATGAGTGATGGAGAAGAAAGCGATTCAAGTTCAGAACAATCGGATTCTAGTGACCATGAAGAAGAGAGCACACAAGGCTTAGGATTTCTCGAGAGCAGCTCCCAACAGAGAGGCATACAAACAGAACTTGCAATATATGCAAAGTGGGAGAATCACACTCGGAGCATTGCTTCTAAGATGATGGCAAACATGGGTGTCATGATGGAATGGGTTTAGGAGCATCTGGGCAGGGAATGTTGAATCCCATTTCTGTAAAGGTCCTCCCGCCTAAGCAATCAGGTGGGAAGAGAAAACTTGAGAAGGTGGCTGCTGCACTGGCTATGGCAATAGAAGATGAAGAGGAGATGAGGCCAGATGTTTTGAGTCTCATCAATAATCAACTGCAATGCATAATGAGGCATTGAATGGTGGGTCTACTAAGAAGCAACCAAAGGCAAGCTCAGGGGATAAGAAAGTGGACAGACGAGTTCTGGTGGGTTATGATTATGAGGTGAAGGAGATGAGCTTGCGTGTGGAAAAGCTTGAAGAGATGGCAAGTAGAAATAAAAAGGAGAAGATGGTTTATGAGGCTGCCATGAGGAAGTTGAATGAGACTCGCAAAGTTTTGGCAGAAGCTGAGGCGGTTCAGGTTCGTGCTTCTGCATCAAATGCAGTTGTCAGCAAAGAAAAAGAGAAAAAACGGCTGAAGTTTTGAGACTGAGGTGATTGTTGTCTATGTAGTGTAATACAAAATTATCTAGCATATGGATAGTTTGAATCCACAAACCACCATTTAGAGATTAGTCGCTGTTTTGGAAATTGTAAATGAGGAAAGAGTTCAAAAAAGACTGGAAAATGATCATATATTTAATTTCAGACACAAAAATTGGGGTTTTTCATAACCAAATTAATACATTAATTCAATTAGTTGTTTGTAAATGTTTATATTCGTTAGGAAATCATCTCGGTTACGTCTTGCATTTATGACATGTTGGATAATCCAAGTTACAAGGAAAATAGAACTATTCTTTTGGTTCATTTAGAACAAGAGTAAATTATTCTATAAATATAGAAACAATGCCAATTAAAATTGTGATATTGGGATTTTGGAGTAACATAATTCACGTACGCGAATATGAAGTTTCAGTTTAAAGTTGAAACACTGGTATAACTTAATTTCAATTCTGCAAATGAATTGTCTGATACAGACGAGTCCGGCCAGCTCCTATTGTTTGTTACCTCCTTGACCGGGTAATTTAATTATTCAGGATCTCGTACTTCTACTTCTGAGTTTGAGGCTCAGGCGTCATCTCAAAGTTTGCATTCTAGTGCGCCTGCTGGGTTTCCTCTGGCTCTGGGATATTAGGAAGGGAAATTATTTGAGTATTGAATCTACTTTTTTCACATAAATAAAAATTTATGTAAATCAAAATGGCATTCTGATGTGCCGTTTCACAATTTATGTAATCAGAATGGTATCTGATGTGCCGTTTCACAATTTATGTAATCAAAAGGGTTTATGATGTGCTGTTTCACAATTTGTGATTTATGATTATTTAATAGGACTACATATTAAGAAATCAATACGGTATATGATATGCCATATCACAATCCATAAAGATGGAAATCCAAATCCACCTATAAAATTCTGATTATACAACTTGCAAAGCAGCCCCAAAACTCATCTGCCACATTCACTGAGAATCTGCAAGTTAAAGAATCACAATAGCTTCACAGATATAATTGAAAACCATAGGCAATCAGAGTCTCCTGTGCGTTCTTATGAAATTTGTTGTGTTCATTGCAATAGCAGTTGAACAGCCATAAACTCCTGCCAAGCACAAGCCTGTTGATACCAACAGAAAGGTCTTCCATTGCCGTCCAGACGCTAGAATAGACAATGCTGTCAATATTAAAGCTATAGAGGAAAGGGCATTTTTCCAAGCTTCAAAAGCTTTCACGACACTACTGCATTTTTTGCAATGGATTACATGCCGGAAATACCTGTTCGCCAAGTTTGGAGCGTGCATTGTTCCAATCCCACCTTTTGCCGGAGAAGAAGCTGAAACTCTAGCATCAAGACCAGCAGGTGCATGTTCTACAACAGCAGGTATTTTCGGTAGAGAGATTGTGGAGTGCCCAAAATGATAAGGCATTCCATGTCCAACTTTATCCATCCATTTTCTGTATTCTGCTACCCATGTATCAGAGGATCTTAAATTTAGGTAGAGATTCTTCGTGGGAACTTTTTCTTTCATTAAAACCTCATTCTGTGATGATAGGAATCCCATATCTTGCTCAAAAACCTTACTTGCATTCTGGTGAAAGTACCACTGGGGAATCCATTTTGCAAGGTTGGATCTTTTTGTTCCCCCAAATCTCACAATGAGCATGGATTTTCCTTGTCCCGTTGGTCTACAAAGGAAAAGGCCTGTGAAGTAATGCTTCACTCCATTCTCATCGACTAAATCTCTGTTATTCTGAAGAACACAGGGTGCTTCAAACCGCAAGAAGTTGAGCAATGAAGGATCTTTTTCTTTTCCCCACCACCCTGCAAAACCCCGATCTGTGCGTTCAGTGACCTTGAAACGCAGTGCCTGAGCATCTTCCCTTCTCGCAGTCCAGTCCGTCTTGTCATGAGAGATCGGTATATGTGCCGGATCCATGAGATTTTCCAGAAGTATAGAGTGATCATAAGGAAGCTCATGAACAGTCGAAGTATCTTGAAACCCCGGCCTTGCAAAGTTCTCAAACCAAGGTAGTTTGTTAACATTTGGAGGAGTCTTCAAAGACATCCACACCCACACAACTCCTTGTGATTCCCTCACCTCATATGACTTCACACAAGCTGATCTTGGAATTTTAGCATTTGCAGGAAGCTGTTGTGAAGAAATCCATTTACGAAGAAGAAGAGAAAAAAAGAAAAAAGAAATGCATAAGCAAATGGAAAATGGTGACTGACCTGAGGTATCTTCGCACATTTACCTTCCCCTTCAAATTGCCAGCCATGATATAGACACTCAAGTCTTCCATCTATCAGCTGACCCTCTGATAGTTTAGCTAACCTAAGTTAAAATAAAGCCAAATTATGTGTATGCCATTGATTTAATATTTCACCAATTTTATCATTGCTTCATCTCTTAAATTGTAAGATTTTGAGTTCTAAATTCTAATATAGTCGAAAACCTACCATCCCACAAATAAAGTCAGCTCAAATTTTTATATCATTTATGATTGAGGAAAAGGTTCACTATGATTTTCTTATACTTCCCTAGGGTCCGATCCCTATATCTTCATCTATAAATGGAGCTACTAACTTAGTTATCAAGTCAAAGAATAATTTTTACAATCAAATTATAAAATATCAATTTCAGTTTTTCTATTACTCTCATAGAAGCAACATTCAATCTTTAGCTATGTTTAGGAAATTGGCTTGAGGTATAAAGAGATTTCAGGTTAGAATTACCTGTGAGGGCATCTATCTTCATAACAGCGAAGCTCACCTTCTCCATCTCTATACAAAACTATCTGCTTATCAAACACAGTGAGCCCCAAAGGAGCATCATCAGGCACATCTTTAGTGAGGTAAAGAGGGTACCACTCCTCCGTCCAGTCATAGTCAGCTACCACTCTCTCCCCTCTCCTCTCCTCCTCAGAAGAAGGACCCACAAGCACCTCGTGATCATCATCATCATCTTCCACTCCTCTGCTCTCAGTGGCACGTAGATCAGTTACTGCATGACAGTACTTTGTGGGGCATGGTTTAATGAGCACTGGTTTGAGTAGGTGGGTTTTATCTCGTAGGGTTATTTTGGAAAGGGGAAAGAAAGGGAAGAGTTTAGATATGGAGGTAGCATTGTGCGAGAAAATTGGGTGGTGGAACTGAAATGATAAGGCCATGAAGATATAAGTTAGCTAAGCTGCCTGCTAAAGAGTCTAAGAAGAGAAGAAGA
The DNA here is from genome assembly GCA_023653625.1 of Triadica sebifera. NCBI lineage: Eukaryota > Viridiplantae > Streptophyta > Magnoliopsida > Malpighiales > Euphorbiaceae > Triadica > Triadica sebifera. The sequence goes on from CM042909.1 coordinate 28,082,611, forward strand.
GAATCAAGAAACTGTAGTTTATGCAGAGAAGAAGTAATTGAAATTCAAGAAAGATGATCGAGAAGCACTTGCTTGCAAGAAACATGCAATGTTTGTAGCCACACGATATTCTGGAGCATTTTCAAACTATGCAATCTTTTCAGTAAAATTTGTCTGATAATTTTTTTATAATTAATTTTTCAGTTAAATTATCACAATAATTTTTAATTTATCATTATTTTGGTTCATTTCATATTAAAAAAATACTTTCTTTCATTTTTACATCGTTTATTGTATAATTATAATAAAAAAATTCAAAATAAATGAAACTTTTAAGAAAAAAATTTAGAGATATAATTGGTTAAAATTTACTATCTTGAACTATAAATTAAGTTTAGAGCAAATCAATCAGAGTAAAAAAAAAATCAATTTGATATTTTATAATTTTTTTCCTTCTAAATTTTCTTGGCCATATCTGACCTGAGCAGCAATAATTCAACTGTACAGATGTATGGCCATGAATTTTTGATGATTTATTTATTTATTTTTGTTATTCCTCCTTTTCATCCTAAAGGAAAAAAAGAAGGTAAAAACAGACAAAGCATGTCATCACTCATCACCTGTACAAAGTAATAATCGATAATCATGATGCTTAGAAAAATAAAATAATTTCTTAAAATAAACCTAATTATTTATTAAAAATTAAGTTAATAATAAAATTAATGTTAAAAACTAATTATTATGCTACAAATAAATACGAAACTAATAATTACATAATGAAGAGGATCTTGGTAAATATTTTTCAATATTGCAAATCAAGATGTGCATTGAACAAAAACAACTCGATTTACTATAGAGAAAAGAGATAAAAGATCCGGAGGAAAATTACTAATTGTCTCGTAATTGACAATACAAGATTTATATTTCCGTGCATGTACATATTTCTTCTATTCTTAGTTCATTATTTTCTGCTGTCCCAAGAAGAAGAAGAATTAAATCATAATTCTTCACTTATTCGTGACTGAACAAGATCGTCGAATTTCACCTTCTTCACCTGTCTTAACTCCAATGCTAGTTAGCTTCACAAAAGACTGACTCCAACTCTGGAAAAAACTGGCTTCATCGGTTGCAAATTCCTCTACTTGCTTTCTTGTTCTTTCATCAGAGGAAAGAATAGAATCCGATTGGAAAAGCCCTTTGTGAGCTAAAATATTTTTGTAATATTGATTATCAAATGTGGATGATGTTACAGGATCATTGTTAACTGCTACTGATGCACTTGCACCTGCCGGACACTCTTTCATTAAATCATTTGCATAAGCAATGTCTAGTGAGGAATCAATGAGTTTCAACTTCCCATGAGAATCTCTTCTAAACCGATCACTGAATGCGCTGCAATGAGCTATTCCTATGGTATGAGCACCTGCTAAGGCAAAGCATCATGCTAGATATTAATCTTCTCTTGTTCATACATGTGTTCAATGTTCATAAATTCTTTCAAGACTAAACTAATAACAAATTGCCATGTAAGAAAAATAATGCTTAGCAGTTTTTCATTGAATTGGTAATGAATTTATGGAGTAACTCTAGGCAAGAATTTTCATCAAACTAAAGCAAAATCGAAGGTGGGTAGAATCAGAAGTTGTTAATACCTGAGAGGGTAACAAGGTCATCTAGAGATAGCCCTTTAGAGGAGAAGATTTTAATCATCTCATTCACGGTAAAACTTGTATCTACGATATTTGGTCTAACATTTATAGCTTTTGATACTCTGCCATCTCTCCGACCGGTTGGAATATCGATTAGAGGTCCTCCAGTCTATTTGTTCAAGAATGAATAATCATTTAAAAGATGCATACAAATACAATATAGAATGGAAAAATAGGACACAAATATATTCTTACAATTGCAACAGCATCTCTAGCAGCTAGAGCAAGAATATCAGCACAAGAAACAATCTCAGGACAAAAAATTTCAACTAGTCGTTTAATTGAATCTATAACTGAAAACCCTCCAAGAAACTTGTTTGCTAAATCACTTTGCTCTGTATCATTTCCTTGAAGCAACACAGATGCATCACAACCCTGAAACCACCACAACTACTTTGTATTAAGAGAAGTCACCATTTTCAATATGTATTTTTCTAGTGTGAATTGCTTTGTTTGCTTTGGCCTAATAGGAAATGTACTACTGTTTACTCAAACCATTTTTTCTTTTTTTTTTTGCTTTGAAAAGTCAAACAGTATCTTATTCACTTTGTATAAATAATAAATCAAAATTAACACATAGAAAGATACCTTGATTCAATATATCATGGTAAGTTTACTCACCATGGGTTTTGCATTAATTGAGTGTTTAAAATTACTGATGTAAAAAAGTAGATTAATTTTTTTTATTTAATTGATTGATTTTTTAAATTTTTTATAAACTATTTTTTTCAAATATATTTAATCTAATTACTTACTTTTTTTTAAAGTTTTCAAAATTTTAAAAAATATAAAATAATTTTTTTAAAAAAAGCATTTTTTCCAAAATTAATACTAGACATAACCTAAGTAACAAAAACTTCAATTTGTAAAAAAAAAAAAAAAAAAAAAATCTGCCTCAACTTTAATTTTTGTTATAGAAAAATCGTTTTGTCCTCCACTTAAATTCACATACAGTTATTTTGATAATATGACCATTCCAAAGCTGCTTTTTTTAATTGTGGAAATTTTTGCTTAATTTGGAAGAGAAGGACAAACCTCCACCAAGCAGTCATGGAACAGCAAGCGGAGGAGTTTCCCTGGAATAGTAGGATCTGTAGAGGAAGCTGATCTCACAGTGTTTGAAACCATGAATTCAACACTTGGGCATGAAGCTGCATAAAAGTTGAAAGACAGGCTGGCAGAAGAAGAAGAAGCTCCAAAAGCAAAGATGAAAAGAATGCTGACATAGTTAAATCGAGATACTAGAGAAAATAAAGCAACTTTTGTCTCCATGAATAAGGAAATTTGGGTGGGTTTGAAACACAATCCAGTTGACGCATTTCGAGAAGGAAAACAATGGCATGGCCTCCATTGAATCTCTGCATTAAAAGCTACATTTAATATATGAGTTGCTTGATGTCAGAAAGTGGATGGGCTTTCTTTTAGTGATGCTGTAAATGCTTTAAAGAAAATGAAGTTCATATTCAACTAAGTCTATACATGCACATTCCCCTGACGTTTTTACCGATTACTTGGCATTCACATGCCTGACACAGCCCACAAGCCACCGATTTTTCCAGTTCAGAGTTGCCCGTTGTCAACCTGACAGTCATCGGCATCACCCCACTAAGTAGACAAATTATTAGGTGTTTTCTGTTTCCCTACGAAATCCACATACAATGATACTAACATATGCCTCCACGGCAATATGAATGTGAAGAAAATAGAGAAATGTGGCAGCTTATTGCAGACTAACAAATGCCATCCAAATTGCTCAGACCGGAACATTATTGGGTTTTGTAGACCAATACTCAAATGCAACCTCTAATTGACCCAGTTTAGACAAGACAATGTCCTCGACATATTTGTTTAGACGGGCCTCGAGCAATATCATTCTTTTCCATGTGAATGCCAGCTTATAGTAATCACTATAAAGCTCATTCTTTCACTTCATTTTCCTACCCGTCGGTTTGTATATCAGAGAGAGTGAGACTGTCGAACTTATTAATCAAGGGCTTTGGAATCACATAACCATAAAACACTTTGCATTACCTGCACATATGATATCATTCTATTCAATCAAGATCTGACATTCATTATGAGAGTTGGAACACATCTAAAGCAAACTAACATGAACAGGTTCATGTTCCACTCAGACAGATATTTGAGCTAAAAACATTATCTTCAGCATCTGCTGTTTGTGCTTCTGCACAAAGATAGCCTCCAGCAAGACCTAGGCCTTTCAGGGTTCCCTCCAGCATCTGCTGTTTGTGCTTCTTATAGTAATCACTGTGCGATGGTTGGTGAATTATCTCAAGTAGTGCATCTCCAATTCAATGGCTGCAATCCTCCTCCTCCTCCTCCATCTTTCTTGCAGCATCATAGAGCAGAACAGCATTACCACCTTTTGCCCAGGCTGTATCAATAATTTAACACAAGAGTTAGTTAATTTCTGACCCACTTAGGTACACTCCATTGAACATAAGTAAATGAAGTACATATTTTACCCATGTAGAAGAAATTATATTTATTGTCACTGTAGACCGAGTTCCCAAATTACTCATTTCCAGTTTCCACACCATCGATGTCTGTAGATTCTTCCAATTCATCCACATCGTCTATAGGAATTTCTTCACTATACTCAGCATAAGAACCTAAAGATGGCAAAATTAATTTCAGAAAATAAGCTATACACATCAAGCTTACACTAGATAAAGTAATAACTTTTAACAGAAACAATTTTGGACCATCTAAAACTTGTTCACTGCAATAAATTGGTATATAAAAGCAAAATCGAATTACCTCCTCGACTTAATAGGACAGGAATATGAGTTGGTTCTATGGATTCTGATGCGCTATCAAGAAGATATGGAATTTCCAAAAGCTGCAACAAAGACTCTGTTTGAGGATTCCTTGGACAATCTACAAGAAAAGAAGAGAAAAGAAAAAGAAGGAACAAGGTCAGCTATATCAAGAGCCTTCGCATATTTTTTAATCTTTCTCTATTAAGTTAATTGATGCATATTCCCATACATTACAGTGAGGCATTGATGAATTTTGGCAGTCAGCAACCATAATTTGCAAAATTATGTCTACAAAGTTCTAACTATCTTGCAGTTTATCTACATAAAAACATTGACACCAAACACTTACTAAACCACCACAAATAGCTAAGCAGCATTACCAGAAAAGGAATCATTTGATTTGGGTCGGGCAGGATCAAAGCAAGGAACAGTTCTTGCAAATTCAAAAGGTTTGGTCCCTCTTGCTTCTAACCTGCTCCTAACCCATTGTCGACAATCTTGCAATTCAATCTCTGTAGCCCTATGACATCAAAATAAAAAGTTACCAAGGGCCAAAAATATATTTTTTCCTCTCTCATTTTTACTGAAAAACAAAAGAACTGAACGGTTGAGTTAATAATCATACAAAGTATTTCAAATGTGTACACACCCAAAATTTGCATTCTTGTAAGTTAATGGAAAGATACAGTTAAACTTCCTGGTTATCGCCAGCCATTCTTCATCATATAGAATCTCAAAAGGTCCAGGCTCTGAATCTATTTCAATAAGCTGTGGAAAAAAAAAGAACTTGATGCTACATGCTTCTAACAATCATAACATATTCGTGATGAAGAACAGTCACGTTACATTATATACCTGCAAAAATTTGCGGCCAGGAAGACACTTATCAAGTGCAAGAAATTTCGTCACTGGACCACTTTCTCCATGTTGAACAACAGCAGCAAATTTGCAGTGCAGGTGGGCTGAAAACCAGTAGGAGGGTTTCAATTTTTCAAGCAGTTGAGCAGCGGCTTTACTTCCAAGGGTTCTTTCCTGAATCTGATCACAACAGGAACAATTTAAGTGGCTAGAGCTTGAGGAAGTAGATAAGTTTATGACGGTGAATAGGCTTCATTAAAATTGGAAAGCCCCACATTATCATTTCTACCAGGAAATATAAATCGGGAAGCCCCTTCCTTTCCATGTGAGAAGGATCTTAATTTTTAATCCTAGAATATACACTTCCACTCTTTTTTTTAGTTTGCTTATAAAATAAGTATGACATAAACATAAGAAACGCAAAAAACATAATACTAATAAAAAAAACATGAAGAAAGAAAAGGCATCAAAATTACATTAATTAAAAATGTCAATGTGAATTGTAATCACCTCATTTTGAAAATGTCTTTTAAATTGAACAAGTTTCTTCCAGTTCCCACAATCAGTGATGCCGAGAGGCCAATCATGCGAAAGAAAAATATCAATTGGTTCCTGTACTTGCATAAGTTTGTGGACATCATAATCACGAACGTGATATACAGACCTTATGGTTCTCTCATTATAGGGAGGCCTCTCAAAGTGACCTGCGCAAGCAAATTCAAGTTCATTGCTACCTTAAGGAAACGCACACAATTCTTCCATAAAATTCTTTAACCAAGTACATATTCCCGAGGAAGAGACGAACCTAGACGATAATGTCGCGCATTATAAATGCCAGAAAGGCCACCAATACGAATATTGCCAAACTTGACCACCCCAGCAAAACCCAGGAAGTATATATTAGGGGCGGTCCATCCACCATAATATCTACAAACATAGCTTACTCGTATCAAATAGCTCTACAAGACTACAACTACATCTACCAGTAAAGTGAAAAGATACTTACAGTTCCCATAAATAATTGGAGGCTTCATGATTGCCGCCGATGAATATGGTCGGAACCGGAGCGACTTCTTGGCCGGAATAATACTTCCAGAATGACTTCATCTCGCGATATTTAGGCGGCACACTTAAGCTCTCCATGTCTCTCTCATTCCTCACGGCCTAATTGCAAATTGAAACGAAATTAATCTCATGAAAAGAGAGAACAAAAGAAAGCAAAGAATGTTACCTGGAAATCACCGCAACAGAGGAGAAGGTCGATTTTGATGCCGTGCAGCTTTTCTGTGTGTTGGATCGTTTTGTAGACGATGTCCAAGTCTCCATGCATACACCCCTCCACTGCAATTTTCATCTTTGGATTTTTTATAACTCAACTTGAAAAAGAATTCTAGGGTTAAGCAAATTGCTCCTCCGTCTTTATTAATTGTGAAATCTGGAGTGGCAACTGGTGGGACTCCAGACTGAGATATGTCTATTCGGTGTATGCTAAGGAAGAAAATGGCGGAAAGAGAAAACCTATATGGCCTGCTGAGTATCATTTTACGGCCCAACTTAAACTAACATCCAATAAATGGGCTATTTCTTAATTTTACAACATGAACCGACCCATTAACTGATATAACAAAAAGTCAAAACCCTGAAAAAAGACCAGTGTAGTCTTTCTACTTCTTTCTTCCCAAATGGTTCTTTCAATCTTCAGACAGCACTGTTTCACTCTTTAGAGTCTAGAGGGAGAATCCTAAAATTAAAAAGAAGGTAATAATGGTGGACGTTATGTTAATGAATGAGATAGAGGCGAGGGCTGCCGCTGCCGGAATCGATCTCTCCCAAGTCTATCTCAGTTCCATTCACCTCCCTCCCGGCAGAAATTTTGGAATCATCAGGTAAATGAATTTCAATTAACAGAAATTTAGTGATTGGCTGCTTAGAAATTCGGGTATACTCGAGGAAAACTGCTTTTGTTTCACATATTGAAGCGATTAAAGATGGTGAATTATGGCAATGGGTGGAATCTGTGGACGGCTACTGAATTAGATTTTTGATGGTGTTGCATCCAAAGAATCCCTTCGCACCAACATGGCATTTTAATTATTGTTATTCAAAGGTGTTATACTCTTCTTGCAGCAACAGAACTTTTCCAGAAATCATCGACTCTCAAGAAAAATTTTTTTTCCTTGTATTCAAATTTGATTGGCCTCGCGATGTAGGATGCTTTGAATTAAAAATAAAATAAAGAAAATTTGTTAGTGTATTCTGTTTTTGGCTTTATATGCTTAAAATTGCTTAACTTATGAATAAAGTTTGTGATTAGATTGTCAGATTCTGTTTTCTTAGCGACTTATTTGGAACTTTAATAAAACTGCATACTCTGTTTAGAATAAAGTCCCTTTTTTGGCAACCTGACAAAGGCATCGATTTGTCTTATTATAACGGCTAAATTTCTATTTACTTCTGTATTACATTGTTTACGTTATTGTATAAGTAATCAGGACATGCAGTTTGAATTTCCTGTTCTTCAGCTCCTTTTATTCTAAATTAACGTATGATCCAATGTAGTGATCCAATGTAACATTATTCTTGTAGATAATCTCCCTATTGTTCCTTTGGAAAATTTTGAGAAGCTTGAAGGAGTTATTCGCAAAATTTACAGCCAGTTTGGTGTAATTAAGGAGGATGGTCTCTGGATGCCTGTCGATCCTGAGACACAGAAAACCCTAGGTTACTGCTTCATCGAGTATAATACATCTCAGGTATTCTCATTCACTATTCTCTCAAATCTTATGTTGAATCCTCATTCAATCGTGTGTATATTTTTAGCTTTCACACTCAAGTGCCAGATTAGCAACTGGCATATCCATTTAATGTAAGGGATTACATATTACCTATGTTATTCCGACACTTCATTTTTGAAGAAATACTCGTACCCTTTAGGTATGATATTGTTATGAGTATGAAATTCTTACTGGATTTTTTACTTTAAATTCCGACACTTCATTTTTGAAGAAATACTTGTACCCTTTAGGTATGATATTGTTATGAGTATGAAATTCTTACTGGATTTTTTACTTTAAAAATGGGTACTCATAGTCCCAGTTTTATTTAAATTGCAAGTACCCTAATTTTGGATACCTTTTAGTCTATCCACATACCCTAAAATTTAAAAAATAAGAAATCGGATTTTTGAATATGTACTCGTGTCAGGTACCCATACCCGAGTCCAAGCAACATAGCATATTACATACAGTATTCTGAGTGCATCTCGTGGGTCAAGGATCAGTTGGCTTTTTCCCGGACAAAGTAATTTGGTTGGCCTTAGGATGCTCAATCGATTCTATTTTCTTCTTCTTTTTTATAAGTAAGGAAATAATTTCAGCTATACATTAAGGTCTATAACTATTTGATCATTCAATTCCTTGTTTGATTTCTAATGTTCACAATTACTGGAAGCTGAGCTCGCTAAGGTGAAAACAAATGGGTACAAGTTGGACAGATCACATATTTTTGCAGTCAACACGTTTGAGGACTTCGATAAATTTATGACAGTTCCAGATGAGTGGGCTCCTCCTGAAATCAGGCCATATTTCCCTGGGGTAATTAGTTCAATTATTTATGTCATTACTCTACTTGCCAATCTTCTCATTTGCTTTTCTTTTTCTTGATTTAATTTAGGGATTTATTTGCAATGTTTGTTTTTGCACTTAGCCATGGTGGTGTTTTGGGACTTTTTAGTAGTTACAAAGATTAGAGTTCTGTTTCTTACTCATTCTTTTCTAGTTGTTAGTTCTTTCTCCCTTTATTCTGATTGAGAAAAAAAGCCATGTTATTGTAGTCGTGAGATCCCTAAAATAAGGCACCAATATGGGATTGCAAGATATGGGACAATTAGAATGCATCTGTTGCATAACCTCTATAATATCTACTACTGATATGAAGACCCAAGTCTTTAATATCTGCCGAAATTTTTACTCTCACATACACAGAATGTGTGAAATACCTGAGTCTCGTGCTCTCTTTCCAGCCTTCTAGACTCCAGTTTTAGCATCAAGATTCTACTATTTTGGATTCTCAAATACAAGGGGTGCTTTAAAAGCTTTATTATGGATAAGATATAATTATGGTCTCTTTTAATTGATTGACTATTTATATTTTTGAACAACTCTATATGTAGAACTTTTTGATCCATCCGTAACATGAGCAAACTTTGTTAATCTTTAAAAGAAATGTACTATAGTGCTTGGCTGCAGTTGCAACTCACGTTGGTATCAGTTCTATTGTTAAAATTAAAAACTTGGCTAGGAGTCTGTGTGCTTTGAAGAAATTCCTTCTTGATAAACAGAAAGAATCAAAGTAGAACATTCAGACTGCAATCTTTTTGAAGCTTTTGTAGTTTAATTCTCAACAGACAATTTATCATTTCTGGTTCTCCTTTCCTTATTCTCTCTTTGTTTGTGGAAGCTGCTTGTTTAATTTTTACGTGTACAGATACGTGTATGCTGTTCTTACCATGCTATTGCTTGTATATTGTTTCAGGAAAATATCCAACACTGGCTTACTGATGAAAAAGCTTGAGATCAATTTGTGATTCATGCTGGCTCAGATACTGAGGTTTCTGGAATGATGCAAGACAGTTGAAAGCTGATCCTGTTTGCAAACGTGCTGTGAGTGGACAGATATTGTGAAATACCATTATTATTCCCTTGCTCCATAAGATCTTGCTACTGATAGCTTTTTCTCTCTCTTTCTCCCCTCCCTTGCATTTCCATGTGTCGGTGAGCATTCAAGTGCTTGCACATGTGTTGGTGGCTGGGTGGGTGGAGGGAGATACTAATGTTAATGTCTATATGATCCCCCAATTTCTGGTCTTTCATGTTGCATTGTTTACCAAGTATATTAGTCAGATGCATTTATCAGCGTGTCGTATCTGATGCATCTTATTTCCTTCTCTTTTTCTAATTGTGTTTTGATAAGTATTGCATGTGCTGTCTTTGCAGTATTGGACTGAGAGTTTTGTGCTGTGGTCCCCACTTGGGACGTACCTGGCAACTGTTCACAGGCAAGGTGCTGCTGTCTGGGGTGGTGTAACTTCTTTTAATAGGCTGATACGCTATGCTCACCCCCAGGTTCTGCCTTTGGCTTTTGTTGTTTTTGTTGTTTCTTTCTTTCTTTTTTTGGAGGCTAACTTAATTGAATTTGACTTCAGGTTAAACGGATTGATTTTCGCCTGGTGAGAAGTATTTGGTTACCACGAACCAAGCAATCCTCATGATACAAATGTTAGGTTTCTGTACTTGACTGTTACATTGTTATAGAGTTTTTGTTCTGGTGCTGTCTCTAATATATTATTCCTGTTCAGAGGATTGTTATAAATATTTTTGATGTTCAAACTGGGAAAGTGATGAGAGATTTCAAGGGAAGTGCTGATGAATTTGCTTTTGGAGGAACTAGTGGTGTAACATGGGTATCCTGGCCCATTTTTAGGTGATTACTCTTTGACATGACCTACATGATCCACCTTTTTAAATCTTTGTCATCAGTCATGTTCCTGATGTGATATTTATTTCATTTTTTTGCAGGTGGGGTGGAGGAAAAGATGACAAGTACTTTGCCAAAATTGGGAAAAATATGATCTCATTCTATGAGACTGAAATCTTTCAGCCTTATTGACAAGAAATCTTTGAAGTTTGAGAATGTCTTGGACGATAGTTGGTCGCCAACTGATCCCATTCTTGCACTGTTTGTGCCTGAACTTGCTGGTGGAAACCAACCTGCCAGGGTGAGTACTTATACCTTCAAATGAATAAAGTTTTATGTTCCACTGTATTTGAAACTTATTTTCTGCAATTATTGAATCCATAGGTGTCTATTGTTCAAATCCCTAGCAAAGAGGAGTAGAGACAGAAGAATCTTTTCAGTGTTATTGATTGCAAAATGTATTGGCAAAGCAATGGTGACTTTCTTGCGGTAAAGGTTGATCGCTATACCAAATCAAAGAGGACCACATACACAGGCTTTGAGCTTTTCCGAATAAAAGAACGAGATGTACCCATTGAGGTGTAGGAGCTTGACAATAAGAATGACACTGCTTTTGCTTGGGGGCCAAAGGAACACATATTTGCTGTTATTCATGGCGATAGCCCAAGGCCTGATATTAGTTTTTACTCAATGAGGACTGCCCATAATTGTGGTCAGGTGTCAAAGCTGGCCACTCCCAAAGGCAAACAGGCAAATGCTTTTTTCTGCTCAACTGCTGGCCACTACATAATACTTGCTGGGCTGACGGGTTTCAATGGGCAGTTGGAATTCTTTAATGTTGATGAGCTTGAGACCATGGCAACAACAGAGCATTTTATGGCAACAGATATTGAATGGGATCCTACTGGAAGGTAATATTTATCGAATATTTGGTTGGATCAGAGTAGGTATTTTGAGAATAAGCTTGACTTTGTCTTGAAAATAATGAAGTACTCTGTTAATGCAATATATAATCCAGGTTTTGATCATGCATCAATGGAGCTACAGCAAAAATTAGTGGTTGGATTGAGTGGAAGTTGTGGTATTTTTTTTATACATTTAGGGTATGTTTGGTATGTCTAATTTTAGGTTTGGTATTTATTTGCTATGGGAATAGAATTTTGATTTTGCAATATTCTAGGATTTTTATTACTTAGTTTTTTTTATGGTGTTTGGAATCCATTTCCTAATTTGAAAACTACAATTATATGCGTGTAAGGGGGTTTTTATTTTTTTTTCTTTTCTGAATTGAATTTTTTAACCTTTAATTTCTGAATTTATTTTATTAAAGCTCTCGATTATTTTTTTAATTCTCAATTAAATTTTGTTTATTGAGATTTTATATTTCAATTTTTATTGGAAGATTTTTCAGTAAAAAAGTTAATATTTATTATACTCACCTTTGGATATTTTGCTAACAAAAGAAAAAAAATACATATTTCAAAGACTCAATAAAACAAAATTTAAAAGTTCAGGATTCAATAAAATAAACTCCAAAAATTTATAAATCGGAATACTATTTTATTCATGTTTAATTTTTCATAGCTCAAAAGTATTAATTTATTTTTTATTAAATAAGTTATGAATATAATCAAAATTTAAATTTAAATAGGTTTGATAGAATAACATTTTTAATTGAAAGTTTTGATAAAATAAAATTTGAAAATATTTTTCAGTTTTCACCGAATAAAATCAGACCAAATATAAAAATGTAATTACATGACATATAAAAAAAAATATTGGAATCACAAATCACCATTTTAAGAATAATAAAGATTTCATTTATTTTTCTTTTTATATACCAAATGTGAACTTATGATAAAATACGGAATCTGAGAGCAGCAATCTAAATTTGGCATTAGTATTCTAAGGTACTTGTTAAATTCAGCATTTACCAAAGTAGGGTATCGTTGAAGTATGAGTAGTTGAAAAATGGAACTATTGGTTAATATTAGCAATATGAGAAGATAAAAAAAAAAAATCGAATGTAACGCAGATAAATAATTATAAAGTTTATGAACCAATATAGAGGATATAAATGATTTAATACTTAGGAAAATTTAATATTAAACAAATTATTTGACAAGCAATAGGATAATATTGGCGTTCGTAGGCCATGCTTCATTTGGATTGGGGTGAAAGCTATTGTCACCTCAATTCATTTGAATTGAAGTGAAAGCTTCCACAATAACTTTGCAAAAGGAAGGGCAATAGATGTGAACTATAAACCAAATAATTGTAGGTTGAGCATAGTAATACGAATCAGCGGTCAAAAAGAGACGAAAATTATTCAATTCATTTGTTATGTGTTGCTTTGAATTTGAAGTAATATGTACTTCTTTAGTTCTTTTATATCTAAACAGGAAGAACTACACAATAATCATGCAAGGTGCAAGGTGATGTGGCCAATTTCTCTAAAAGAGAAGCATCATGCAATATCATTATCAAAAACTCATGACACAATTTCGTAAGGATTCCTAAATTAATTTGGTAATAAGCAAACAACATTGTAGGGTTGAGGTTTAAAGTCCAATGAACCAACCATTTGATTCTAAAACCAATACCAAATTCTAGCACAAGATATATACACCAACCCCTTTTAGGAATCATATTGAATTAGGGCATAGAGAAACTACTAATTAAGTGGTGAATGATTGGATTTTAGTTGGTATGAAGAAATTAGTAGCATTAAAGAAACTGAAGATGATTGGTTTCTTGCCTAACCCACCATTTATCTTCCTTTTTTCCTTGGCCAAACTAGTTAGTGAGAAATATAATAAAGGATTTGATTTGATAATGGCAACAATTCAGAAAACGAGTTTATCCCAACAATAATCCGAACTAATTGAATTGAATAAGTTGGTCGAGCATTCTTCTACAAATGTCATAGTGTTGTAATGCTTATGCTGATATTCTTAGGTTGAGTTCTCTTCCTTTTCCAAGTCTGAAATCACCATATCTTATCATCACATCCTATCTTTGAAGTTCTAACCACTACGCACCCATAAGATATAAAGATAAGCATTTCATCAGATTTTACTGCGAAAGGGTTGAAAAAAGAGATTGAATTCACGATAGGCCGTTAGCCCATAAGTCTCTTTCTTATTTTTGTATGGGGGACAGATTCCAGCTTTCTTCCACTACTAAATACAAATGTTTGCTCACCGCCCTCTCTCTCAGATTCCATCTATTAATTTTTATTAGATTATTAGATAATTACCCACTAAAATATGGTTGGCCCACAACTGAACAGCAAGATTCCTAATGAGAACTACACAGTGTTCTATAGGACCACCATGCCAGTGAGGAGAAAGCTTCCTTGGCCTCTTCCACATCCTTTTACTTTGCCTATTTCTATTTGTTAGAATTTCTATTAGGTACGTAACCCATAAAGAATACAATTTTTTTTTTTAACTTTTTTAACGGGTTTAGTCGGAAACTTAAAAAGATAATGTTATAGTTGATAATCATATAACACCATTAAACTAAAATTTATTAATATAGAAAGTTAGTTGGTATTTCATTTTTTTTGGATAATAATTTCGAGCTCAATTAAGATAAAATTTAACTTTTATTGTCAACAAAATTTTATCATTAAAAATATTTTTTTAATCAAATTATTTATCGATAATAAATATTTATTTTGAGTTTACAATTATTTGTAATATTCTTATGATGACAACAATATTTTTAAGATAAAATGAGAGAAACTGACTGTTAAAATTAGGATTCGTATGGTGTTTAAATGTTACGAAATATATATATATATATATATATATATCATATTTGTTTGGTGAAATCACACTTGCAGTTGTAATAATTTATTCTTTTTTGTTTTCTTAGTCTGGCGTGGCCTCAATTATTATTTATTAGTCAAGAGAGCATAATATGGAGTTTCTATTCCACTTGGGGGAAGTTTTTTGAGTGAAGGTTCAATGATTTTGAGCCCAAAAATTCACTCATTAACTAAAATTCTAACAATATTGCTCTTAAAAAAGTCTATCATAAGATTTGTTTTTATTACATGTAGCTGACAATTTATCAAATTAATGACAAAATATCATATAAGTTACATATTTATGTATATACAATATTTTTATTAACTTAATATATTATAAATTGAGTCCATGTAAATATGATTCTCTATTTTATATATATATATATATATATATATATTTAATATGACGTTCATTGATTTAAAAAAATAAATAAATTTAATTTAATTTTATCAAATCAGTTTTGCATTGGTATATTATCTTGTTTTGGAAGAGTGAATATGGTGTTTAACTTGAAAACAATATTTAAATCAATGAACGAGACAGAAGGAATATGATTGATTGTATATATTTCTAATAATCAATTTCTTAATTGTCGCTATTGGTATAAATTAATTAAACTATAAATAAGATAATTGTGCTAACTATATACAAATCGTTTTTAAATTTTTTATTTATTTAGCTAATAATTATAGTTCCTTTTTAAGGATATTGTATTTAAAAAGAAAAAAAATTCAGAACCTTAATTACCCCCAACAACCAAAAAGAAAATACTTCTATAGCACCGTAAGAAGGCATTAAGACCGCAATTTATAAAGTTGACAAGTTCCAATGGCCACAATAATGGATTCCACGTAATTAAGATGCTAAGTTATTTAAATTCCTGTTATATTTTGTGGGATCCTAATTAATCTATTCTATATAAGCATTAATAATATATAATTTAAATTAAGATTTAGTAAATTATGAGAAATTTTCTTATTTATATCTGATTTTATATATGAACTAATTTAATCAAACTTCGTCATTTAAAGTTTAATAATAATTATTATTTGAACTCAATGTAAATTAGTTTTGCCCAATTAATAAAAACTTGAGATTAAGGGCATGGAAATGGATTTTTTCCACTATTTTGATAGATATATAGATGCACTTCTCTCTCTTTACTAAAATTATGGCTTCAATAATGCATACGATAAAGGCTTAAAGCATATGGATTTTTTTTTTACTAAAATTACATTTATGTATATATTTATAATCGAACAAATAATATATTATTAAATTAAATTTTATTTTACAAATATGAAAAAATTATTTTTTAATCTATCAATCTTTTATTGATTTGATCAAAATAAGAATACAGACTACATAAATCAAATTTATCTTAAATATTTAATGAATAGGCAATTATTGATCTCCAAATAATTAATTAATAAATACTTCATACAATTATATATATACACACACTAGAATAGTTAAGATATTTTTTAGATACTATATGCTGGGGTGGGGGCCACTCAAGCAGTTAAATATTAATTGCTTCCTAAAATAAGATTCACATCATTAATAAATTGCATAAGTTATCACTTTTCACTAAAGATATCAATTATGTACCCAAAAAAAAGAGAGCAAGCAATTAATGAACTTTAATTATTTTTTTTAATCAGGTAATTTTGGGGGTGGGTAGATAAAATTGGAATCTGGGTTATTTGAGATACTTTAAATTAAGTTTTCAATTAACTGAATCATAAGTAATTTCTAATGAATTTTAATTAATTTAATGATATTAATTTAAGAAATGGGAATTTCAAATCCGAAGTTCATTCTAATCACTCTGAAAATCAGTTAAGAAAAGTAATATGGAAGAAGAAGAACCATCGATATAAAAGCATGGAATCTCATCCTTCAATAGTTTAACTTCATGAATTTAGGGTTTTTGATCCTTCTAGGCTATAGCGAGAATATAACGATTTAATTTTAGTTTCAATCCCTTTCAAACATGACCCATAAGTTGCAGATGCTTTCACTCATAATTCAATCTTGGATTATCATTTTAGCTACCACATTTGTGGACCCAAATCCTTCATGGGTCACGCAAATTGATTTATAATGCGTAAATAGGCTTTTGTAGTATGTGAAAAATTATTGGCAAATATAGGTTTGTCGAAATTTTATAAGATGCATGATTAATTAGTTATTAATATAATATTCAAAAGGTTATAGTGCATGATTAAGTGGGCATCTTATAATATGTAAAAATGAATCAAGGTGAGTGGGACTCAGGGGTCTGGGAGTTGAGATGTTTATAAACAAAAACATAAGAAATTAATTAAGTTATTAGACGAAATTTTATCTTTTCAAAAAAGATGAAATTACATAGGAAAAGAAAATTTATATTAAAAAAAATTAGTGTGTGAATCATGTAACATGGCAGCTAGAAATATTCATATAAAAATAGCAATTGAACATTGAGAGAATCAATATATCCTTTTTGTTTAAAATAATGTAATCCACATGGATAATTAAATATTGGATATATATGTGCATTATAATCCAATAATTAATTGAAAATTAATAGAAGGTGGAAATAAGGTAAAGAATGTGACTCTTAAATCTTACTAAAGGGCTTTTACATAAATATTTAATTATTTTCTTACTCATTAATTTGTGTTAATTAGAATTTCGAAGACAAAGCCAAAATATATCTATTAATTGGGTGTTCAACTATATGTCAACTTCACAATTTGGTTATTGAATTCAAGAGTGGAGCTGTATCGTAGAATAATTTTGAAAAGTTATTAATTTTTAATTTTTGCTATATATTGAGGTGTTAATCTAATAATCTCAATGAAATAGAGAGATTTGTTATAGTGGGTGACGTGTAAGAATTGATAATACTATTGAATTTCCAATAGCTTATAAATGTGGGTGAAGTGTAATTGCATATTAGCAGATATAATTGAAGAAGTTGGTCTTAATTGGGTCGATAGCCATGGCCACTCATCTCTCTCTAAGCTCCTTTCTTCCCATTTATTTACTTTGTCTTTGCTTTGTATTCTCACTCCAGAATGGTGGCCATGCCTTTGAAGGAAGAAAATTTGCAGAAACTCATCATCTTCATCATCTTCAACTCAGCTCTCTCCTCCCTTCTGCCTCTTGCAATCCTTCCACTTCTAAAGGTTATTAATTTACGCTCTTTTTATTGACTTTCTTGCTATTAATTAATTAATTAATTAATTGATTAAGTTCGGCTTTGTTTTGATAATTAGCAAGTTCATGAACCAATAAAGCATCATTTATAGCTATTCTATCATTGTTCTCAATTATTAGTGACTAGTTACTACCCATTAATTTGAATTCAATTTTCCTCTTCCATTTTCTTGTTTCTATCCTCATATAACACATACTCCAACCTTTTCTCCACTTAGTTTTTTTTTTAAAATTAATGAATCAAATTAATAATTAATAATTTTTAAAATTTTGGTAGGGTATGATACTTAATGATTATTTTAGATAGAATGTTCTGACTTCTGAGTATCAGGATGCGAGGGCCTCCCCTAAAATAAAAATAAAAAATAAAAAATAAATTTAGAAAAAGAAAAAGGACCACTCACCTTGAAAATCTTATTCCACTGTGTTTTCTTTTAAGATCATGGTGGCCACATATTCATTATATATTCAATTTACAGAAATTAAAGGCATATATGCAAGAATATATATATATATATATATATATGGAATCAAAGAAATATGATAAGGTAGTGTTGCAGGTGACAAAATGATTAAGGTTGAGGGGATTAAAAATGAGGGTTCCTATTGGGTGCATTTCCAGCAAATTAACATCGTCAACCCAGGGATTTTGCACCTAAATCAAACACAGATAATTAACTACTTAAATATTTTAAGAAACTAAATATAACTAAACTCGAAAAATATTATATAATTTATAGGGTCAATTACTATTTGTTTGACATAATCTACTAGTATTTTTTTATGAGATTTTAAAATTATACTATTTAACAGATCTATTTTGTCATATTCTAATAATAGTTATTCCATTAGATTTTCTATCAGAAAAAAATATTAAATTTTTAACAAATGATAAAAATGTCCTTTTAGGAAAAAAATATTAGTTATCTCCTAAAATTTTAAAATTATATTATTTATCTCTTCTATTTTATTTTCATCATAGAGTCATTTTGTCAATTTTTAACTGTTTTTGTTGTTAATATGCTAGATAATTAACAAATGTCAAAACTACCTCTTAATTTATTTTTTTTATAATATTAAAGTGGAAAATTGTTAATTGTCTTACTTTTTCTCTCTTTTTCTATCTTTTTTTTTTTGTTAAAATCAAAGAAAAAAATATGAATTTGTAAATTTATTTCATATTCATGTTAAATAAAAGTTTTACTATAGATTATTAATTATTAGTATAAAAATATTCAATTAATTTATAAGTTTGCTCTAATTTTTAGGAAGATAGAAAAAGATAGAAAAAAAAAGACATTTTATTATTGTCTACTTGAATAGTATAATGAAAGTAGTTAAAGAACAGATATTTGTTAATTATCTATTTCTGATATTAATAATAAAACTATTAAAAATTGAGAAAAAAATATATAGTTTGACTAAAACAAAATAGAAAAAATAAAAAATATAATTTTAAAATCTAAATAGGTATTAATGTAATATGTCAAACCACACACAGGATAAATAGTAAATTTTTCTTAAAATGAAATTTTTGTTATTTATTAAAAATTTAACGTTTTTTCTGATGAAAAATTTAACAAAAGAAATTATTAGTATAATATGATAAAATAGATAATAAATAGCATAATTTTAAAATCTCAAAAATACTAGTGAATTATGTCAAACCACATAAAAGAAATAGTAATTCTCCCTAATTTATATTGACAAATAATCATAATAAGTTAAATATAATGTACATAAACGGTTATTTATTTTAAATATATAATAAATTATGATAAATTAATCCTTAAATTTATTTATCAATTCTATTTGGGAAAATAAAAATTCTAAATTTGTTAGGTTTTCAATTTCGTTGTAGTTCCTAGTTGCATGAATATAAGATAATTACATGATTAATTATGCTATAACATATAACTTATAGATCGATATTCATATTTGGCACAAAAATATCATTTTTTGTGCAAAATACTTGGCTTCAAGTATTAAATTTATATTGTATAAAAAAAGTATTAAATTTATATTAAATTTTCTATAATTCCTAATTGGTAATCTTCCAGCTGTCTAATTGAGTGACCCAAAAAGAAAATAATATATAGACATTTTGGTCTGTCTCACTCTTTTCTTTTCTTTTCTTTTTAGCTGATTATGAATATTAAATTATGTTGATCATATTGCTTGTTAGTTAATTAAATACAACCAGTAGGATGATTTCTAATTGGCTACGAAAAGTTTTTTGAGAAATACATTATATGATGTCACATGATTTGGATTCATTCACAGCCACACCTCATGAATAAAAAAAAGTTTCTATTGGGTAATAATTTTTGCTTTTGAATAATATTAGTATACTGTTTTCTCCGTTGGTATATTAATATATATATATATATACTAACACATTAATTATATTTTAAGACATATAAAAAGGGTGAATTTATTTTCTTAAGACATGGAGAGTGTTAAAATATATATTGAAAATTCATCTAATAATACTTAAATTAAATCTATATGCTAAACACTATTTTTCATTTTTTTTCTTTGTTTTTATACTTATCATGATAACAATTTATGATAATAAGAATTTTGTGAAAAATAGATAAAAATATTTTTAAAAATGAAATAAATTTTATATATTAATTTCATTTAAGAAATTGATTTTCAAACAAATTAACCATCATAAACAAGTTGGAAATTCAAATGTATGCTTGATCCCTTTTTTTTTTTTTTTTTGAAAGCTATCAATAATGTTGCTAGTGTTTATTACTTATCAGTAACAGAGGAAAGGGCGTTCTTGAGAGTAACCCACAAGCACGGCCCATGCTCTGAGCTAAATCAAGATTACAAGGCAAAAGTTCCAACCCATGTTGAGATCCTCGCTCAAGATCAATCCAGAGTAAAATCTATTCATTCAAAGCTATCAAAAAACTCCCTCGGTGGTGATGTGGAGGTGACAGATTCAAGTACCCTGCCGGCCAAGGACGGGACCACCATTGGCTCCGGCAATTATATAGTCACTGTAGGAATTGGGACACCGAAAAAGGAGCTCTCCCTCATATTTGATACAGGAAGCGACCTTACCTGGACTCAGTGTGAACCCTGCGGCAAATATTGCTATCAACAGAAGGAACAAATTTACGATCCTTCTGTCTCAACTTCTTATGCCAATATCAGTTGCGGCACCTCCCTCTGCGAATCACTCGCTTCCGCAACAGGTTTTTAAATTTTAATTCCGAAATTTCTTATCTAATTGGATTAAAGAGCTGTTCTAATCAGCTGCTGATTGAGATTCGAATCAACCATTAACTATTTACTTGGATCAGTAGTGAGATTTCTAATCAATTTCCTCAATTTGCAGGCAACACATTTAACTGTGCTTCCTCCACCTGCGTCTACGGCATCCAATACGGCGACTCTTCTTACTCAGTTGGATTCTTTGGTGAAGAAAGGCTGACGTTAACACCATCAGATGCTTTCGACAGTTTCTACTTCGGCTGCGGCCAGAACAACCGCGGTCTCTTCAGTGGTGCCGCCGGCCTTCTTGGTCTTGGCCGCGACAAACTATCATTAGTCTCACAAACCGCTAAAAAATACAAGAAAATCTTCTCCTACTGTCTCCCCTCCTCCTCCAGTTCCACCGGATTCCTCACTTTCGGTAGCTTCCCCTCCAAATCCACTAAATTCACCCCGGTATCCTCAATAACTGCAGGCTCCTCCTTCTACGGTCTCGATTTCACCGGAATTGGTGTCGGAGGCCAGAAACTATCGATTTCTCCGTCAGAATTTTCAACGGCAGGTGCAATCATCGACTCTGGCACTGTCATCACGCGGCTGCCACCATCAGCATATTCTGCTTTGAGCTCAGCGTTCAAGAAATTTATGTCAAAGTATCCAACGGCGCCGGCGCTATCAATTCTTGATACCTGCTACGATTTAAGCAAGTACAATACGATCTCCGTGCCTAAGATAGGGTTGTTCTTTAATGGGGGAATTGAGGTGGATCTTGATGCTGCGGGGATTCTGTATGTGAACGATCCGTCGCAAGTGTGCTTAGCCTTCGCCGGAAATAGTGACGCAACTGATGTGACCATTTTCGGAAATGTCCAACAAAAGACTCTAGAGGTGGTCTACGACGGTGCTGCCGGCAGGGTTGGGTTTGCTCCCCGGGGTTGCCGCTGAAGATAATAATCAACTAAATTAGAATATGAAGATAGTGATGCGCATAGGCATAGGTGGTGTGCTAATGCAATGCAAATCGATCAATGGTAAATTGTTACGTAAAAAAAACTTTATATAACAGTTTTTATCCATTGATTGAAATTTGCTTAATAAGTAATTAAAAAAAAATTGACTTGCGAAACTGCAGAGGATATCAAGTCAAGTCATATATAGTAGTGTTGTTTAATTGCTTTAATAGGTAAACATATAGAAGCTTACAACGAATGTGTACTAATATCTATCAACTTTGTAAATGCTTGATGTTTTTCAAGAAAATATTTGTGTAGATCATTAAGTTTATAATGAATATACTAAAATTAATGATAATGCATTTAAATAAGAAATTAATTAATGGCCATTTTCGGAAATGTCTATCGTTCCCTAAATTTGTTTGATCTGAAATTTAAAATATATCAATTTAGAAAATTTTAATATTATTTTGACTCCTGTTTGGATAATATATTTTTTGAGCCTTAAACTAATAATTAATTAGTTTCATTTAAATTGCAAAACTAGTTATTGATTAAAAATGAATATGAAAAATCAAAAGAATGTATGTGAGTGACAAAATAAAATCTCAAATCTTATCTCTTAATAATATCCCGCCCATAAACTTTTATTCACTCTTTTTCTCCTCCTCATTCTTTTCCAAAGACTTTGAAGTCATACCTTCCACTTAAAAAAGTGGGTTTCATTACTATTGACTCCACTTATACTAATTTGGCTTCCAATAATCTTATCTTATTCATAATTGTGTGCTCTTACAATGGATTTCATTATCCATTTTCTTTTTCTTTGAAACTATATATTATGGATTTGATTAATCATTTTCTTTTTCTTTTTCATTTTTTCCCTTTATTTTCTTATCCTCTGCACACACACACACACACACATATATATATATATATATGTATATACTGCGAAAATCCAATTAAGAATGTCTTAGAGAAAGAAAAAAAAATTCGTTTGATAGGGGGATTATAATTAAAAAAATAACGTGGCTTGAGGTAATATTTAGCAGAAAGAGAACATTCCAAATACTTTTTATTTACACGTAGCTAGATTATTTAAAAATGTGGATTTTAATTTGTTGCTTGGGTATTTTTTTTATACTTATTGTAACATGATATTTTTAAACTAAGATATAAATTTCATGTGCAATTTTATCTATTCGAATCACAAATCATTTATAGACGGGGATTTTACTTATAAGATTGCAAAAATGAAGCTTTTAAAAATATTATATGATGATAAGAACGTAGGGCTCAGTTAATTATAAAAGCTCTTTTTGTGCTGTGTTTAAATTTAGCTCAAACATTTCAGATCTCATAAGTATGATCATGAGGCAATTATTATTTGTTTAGTTTAGATGACTTCTACTACAAATTACTTCAATGACAATATGCTCATGACACTCATTTAAATAATAAAAAATTATGAAACGATCGACGAAATCAATCGTGCGAATGAGTGTGGTGGGGCAACTTGACCTTTTTAGTCAATAGAATTATGGAAATTTACCAAGTTGACGCCACTGACCTGACATGTTTGGCGTAACCATTCACGGCACTTCCCACGGAAAATTTGCAAAAACCCAGCATAATGATTAATGATAACGACAAACAGAAACAAACTCTATATGCAATTCCGGGTTGCCCTACATTTTTTTCTCTTTTTCTTTTTCTATTTTTTAACAAAAATCTCCCCATATTTTAACAAATTAATTATTTTTAATGAATTTTTTATAATTTTATGTACAATTTAATTATTTTTTATAAAAATTTAGTATTTTTATTCATTATTAATGACTGTATCTGCTAAGCAACCAATTTATTTAAGTTACAGTCTTTTTAATTATTATTTTAAAAAATATTTTTATCAAACGATAGAAAGATAAATGTTAATTTTTATAAAATTTATTTATAATTGTAATTTGTTAAATTTCAGAAAATTTTTCTATAATTTGGTCTTTTTTTAAATTCTTATCAAGGTGTGAATATGAACTAAAATATTATAAAATTTATACTTGTAATTATTAGTAAATAACAGGACATTATGCTAGTAAAAAATTTATGATTCTAAGATTATGGCATAGAAATAATGGCTCAAACATTAATTCAATAATGTAGAAATGAAAATTTCTTAAGTTACAAATGGATAGTGCAAGCTACCTACATAAAGCAAAACAATTAATGCAATTGTTAATTTTTCTTTATATTTAGTTCGGAGTTGGATGTTTACCTGGTTATCATGTACTTGACATGTATTATTAATTAATTCTTTGTTGAATAATGTTGAAAACAAAGAAAGAAAAAAAAAATCCAAATTCAGATTTAAAAAAAAAATTATTAATTTTTGTGTAATTAATTGGCTAGGAATTATGTTAGCAGGTTACATAGCCGGTTGGAAAAGAAAACTTCCTTGCTAGCTAATGGCATGCCAAAATTGACCACACTCTACGTAGCTGTGAACACAAAATTTCTTTGGCATCTCTAGTGGCTTATAAATAGGATGGACAAAGGTAGCATCAGAAGTAAGAGAAGAACATAGATAAATATATATATAACTGTGATAAAGATTAATTCTTGATATGGCTCCTTCCATATTTAATTCTCTGTTCTCTTCTCTTCTTTGTTTATGCATTCTCTGTTCTTTGTCAAAAAATGGAGCTCATGCTTTTGAAGCAAGAAATATTGCTGAAAACCATCTTCTTCAACTTCAAGTCAGCGATCTGCTTCCATCAGCTGCCTGCAAATACTCAGCCAAAGGTTTTTTACATTTTCACACTAGTTTCTTTTTTCACTCTCTTACTCTACAAAGAAGCGGTATTACGGTTTCTTTATGTTTTTGGGTGCAAGAAAAAAGTTATTTAGTAATTTTCTTTTGCGGACAGACATTTTGTCAAAATTAGGCCAACATTTTGGAAAAAGTTCAAATATGAAAACGACATTTCAACTACTCAATGCAATAATACTAGTCAGTAAATACAAATTAGACACAAAAACAAAATCTTGAATAATTTTGGTTGGTAAACTCTTAATTATTATTTTTTTGGTTATAACTGTTTCCCTTGTTCTTAATTACATAAGAATATGTATTGTAGAAGTGATATGTTTTACAATAAATTTTTAAGTGATTATTTCATTCAGTAATACATATTTAATAAATTTATTTATATTAATAAATATAAATACAATAATTAATAAATTTATATTTAATTAGATATAACATATTAAATTGAATTTACTTAAAACTTCGAATGTTTTACAAAATCTTAAAACTTTCGAATGTTTAACAAAATCTTAAAATTGTTAATTTGCAGTTGCCGACAATGGGGCATCCTTGAAGGTAGTTCCCAGGCATGGGCCATGCTCCCAACTAAATGGAAACAATGGAAAGGCTCCAAATCTGGTGGAGATGCTAGCTGAAGATCAAGCTCGAGTGGATTCGATCCACTCCAAGCTCTCCGGCAATGTAAGGGAGACTACTGATTCTACTAAACTTCCGGCGAACAGCGGCATCTCACTGGGCACAGGCAATTATTTTGTCACAGTTGGAATTGGAACTCCTAGAAAGGATATTCCACTCATCTTTGACACCGGAAGCGACCTCACTTGGGCACGATGTTCTCCTGCAGAAATATTCAATCCTTCTGTGTCCGCGTCCTATGCTAACATTTCTTGCAACTCATCACTTTGTTCCTCTGTTGTTACCGCTACAGGTATATATTACTAAACTTAATTAAAGAGTACTCTACTATTTCCTTTTTGACAATAATTAACAAAAGACTCAGAATTTTTCTTCTTTTACCAAAAAATTAAATATCACTTGATTAGATGAGAATATTTCTAGCCCGAAACATTCTAAGCAATTAAGCAAACAATTAGTGCTTGATTATTGTGGAATTCATGACACAGCCTGTAGTAATATTTATTCAATATTGAATTTCAATTTGTTTAATATATTTATTTCACGAATTACTCACTAAATATACTATATCAAATGGAGGACTAAATAAATTTGAATATACATCCAGGTAATACTCCAAGATGTGCTTCGTCAACATGTGTATACGGTGTCCTATACGGCGACGGTTCATACTCTATAGGATTTCTAGCTAAGGATAAGCTAAGCATAGGATCAACCGACGTATTCGATAATTTCTACTTCGGCTGCGGCCAGAAGAACGAAGGCCTATTCGGTAAAGCCGCCGGCCTGATAGGTCTGGGCCGAGATAAACTATCCATCGTCGCACAAACTGCTTCAAAATACAAACAAATTTTTTCCTACTGTCTCCCATCCTCCAGCACAACCGGCTTCCTCTCCTTCGGCGCATCGCAATCAAAATCTGCTCAGTTCACTCCGCTTTCCAGATTATCCTCCGCCTCCAGCTTGTACGACCTGGACCTCATCGGAATAACCGTCGGCGGCCAGAAGCTTACAATACCGGAGTCGGTATTTTCGACATCAGGCACAATCATCGACTCCGGCACCGTGATCACGCGGCTGCCTCCTGCAGCATACTCAGCTCTGCGATCGGCGTTCAGGGCAGCGATGTCCAAGTATCCAATGGGGAAGGCATTATCGATTCTGGACACATGCTATGATTTGAGCAACTATAAAACAGTTAGTGTGCCTAAGATTAAGCTGTCCTTCAGTGGAGGAACAGAGTTGGATGTTGATAAAGAAGGGATATTCATCGTGAATGGTGTGAAGCAGGTTTGCTTGGCGTTTGCTGGAAATAGCGACCCGAGGGATAAGGGCATTTTAGGAAATACACAGCAAAGGAATTATGAGGTGGTTTATGACGTTGGTGGAGGAAAAGTTGGGTTTGCTGCTGGTGGATGTAGCTGATTCCTTTTTTTTTTTTTTAATTACCGAAATCAATAAGTTTAATCTCCAAGTTAACTTATGGGGGTTGACAATTGTTAACCGATCGTGTAAGAAAAATTATTCAAATAGCATTTACATTCGGTTGAATCTTAAATTTCTACCATTCTATATTTCCTCATATTTTTTTTTTAAAATAAAAGAATCGATTTTGTGTTCTTACTTGACAGTATATTACTAAACTCAGCTAATAAATAATATCCAAACCAATTTTAAACAAGAAATATTTTCAACATCGAAAACCTTGAAAAAAAACAGACATTAGTAATCGGGTTTTTCAACTTGTAAGAATGCGAGCATAACGAGTTGCAACTGAAGCCCACAGGAGTCGTTTTTGGAAACCGTCCAAGTGATTTAAACCCAACACACAAAAATAAATTGCTTTACGCTTTGGATTGTATGCCCAGCCACTCTCTATGCAAAAGCTCATGATGTTGTAGGAGAGAGATTCGTGTAGGCCCAATCACTCTCTTTGTTGAAGTTCACGATGTTCATGTGAATAATATATAACTAGTCTTTTGGGTGAAAATTTATTATTAACTCCATCGGCATGATCAGTCAAAAAAAGAAAAAAAGAGGGACTTTGGGAATCTAGTTCCACACACAAATATGGGTGAAAATTACATTTGCCATATCATACATCACTTGCAAACTTCTTTTCCATACAAATTGTACAGTAGTTCCACACTTTCAAACATTACACATCCATTAAGGGGAAAATACTTAGCTCCATTATTTGTTTACATAGTTTCTTCCACTTTATATACTAGGTACAACCAGAAGGAGCAAATCCAAGTCTGCCGCCATTAGCAAGGTCATGGACAACCTCATAAGTCTTTTGCTGAGTATTCCCCAAGATTGCAAAATCTGTATCAGATTCATTAGGTGCAAAAGCAAGGCACACCTGCTTCACATCTCTCACCGCTATCAGAATACCAACCGCTTTTATTTCCAACTCAATCCCACCTTTGAAGAATATGCTGATCTTTGGAATCACAATCGAATCATATCCACTAAAATCATAGCACGTGTCC
The DNA here is from genome assembly GCA_023653625.1 of Triadica sebifera. Classification (NCBI taxonomy): domain Eukaryota; kingdom Viridiplantae; phylum Streptophyta; class Magnoliopsida; order Malpighiales; family Euphorbiaceae; genus Triadica; species Triadica sebifera. The sequence goes on from CM042909.1 coordinate 28,110,579, forward strand.
AAAATGGATATTCCTTCGGTTTCGGGATAATCTTTCATGAATTCTTTAAATGCTGAGCTCAGTGCGGAGTATGCCGTCGGCTGAAGTCGAGTGATGACTGTGCCCGAGTCAATGACTGCACCACCTCTACTAAAAACTGAATCATCAACTGCTAGTTCGCGGCCACCCACGCTCATTCCGATAATATCAATGCCGTAATAAGGCGAGTCTTGGAAATCTGGTGATAAAGGAGTGAATTTCACCGCCTTTGGCAGTTTCTCACCGAAAGTGAGATGGCCAGTTGAGCTTGGGGATGATGGTATACAGTAAGAGAAGAGCTTTTTGTACTTGTTGGCAGTTATTACTGGAAATGCTAATTGGCCTGGGCCAAGTGCTAGCAAACCGGCCGCGCGTCCTAGCCTGCCAGCATTCTTTTGGCCGCACCCGAAGAAGAAGTCATTGAACACATCGGATGATGAAATAGTTAGCTTTTCAGTGGCGAAAAATCCTATGGAGTAGGAACCGTCGCCGTACCGTACTTTGTAGAGGCATATATTCGAAGAGCAACCTTTTGCACCTCCTGCATGAATGATTTAATTGGTTTTATAATTTTTCTTTTTAAATTTGGTTTTTTAATTTAAAATTTATATATCTAACTTACATAATATTATGGTGAAAACCCTATTTCACTAAAACTAGAAATTAAAATTTTTTTTTTTTGATATTTGGCGTCTTCAATATATATTTCGTAGAGGAAAAGAACCACCACTAAAAGTCTTTGTATATATTTGTTGCAGTGAATTCAGATGAAAAAATTTATAAAATAAAATATGAGGGAGAAACTTACCTTTGTCGGTAATTAAATCGCAATAGGAAGAAGAGCAGGAAACGTTTTTGTAGGAGGAAGACTTTCTAGGATCAAATATAGGTTGTGATTGGGAATAGCAAGAACCAACACATGGCTGGCATTGAGTCCAAGTGATGTCACTGCCAGTGTCGAAAACGAGCGTAAGGTCCTTTTTTGGTGTCCCCATAGCCACCGTAACCACGTAATTGCCTGTGCCGATGGCGGTTCCTGATGGCAGTGGAAGCCTAGCCTTCTTCTCCTTAAACTGGACAGAGCTCTTGGAAAACATAGCGTGCATTGAATCCACTCGAACCTGATCTTGAAGGAGCATTTCTTCTTCATTAGGGATTGAAAATCCTCTTCTCATCTCATAATTTTTCCCAACGCATGGACCGTACTTGTGAACTACTTCTAACCCTTGGGATGAACCCTGCTCGGCAACTGAAATAGCGCACCTTAATTTATTAGATTGCGACACTGTTTCTAAAGCTATATATATTTATTTCAAAATTTCTTGCATGAGTCTACACTTTAAAACTTGAGCAAATTTGGGAGAGAAATCAGAGTAATTTCTCAATAATAAGCATTAGAATCCAATATTGACAATATATATATATATATACTGTTCTTATATACTTGAAGAAGACAAAAAGAACTGCTCTAATTATTCTAATCAATCAAAATATATAGAATAAGTGTACGTACAATTACTTAACTAGCTAACTAAAATGCACAATAATAAAAACATGCTCAAAATATGAATATATATGCTAATAAATAATGTACGGTGAGCTAAAAAAAAGTAATTCTCACTTCATAAACATGAATTGCTTCTAACATTTTTTCTGACGAGTTATTGATTTGGTGCAAATGATCTAAGTAAAAAATATATATACACACCCGAATATAAAGATATGTGAAAAGACTCGGTTTAACCTTTAGAAGAATGGCTGCGCATGCAGACATCTGATGGCACAAGAGAACTGACTCTGAGACTGTGGGTATCAAAATATTTTTGCAAAGAGCAAGATGGGTAAATAAGGAGCACAAAAGCATAAAGAAAATAAGTGGGTGAGACGGAACACAAGGGGGTGGCCATTGGAGCTGTGTCTTAGTTAGGTTACCTCTACTGAGAAGTTCACACTACGCTATACCAATTTAATTATAAGCAATGAAAAAACGAGAATTATTGATTAGTCTGTTTTCGGTTATAACGAACTTGAGACCTCATTGTACTGGTTATATACTAGATTAGTTCCACTAAGTTGAACACCTTTTTAGTAGAAATTATCAAACAATTGACTAAAGAGAGTTCAATATTCTCATAAAAAGAATTTGTGGAAGCTCAACTAAATTAAGATAGTCTCGATTCCATTATTGGACTAAGTTTTTCCCATATCCACTTAGCTCCATTAAGGGCAACAAGTCACAAGTGATGATGAATTTTCTTGAATAAAAATCCCTCATCGGTGCCTGGAAAAGAAATTATAGCCTTCAAAATTTTTCTTTTTTTTTTAATAATGAAAAAAATAAATTAAAAAAAATAAAAAATCAATATATTTCTTGATAGCTTCATGACTTCATCTGATTCTGTATCATAATTAGTATATGTGGTCAAGCACTATGGTAGCACAGAAGGAGATCATGAGGAATCCTTGTCAGAACACATAAAACTGAGATTATTGGAGGGAAAACACTACTTGACCCAAGTAAATCATAAGGCTTATAAAAATTCTTTAAAGTGGATAAGATGAGTTTAGATAGCTAATTAAAAGTGGGAGACAACCAGATACTTTTTGAGATCTTGAAAATTTGATATGAATACATGAATTTTTTTAACTTATTAAAAATATATACGGCTTTATGAAAGAACCTATCACAGTTTAATTTTTTACCTGCAATGTTTATATACTGTCGCCAATAGGAAACTTGTAGACCAAACCTTTGTCAAATTTGGGACGATAGTTATTTCGACTTGGGCACCCTTCTTATTTCTTAAATTATACGCTGCCAATTGAAAACTGTTGCCAAATTTGAGACGCTTACAAAAAATATCCTCACATTACTATGATTATAGAGTGTACTGAAAATTTACAGTTTTCAATCTATGCCTCCATTCAGGTACACATTTATATAGGTTCTTGACCAATTAAATTTAAATGAAACTATATATTATATATACTTCTTGCCCCATACTCAAATTTATCTTTGTCTCCACATATTTAATATATAAAATATTTTCTTCAATTAACTAATTAATGTGTAATTAATAACTAACATAATTAATTTATAAATTAATATAAAATTAAGTTTATATAATTAATTATATATTTTTTACTATGTTTCTCAATCCTTTCATATAATTATTGGTAATTATATAGTTTTTATTGTATTCTTTCATATAATTACTGGCAGTTATGTGTCATATTTCATATTTAGCAATTATATAGTTTTTATTATACTCCTCATTTAATTGCTCTATACAATTACTTACAGTTCAATTACATGTTATTTTTATATTCTTTTATATAATTGTTATCAATTATACAATTGTTATTATGTTTCTTCATATAATTGCATGTTTCATATATAATCATATAATTGTAAGCAGTTATATGATTTTTATTATATTACTTATATAATTGTTCATAATTATACATTGCATTCTATGTATTATTATATAATTACTAACATTGTAATGTCAATAATAAGTATAATATATTAAAATATTAATTAGATCCCACAAATTAAAATTGATGTTAATTGCATAAATAAAATATATTTAAAAGTGCAATTGAAATTTTTCTGATTTATCAGTGTCACTACACTTTGCATCCATTAAAGCTAATTTCTAGATTTGCTCCAGAGATATCTCTGGTTGTAATGCTTTAGTGTACTGTCGCCTATGTCATGCAAAAGACTTGCATTAACAAAAGTTATTGTGCTTTTAGCGACGAACTAGAAACTTGCGTCTCTAAACAGTGTCTAACAGCTGAGCAAATTTTCTTGAAGTGTGCATCAGTTTAGTGATCTTAATTGCAGCTAGTGAATTTCAGAAATGTCATGATTGTATATAAAATTGCATATTTGGAACATTAGTAATTCGGTTTTGTCATCTCCTTTGCGAAGATATGTCACTTGTTGTTCAATGTAAATTCACGTTCTTGAGAATCTTAGGCATAGGCATCTTTAAGAGCTTGCCAAACTCCATGAGTTGTTTCAATTCCAATTACAAGGCTAAGTGCTTCCTCTGAAAATGTTCCAATAATCCAACCTCGAAGAAGACGGTCAAATTTTTGCCATGCAATGAATTCATATGTTAATTTTGGTGTAAAAGTTTGTGTGTCCGTGGTATTGTTTGGATTTAGTGTAGTATATTTGGTTATAGGTGGTGTTTTATTTGTGAGATGACCAACAAGTTCCTGACTTTCTGCAAGGCCTAAAGCTTGCTCTCGCCATAAGGAATAATTTGTGGGTGTAAGTTTGAGTGTGATGAAATTGCCAACATTCAATGACAATGAAGTCATTTTCTAAGTTGTGTTGTGCCTTGTGTATACAACCAAACTCTGATACCATTAAAAAAATATAAAAATGAG